>JADBJO010000741.1:112500-135000 GCA_016801955.1 Conus betulinus
ATGACGCTGATTTATGTCCATCTTTGTCTTCTGAATGGCATTAATTTACGTACATCTTTGTCTTCTGAAACACATTAATTTACGCCCATTTTTGTCTTCTAAATGACATTAATTTACATCCATCTTTGTCTTCTGAATGAAATTTGTCTTTTTTAAGTTTTGTTCTAAGAATGACATTAATTCATGTCCATCTTTGTCTGATAAAATAATTCTGTTTCTGAAGGCCCATCTTTTTCTTTTGAATTTGAGATACTGGTGTCCGTTTATATTTTCTGGATTATATCAATTTGTGTCTACCTGTCTTCGGAATAATACTAACTGATTTCCACTTGTTCCAAGACGACATTATTCGCCTCTTTCTGTGTTTTCCGATTCACTTCAATTTGTTTCTGATTCTTTTGAATCACTTTAATTTTTGTCAGCCTGTGCTTTCAGAATAATGTCCATGTCCATCGTTCTGTGTCTTAGAAATGGCATCAATCTGTATCTGTTTATCTTCGGAATGGTACTTAGTCCATCCGTGTCTTCTAAATGCTTTTATTTGATTAAGTCCATCTGTATATTTTAAATTGGAGTAATTTGTCTAAATCCGTGTGTTATGAATAATAGTTTATTGTGTCCATCATTCTTCCGAATGATAGTGATACTTGTCTGTGTTTTCTAAGCAACACTGTTACTTAGAAATCTGTGTCCATCTGTGTCTTCTGAATGATAATAATTTGTGTCCTGTGTCTTCTGAATGATAATAGTTTGTGTCCTGTGTCTTCTGAATGATAATAATTTGTGTTTATTTCTGTCTTTTTAATTTCAGTGAGGTAATGTTATTGAGTCTTCTGTGTCTGCTGGATGATTATAACTTGTATCCATCTGTGTCTTCTGAATAATAGTCACTTGTGTTCATCTATGCTTTCTTAACATAGGTAAACTATGTCCATTTCTGTCTTCTGGATGGTAATGAATTATGCTCTATGTGCCATCTGTGAATCTTGAAAAATAAATGCCCATCTGTGTCGTGTGAATTAGAGTAATTCGTGTTTATCTGGGTCTTTTGATTTGATAGTAATTTGTAGTCATCTCTCTTCTAAATGACAGTGATTGTGCTAACCTGTGTGTTTTCTGAATTACCTGTGTTTTCTGAATTTCAATAATTCCTGTCCACCCTGTCTTCTGAAGTATAGCAGTTGTGTCCATCTTTGTCTTCCGGATGATAGTAATGGGTGTTTACCTGTTTCTTCTGAATGATGATAGTTATGGTTCATCTGTATCTTCTTAATGATAGTAATCAGTGCTCACCTGTGTCTTCTGAATGATAGTCATTTGCCTGTACTTGTGTTTTGAATGCAAGTAATTCATGTTCGTCTATCTTTTCTAAAAAATGATAATAATTACTGTTCATCTGTGTCTTATGAATGATAGTAATTTATCTTAGTCTGTGCCTTCTGAATGATAGTAATTGTTTCGTCTGTGTCTTCTGAATGATTGTAATCAGCATTTATCTCTGTCTTCTGAATGATAGTAATTTGTGTCTCTCTGTTTCTCGCAATTGATAGTAATTTGTATCCGTATGTATCGTCTGAATGATGGTAATTTGTGTCCATTTGTGTCTCCTGAGTGATGGTAATTTGTGATCATTCTTTGTCTTCTGAATGACAGCAATTTGTGTCTGTCCGTGTCTTCTGAATGATAGTAAGTTGTGTTCATTTATGTTTTCTGTGTGCCATCTAGTTTTGTCCAGCGATGTGCGTACAGGTCTTTATTTGTACTTGTCTGATATCCTATGATGAACAACCGATCTTACAAAATCATATATTTATCTTAAAACACACACACACACACACACACACACACACACACACACACACACACACACACACACACACACACACACAAACGCTCGCACACACGCGCTGGCGATGATACTGACATTTAGAAAGCTGAAGATCTTCTGCTCCTTTCCTGTCGTTTCGTAAGAAATTAAACGTGTATTTCTGATAGAAAAGAGTGAAATGAAACCAATGTTTCAAAGTTCTATTCGTCAAGAAGCGTCACAGCGTGTGGACTATACCATTTACGTTGCACCATATCAGATGAACCATCAACCCGCGATGCTTACGTATTACACTTAAAAATGAATGGTCCAGTTAATAAATAACAACAGACTTGTGATAACAGTTTGATGGACAAAACCTGACAGATTTCTAGATTGCATATTGTGCGCTTGTCAGGTCATGATTAATGTAAATTAATTAAGAAAGTTATACTAAAACTAAGTATGTATGTGTTGAATCACTGACCTGATAATGTTTCTAATTTCGAATCGTGCTTGCTATTTCTAAGATTCTGTTCCTGTGTGTTGTGTTTGACACACTTCATGTCTCTGCACCTAGCATTATTTGAAATTTTGTCGTCTTTTTGCCGTTTGGGGTTCATGTGTCCTTAATTACTGGACATTTTATCCCTGTGTCTTCTGTCTGTATTTGGAGGTTAATGAGTGTTGTATCATTGGACGTTTTGTGCTTTCGTCTGCTGTTTACCGTTTTGGGTTCACGTGTTTAAATTATCTGACATTCTGTCTTAATGCCTTCTGTTTGTCGTTCGGGGCCGACGTATCTTGTCTTATTTGACATTTTGTTCCCATGTCTTTACCGTTTCGGATTTATGTGTCTTGGATTGTTTGACATTCTGTCCCCATGTCTTCATTTGCCGTTCGGGGTCCACATGTTTTGTATTATTGGATATTTTGTTTCCCATGTGTTTTTCCCCCTTTTATCTTTTGTATAGTATACTGTCCCTTTGTGTCTCCTGTTCAGTGTTCTGTTTTTTTTTTTCTGTCTTCAACGCAGCGTGTTTCCCTTTTAATCTCTGTTTCATGTTTTGACCCTTTTATATTCTGTTTATGTTTTGCCCTTTTGTGTGACTGGTTAGTTGTTTTATCCATTTTTCTCTTCAATGCAGTGTTTTATATTTGCATCTCCTGTTTAGTGTTTTGTTCCTTTGTGCCTCGGCACAGCGATTTCCCCCCTCCTTTTATCTTCTAATTACTGTTTTATCCCTTTTGTCTTCTGTTTAGTGTGCTGTCCCTCTGTGTCTTCTGTTTAGTGTGCTGTCCCTCTGTGTCTTCTGTTTAGTGTTTTGCCCGTGGATTCTCAGCGCCATGACTTTTTTCCTTTTATCTTCTATTGATTGTTCTAACCCTTTTATCTTCTGTTGATTGTTTTAACCCTTTTGTCTTCTATTGATTGTTTTAACCCTTTTATCTTCTATTGATTGTTTTTATTCCTTTTATCTTCTAATCAGTGCTTTGCCCCTTTGTGCATTCTATTTGGTGTTTTGCCCCCTTTTGTCTCCAGTGCAGTGCTTTTCCCCTTTTATCTTCTGTTTAACATTTTGTCCCGTTGCGTCACCTGTTTGGTGTTTTGCCCCTTTTTGTCTTCAGTGCAGTGGTTTAATTTTTTTTAATCTTCTGTTTCATGTGGTGTCCCTTTGTGTCGTCTGTTTAGTGTTTTGAATGTGTTCAACGCAGTTAATTATTTCCCTTTCATCTTCTCTTTTAGAGTTTTATCCCTTTTACCTTCTATTTAGTGTTTCATCCCCCTTTGTCTTCGGTTTATTTTGTAATTTCCTTCTTCTGTTCAGTGTTTTGCCCCTTTTTGTCTTAAATGCAGAGTTTTTCCTCCTTCTATCTTCTGTTATTTGTTTTTGTCTCCCTTGTGTCTTATGTTTAGTGTTTTGTCCTTTTATAGCATTTGTACAGTGACGATTCCCCTCTTTATCTTCTGTTCAAGGTTTCATCCCTATATGTCTTTGGTGCGGTGTTTTTTTTTCCTTTAATGTTTTGTTCAATGTTCTGTCCCTGTTATGTTTTTCGTGCACTGTTTTTTTCCGTTTCATCCTCGATTAGGTTTGGTCCTTGTGTTACTTCAGTGAAATGTTTTGTCTGGTGTGTATTCTGCTGCCATTTGTCCCATGTCTCTACTGAATATTATTTCTTCCACTGGAAATATCTATCTTTGTCTGTTGTTTGACGGTTTTCATAGTCTGTAGTTGATTTTTTTTTTGCCTACGTATTCTGTTTGACAGGTGTTTCTTTACAACTGTTTGCTATTTATCCACGAATTTCGTCTGTTGAACTTTTTGTGTGTGTCTTTCGTCTGTTGGATGTTGTGTTGCTGAGCGCTTATACTTTGACGTTTCGTCTGTCTTTGTGTTTTACTTTTTTCCTTGTTGGCAATTTTCTGCTTCCCTAAAAATGTGAATGTGCTGAGCTGCCTTGGAAATTTAAATGTAAGACGTCATGATGTTGATATTGATGTGACTCACAGATCTGTTTTATTCACGGCTCAGATGCTACATCCATCATTACTATTCAAACAAGCTTATGATAATTCCCGGTTGAATTCAAGGAGTTGTATTCTTTCAGGCTAACGGTGTACTAGAATACAAGAACCAGCAGCTGAAACGTGAGGTGGACAGACTGCAGCAGAAGAAGCTTTCTCTGAGGAACATCTTGCTGGATCACGACTGTCAGCTCAAGGCTCCAAAGAAATACATCTATGCGCCATTCTCACAAGGGTGGACCAAAGGCAAGGTCTGTGCGAGGGACTCACACAAAACTGGCGGCAAGCACTCTCTTCTCGCACTGGAATCCGTTCCTCCTGTCAGTGGTGCCAGGAAAGAGGACAGTACAAGACGCACACTGTCACACTGTCTTACTCCTGTCGCCAAGACTGGTTTCATTGCTGTCGACGAACATCTTGCCAGTCAAAGACCATGTGCATCTCGTCAAGCTCGGCAGTCAGAACGTTCAAAACCCTGTTTCCGTACAGTAATCAAACCTGGCAGCAAGGCATGGAACGAGCACAGACACTCAGAAAGTTGCTTTCACCACAGAGAACCCGGCTGGAGACACTGAGCTGAAATCAGAAAGTGAGAATGTTATGAGTGATGATGAATCTCCGTCGTCTGACCCATCTGGTGGCGCTGAAAGTGTGCCGTCACTGACTTCTGGAGGGTTTACCGTCAGCGAACTGTCAGACATCACTACATCCTATCTACAGCTGTTGCAGGGCGATGAGGGTGATGCTGACATGATGGAAGACCCGAGTGAAGCCTCAGAAAGAAGGAAAGGGCGACATGGACGGCGTAACGAAGACAGTGGTTCTCCACCAGAGAAAAGAACACGTGGAAGTGTAGCAGCTCCTGATGGATTGAAAAGCAAAGACTTGATGACGGTCCTCATTCTTCCACCAGCACCATTCAGACAGAACTGGGTGAAGTCTGATCCAGACGTGGAGAAGAGACATCAGACTGCTGACTTTGCAGGGACACCGGCCGCATCAACAATCGTCACACCCTACCGTAATAAAGCATTAGAACGTCAGTCTGGAAGCTCTACGAATTATCACACAATAAACCAGAGAGAAGCAAAGAAAGCCAACCAGGCAAACGCCAACACCGATGTCTCGTACTTTCCACGAAAATCAAAGCATGCATTTCTCGGACCGGGCCAGCACAAAACAAGAAAGGGAGCGCTCATGGAGAGATGGTTTGCCCAAGAACAACGCAAAGGATCAACAAAGAAAATAATAAAAACCATGAATACTTATAGTGTACAGACAAAGACGTTGACACAGATCATCGTGAATCCTTGGGCCGTGGGAAGTCCCAAGTCTCCAGAGACAGATCAAAGGCACAGCCATGTTTCAGTGGATCTTGACCTGAATCGGACAATTCTGCTCAGGGAAAGATTCTGATACTGACGCCAACAATGGTGCTGTTATGTCCAGTGTTGCTGATATGAGACTTCCAGTGGTGTCGCCTATCTTTGGCAGCTCATTTACCCGTGGGTGTTTCAACATCCCTTAAATCAGAGTCAGAATCCGGTGCAGCAGCAAGTGCTACGTCACACTCAGATACTGAGGAAGCGCAGGACTTGAGTAACTCCCAGGTCTTTAAGGCAGCTGACTCAGACATGTCCTCAGCAATGGACTCTCTGACAGGCGATGTGGGCGACCCCCCCATCCCCAGTCTCACTAACGAAGGCAGCACCCTCACGCGGAGAATGTCCTGGCCCAGTGACTATGCAGAACCCCAGAGCTGCCCAGCCAGCCGTCCTCGCTGCTTGTCTCTTCCTTCCAATTTTTCCGAAGTCATCTTTGATGCAGCTGACAGTGCTGTCCAAATGTTCTTCACCAGTGAACAGCTCCTGGAGATGCTTTCCAATCCTGAAGAAAACCCTCTTGAATGTATACCGATGTTGGCGACAGGAAACGTTAATTTACTGTTTACCAAACCCAACAGTTTCCCAAACCTAGCATCGCCATCAAACGAGGCTGACAAAGCGCCAAGAAACATTCCACTAAATGTTATCACCGGAGATTCAGCTTCCACACCATCTACCCCCTCATCGCCTTCCCCACGCTGCCCCTTTGACCTCCGCCTAACACCGGTGGGCAAGTTCAAGGACAGTGGCAGCACGCTGGGTAGGAGGACCGCAGACGAGGAGCAGCGAGGCGTGTCGGAGTCAGTACATCTAGAGGAAGGGACCTGGGAAAAGGGACAGGCAGAGGGCGGTCGTGTGAAGGTGGAGAGAGTTCCTGATGCGGACATTCCCGACTGGCACGTGCTGTACGAGCTACCCCTATTCCCTGAGCAAGTGGACAGTTCTACATGGCAGACTAATGGCACCCTGTAATACAGGAAGAAATGAGGAAAAGTCGTGACTCCCACTCCCCACCTCCCTTTTCGTTCCTGCCCCGTGTCCTCCTCTCCACCTCCACCGCCCAAAAAAAAAAAAAAAAAAAAAAAAAAAAAAAAAAGAAAAAAAAGGGAAGAGACAAAATTATTTACCTTTCCGCTGTCATGTAGAGAATGCGAGCTAATGCTACCAGTAGAAAAGTCTTTCGTCGCATTCGTTAGAGCGTTGTCTGTGGCCAAATGCAAAAACACAATATAATCTTGCATGAATTCTTACATGAATACTGGCGGCCATGCATGACTGCTGCAGGGTGAAAGTACATGCTTTATGAAGACTGCACAAATTGTTGATAACCTGATTGCTGGAAGTCTAACATGCCCTCGTACACTTTGAATATACTGTACTGACAACCAAGCATTCTTTGTACCATGCAGATACCTCCCTTCCCCTCTCCTCATCAACCTCCCTCCTGTCCCACGTTGGAAAGTGTGAATTCTTATATAGTCTGCGCTAATACTTTTCCGTTTGCTATTGCTCTTTTGTTTCTATCTAACTGCTCCCACTGTTCTTATTTTTTCAACCTTTCTGGTTCGTTCCGAGCCTTTTGTGACTGTTTATAACATTGATTCAATCACCACCATAAAGAGGGGTATATTATCGCTCCTGTCTGTTGTTTGTTCGTCCATCGAAGATTACACTAAAATGTCGTGCAGATGGTAATCAAACTTGGCAGCGGATTTAAAGAGGCCCATGGACGGACCAAATCAAATTTTGCTGTAGACTGGGGTCAAAGAGCAGATCCAGAATTTTGTATTTACCCAGCTGGAAGTCTGCGCTATCCCGACTGCCCTTCTAGTTCGAGTTTCTAACAACCCGTGAAAAAAAAAAAGAAGAGAAAAATCCGGATTATGCCTTTCGGCATTTCCGCTCGGCGAAATGGTGTGAGAAGAAGCATTTTTTTTTTTTTTTTTTTTTTTTTTTTTTTTTTTTTTAGTTATGGGCGTGTAGGCCTAATCATTTCATCATGTGAGCAAGAGTTACCCCATCTGTTCTTTATTTACTGTCCTTCTGTATTTCATACTCGTTGTTTCAAATGTGTGTGCTTTTTTTTTCCCGTCCTTTTTCATTTCTGACCTGACGAACTGTGCGGAATGCCATGGTGTTAACGATCTCTGAACATACACGACACAGAGTTTGCAAAGGATCAAACACACACACACACACACACACACACGCATGCACGCACGCACGCACGCACGCACGCACACACGCACGCACGCACGCACGCACGCACGCACGCACACACACACACACACGCACGCACGCACGCACGCACATGCACGCACATGCACATGCTGAATAAATAAGCACAATGACCACTCTATCTATAACAGTTTTATCATTCGCGACTGTGTTCACAGTTCTTGTTGCGAAGCTGTAGATACAGCCTTTGCAAACTTTGAAGCTTAAATGTGGAAAATAAGATGCACTCTTCAGGTGTACATGTGCCTGCTATGTTGGAAAATGTTGACGTTCAATGGGCAAGCTATGGATTTTTTTTTTGTCACGTCTGTAGTTTGGGTCATGTAGTGACCATCCAAGAGACGGCCTTTGCGATCGGCTCTGCTGCAAACTGTTTGTTTCGTTCCCTGGTAGAGGACACTGAGAACTGAACCAGAATCACGACAGCTTGACAGATTGCGAGGGTTAACGTAGTGTACTACTTTCTTCTTTTTCATCTCTACCTGTCTGTCTGCCTCAATCTGTCTGTTTGTCTGTCTGTCGCTTCTTCTTCTTCTTCTTCTTCTTCTCTCTCTATGTCACTGTCTTTCTCTGTCCCTTTATGCTTTAGTCCAAAAGTGCCTGAAGAAAAATACTAAACTGTATGTTGCTTTTGTTGATTTTAAAAAGGCTTTTGATTCTGTTAACAGAAATGTGTTGTGGCAAGTTCTTAGAAAAACAGGGGTTAAAGGAAAATACTATGCTCTTCGTGGTGTATATAATTCAGTTTTAGCATGTGTTCGTGAGAGAAAGGATTGTACAGTGACTTATTCAATTGTTCTAGAGGAGTGAAGCAAGGTTGTCTATTGAGCCCTCAAATGTTTGCATTTTTTATAAATGAGATAGCTTTAGAAATGTCACATAAAGGCAAACATGGTATACAGTTGATTGCAGGTGCTGTTGAACTGTTTATGCTTTTATTTGCAGATGATGTAATCTTGTTCTCTAGTACTGTTGTTGGGTTGCAAAATCAAATAAATGTTTAAAAAAGGAAGCAGATAGACTTCAATTAAGTGTTAATCTAGAGAAAACAAATATTATTGTCTTCGGATGGGTGGTTATCTATCCCAGCATGAAAAAGTGGTGGTATGGAGATGTAGAAGTAAAAGTAACTAATAGTTACAAATATTTGGGGATGTTATTTACAACTCGTTTAAGTCTAAATGCAGGGTGGCGTGAAATCGGCAGAAAGGGTAAGAAGGGGGTTGTAGAAATTCTAAGATGCATGAAAAGACTTAATAGCATTGACCCTTCTTTGTTCTGGAAGTTATTTGACTCACAAATAGCGCCTATGCTGACTTATGCTGCAGAAGTTTGGGGATTAGAAGAAAACCTGGAAAAATGGAGAAGGTACATACTATGGCTATTAAAAGATTCATGAACATTCCACTGCATTCATCAAACACAATGGCTTATGGTGATTCTGGAAGATATCCTTTATTCATTCAAACGTTTTCAAAATCTATTAAGTATTGGTTAAAATTGACACAACTTCCAACATCAAGGCTATGTAGACAAGCATATGATATGCTATTTTTACAAATGGAAAGTGGACACTGCAACTGGGTTAGTAAAGTAAAACATGTGTTAACTATTAATGGGTTTGGTATTGTGTGGCTTAGCAAAGAGGTAGGGAACGAAAGGGCATTTATGTCAGAATTTAGGGATCGCTTGATAGCCTGCTATAAACAGAATTGGCATTCAAAAATGGAAGAAAATGACAAGTATTCATGGTTTTATTCCTTTAAAAGTATTCTACAGCCGGAAATGTTTTTTGAAATCTGTTACTAATAAATGGCATAGAAGCATATTGGCCAGATTTAGAAGTCGGACCCCCTTGTTTTAAAGCAAATAAGAAATGGTTTTGCAATGAAGTTTTTTGTTGATGATGTTGTGTGTTGTGTCCAGATAACAGTAAGGAAGATGAAGAGCACTTTTTGTTTCAATGCAAGGCATATGAAGATAAAAGGAAAAAATCAAAACTGTTTTATTTAATGCCAGAAAGACCATTTACTTTGATTGAACTATTATCTTCGGATGATGGAAATATTCTTCGTCTGTTTGCTAAATATATTGCTTTATTCCCAGATAGATCAATACCCGGGAATTATGTCTGTAATGTGTTACACATTTTTCGTTTTCATGAATTCTTGACGCTGCATTAATGATAGCCCCCTTGACATGAAGACTGTAGTTTGTCATTGTCAATAAAAACGTTTCTGAAGCGTTCTGAAGCGTCTGTCCCTGTCTTTGTCTCTCACTCTGTCTGTCTCTTCCTGTCTGTCTGTCTGTCTGTCTCTCTCTCTCACACACACACACACACACACACACACACACACACACACACACACACACACGTACACACACACGTACACACACACACACACGCGCGCGCGCGCGCGCGCGCGCGCAAGCACGCACGAAACACACACACACACAGATGGAACAGAGATTTATCTTTGACACGCTAGGTACTATTCTTGCATCTGTAGATATGCCTTAGTATTCATACTAGCCGTTTCCCTCGTGCTTTTTTTGCTCTCTTTGAATGACAATGCGTTTACGTGAAACTACTTCATTGTAAATATTCACTTAAAGGATGTCAAGACAACCGATTGCAGTATACACTGACCACCTTTGAACACTGTTGGTATTTTTATGATCTGGATTCTTATTTAATCTCTGGATGGCAAATTAAATAGGCCTGTTTACTTTGAGATAACCTGATGTTATGTACTCATTGTTGCTGTCTGTTTACCGTTGATCGTGGTATCTGCATTTTCCGTAAACCTGTTATCAATGGTCGACATGTTTAAGGACTTCAACTTGGCGTGTTTTTTTTTTTTTTTTTTTTGCACTCGCAGTTCTCCTGTTTTGTTTGGTTTTTAGTTGAAAAAAAAATAGAAGGTGCCCTGGCTGCCCTTCTCGTCAAAGTTTTTTGACAACCAGGAAAAAGAGGAAAGTCCGGAAAGTGTTATTTGACTCGTCCTCTGTGCTTTATATTCGTTTTTTTTTTTCCAAAATAAGTGTAAATTTTATCACCATTTTCCATCACTGACATGACCAACTGAGCGGAATGGCATGCGGTGGTGTATCTCTGAACATATACCACACAGTGTTGACTAAAGATAAAAAAAAAAAACCCAGTTAATGTGGAACTTTGAGGCACGGGGGTGTTACAAGCAAGGACATGTTGCGCAGCATACAACACAATTGTCTCTATCGGTCTTTTGCATCATGTCTGCAGATTGGCTCTTGTTGTAACTATCCGGAGACATTTTTCGCGATCGCGATCGGCTTGCTGCAAACAGAATGTTTCATTCCCTGGTAGAAGGACACTGAGAATTAAACCAAAATCGTGACAGCTTGACAGATTTCAAGGGGTACTGTAGTCTTCTGTTTTTCGTCCTTTTCATCTCGGCCTGTCTGTATGTCTGTCTCTCTCAGAGAGAGAGAGAGAGAGAGAGGCGAGAGAAGAGAGAGAGGAGGGAGAGGAGAGAGAGAGAGAAGAGAGGAGAGAGAGAGAGAGAGACGAGAGAGAGAGAGAGAGAGAGAGAGACGCACATGCACACAGACACACACAACACACACACACACACACACACACACACACACACACACACACACTTTCCTCTCCCCCGCCATCTCACTCACTTTTCTCTCTCTCCTCCCCCTATATTCTGTCTGTCTGTCCGTCAGCCTGCCTGTCTGTCTGTCTGTCTCTGTCTCTCTCTCCCTAGGAATACCCATATCATTTTTCTATAACAAATTGTACGTCTTACGTCTCTTACAAGTTGGAACCAAAAAAAAGTGTAAAAACAATTTTTTCTCCTATGGTATGTTTTGTTTGCTTGTTTTTTTTTTTTTTAATGCCCAGTGTATGTGGGTTTATTAATTACAATTCTGTACATTTGTCTTTTTTTCTTCGTTGTATAGTGTCTACAGTTTGAATATCTGCGAAGTTTCACCTTTCATCTGGATTTAGTGTGATACGGTGTAATGGATGTACGATACCTACACCATGTTGGCATGCCAGAGTTAAAAATTTTTTTAAAGCATTAATTGTATAGTACCCATTTTGTGCTTGAAATATTTTTCTCGTTTCTGGTCACTCTCCGACCCTCTTTCTCTCTATGCTCTCTCTCTCTCTCTCTCTCCTCTCTCTCTCACGCGTCTCACTCTCTCCCTCACTCTGTCTTTTCAATGTCTGTTTGCTAATAGCTGCTGTTATTTGTATCTACGTTTTATTCTGGAAAATCTCGACTACCCACCCCCATGCCCTCCTTTCTTTTTTTTCTCTTCTTGCTACCGTGTGTAACATGCTCCTATAAGACGGCAGTCTGGCGGCTAAATAGCGAGATGATACACACTGGGTACGGGCATCAGCTGTCCATTCTCTGGTGTTCGTTTTGAAGTGTATTCATTTTTTGTAGCACTCAAGTTTCTTTGAAGATATCACAACAACTTTTGTTTGTAATCCGAGAGGGACAAGTCAATCAGAACCGACTAACGATCTTGGTAGGGACCTAGTTTGGGTATGTTCATCTTGCCAGTAACTGAGATGTCTTTATAATCATGAATTGATGGCGCTCTCCTCTCTCTCTCTCTCCTCTCTCTCTCTCTCTCTCTGTATGTATGTGTGTGTGTGTGTGTGTGTGTGTGTGTGTGTGTGTGTGTGTGTGTGTGTGTGTGTGTGAGAGAGAGAGAGGTTCCCTGAGGGAGTGAGGAGAGAGATCACTGGAGAGAGAGGGTGCTGAGATAGGGTGAGCCGAGAGAGTGTGGTTGAGAGAAGTTGTATGTGGTTTTGGAGCTGATTTTGACAGAGGTGATCCCGTCCAACGAGTTTTGACAGTCCAGATAGGAGGTACTGGTGTAGACTGAACGTCCCGATGAGTTGTGGAATAGATGCAACCAACGAGAAGATGATGGTCGTACCAACGAGAAAATAAGAGTGACGTGGACTGTCCACAAATGTTTCCTTTAGACTGACGACAACTATATCCAAAGATTTATGGTTGGGTATGGTTCAGCTGCGACGTGGCACAGTAGAAGTTAACATTTTTAACTGAGTCTGTCTGAATATACTTCTCAAAAAACAAAACAAAACAAAACAACTCCAGAGCACCGCAGTCTACTTTTATTGCTTTAACTATGCATGAAGAGGGGAGAGGATACTTACCTTGCATGCCTCGCTTTCCTACTGTTCGCCTTTTTCAGAGTTCCGTACGCTCGTGCAACCACTGAACTCTGTGCTAACCACTTCGGGGCACCACAGTCACTGCCTGCCGCAAGAGAAGTGTTCAAAGGGCTGGGCTGCCCTCTCAGATTGCCGTATATCCCATTTTGTTGTTGTCTGTCGTTCAGCGAGAGCAGTCTAATGCCTGCACAGAGTCTTTGCCTGCGTGCCAGCCACCGTGTATGTGCTTCAGATTGAAAGATCGGCACTATTGGCGGCAATGTGTGGCGACAGACAGCCAATTCATGAACAGGAGGTAGACAGACAGTCAGTCAGATGAACAGGAGGCGTAAATGCCTGTGATGTACGCCATAGAGCTTTAACTAGCGGAAGGCAAAGGTATTTATCTTCTGTCCTCTGGATCTGGTTCGCCAGACAATCTTCCAGCGAATCAAGATAATTGGACAATGTTTTAGTGATTATTCCGCCACTCTGGGTGTAATTGATTCCGACGATTAGATTTTGAAGATGTAATTTTGTGTGTGTGTGTGTGTGTGTGTGTGTGTGTGTGTGTGTGTGTGTGTGTGTGTGTGTGTGTGTGTAAGATTTAAGGGGGTAAAAGCATCCATTGTCTGTTTTCTATAATCAAAAACGCACACAATATTAACTTTTGTGAGCGATCGTGATTTACGTGTTTTTCTTTCATGCGGTGTCTATGATCTGCAGTTTGTAAGGATTATGCATATTATGCCATATGTAGGATTTGCTTTGACATTCTTGTGGTATGTAGTGGCCACCGGAACCGCGCTTTCCTGATATAGATACAGATAAAGATACAGCGGTAAGTAGGCCCTTTCTGTCTGGTACAGAACAGTTTTCCTCCTCCCTAAATGAGGCAATATTTAAGTAGTCTGTGTTTATGTTATTATCCTTGTCGAAACTTTTCTCGAATTGTTCGACTGTTTACAATGCTTTTGGCAGTGTGATAGCGTGTCCCGTTCTAAAACTGGAAACATGTTTGCGCATGTTAAAATAACAGTTCTTTGTAAACGAGTTTGCGCTCCTCAAGATGTAGAAATCATCGGGGTTTAAATCATCCATTTCATCTAAAATCTGACTTGCATCAAATTCTTTCTAAAACGCATACACTTTAAAGGATACCGATTTGAAAAAATAATGGTTACAAAATAAGTTACGATACGTTTGAACACGGAAACGTCTTTGGAATTAGTTTTAAAGTTAGGTGTCTGTAGGAGGAAACTGAAACAAACTTACAATAAAATTACTGTACTGTCGAACGAAAGAGACAAATAAATTACAAAACAAAATATGATGCGTTTCGACCTCTTTGGTCTTCTTCAGGCAAGACAAGCAACATTGAAGACAGTGAAAAAGAAGAATAAACAATTAGTCATTTCCTTGAAGTGTGGCTCAGAACGGATGTGGAATGAAAACCTTCAATTGTCTGTATTGTTATCAAGACATCCTAGCATCCATTTATGCAGAAATTCACATTTGGTTATACAAACCAAGGTGAGGCTATGTCGGTGGCAGTGAGGCTATGTCGGTGGCAGATTTCTTCATTGAATGCATGTAACCGTAATTGTTACTATGTGACTCATGTGTTTAAAGAGTCAGTGGCTGATGATGTTATTTTGTACGGTGGGACTGCTGTTTTCATTCGAGTGAAATTCCAATAAATAAGCAGTATGCTGAAGAGCCCAGAGTTGGAGTCTTTCTGTCTGTCTGTTTCTTGGTCCTCTGTTATCTGTCTGTCTGTCTGCGTCTTAGAGCTTGCATGCGCTTGTACGCACACACACACACACACACACACACACACACACACACACACACACACACACACACACACACACACACACACACACACATGCACAAACACACACACACATCTGTGCGCAAGTACACAAATGCACGAACATAAAATCGCCTAAAAACACCCAAACAAGAGATACCAGCATATATCTTACAACACACTGGTTTGTACACTTCGGAGAGAGAGAGAGAGAGAGAGAGAGAGAGAGAGAGAGAGAGAGAGAGAGAGAGAGAGAGAGAGAGAGAGAGAGAGAGATATTATCATTATCATCACGTAACAGAAGCATTTGAGGCCCTTGGAGGAGATTTCTTCTTTGATGATGATCTCCCTTACTGAATCACTTCCACACTGTTGCTTAAGTTATCTGACATCCACCAGATGCGTCAACAGGAAGGAAACTGCATATCGTCGTGGCAGCAAACTGCATGTCGCCGAATGCTTGGTCTTCAGCAAGGGTATGCACGCTTCGCGGAGCAGTGGCTGAGATATCTACACGTGGAGCACTGCGCCCGCAAAAAGAACAGACTGGAATCTCTACTTCAGGAGTCACATACCCCATGCTATCTGTATAAGTCGGACTTTGATGCGATCACACTGACAGCTTCTCTGACGGCTTATTTGCATGCTATTGATTTCTATTATGATGATGATGTGTGTGTGCGTATTAGGACTTATGTATGTGTGTTTTATGCATGTGATTCTCTCTCTCTCTTCTCTCTCTCTCTCTCTCTCTCTCTCTCTCTATATATATATATATATATATATAGAGAGAGAGAGAGAGAGAGAGACAGGCAGACAGAGAGAGACAGAGACAGAGAGAGAGAGAGAGAGAAAGAGAGAGATGGACAGACAGAAGACAAACAGAGAGGATACGAATATGAATACGAATATTTATTCAGGTTAAGGCCATAGCCCCTACTGAAGTGGTGGTACCCGCAATATACATAATATGAATTATTGCTATGACAGAAAATGAAAAGAGAAAGTAAGTACATATGCATCATACAATGTTATTAGGAGTACACAGTACATAACCTCTTTTGTGCTTCATAGATGAACATAGCGAGCTTGAAGAGAGAATGTCTTCATTTCTTGACGCTAGAAGTAAATTCTTTGGCTTTACGAATTTTTCTCCTGAGGTCATGAAAAACAGGACAACAAAAAAGGAAATGGATTTCATCTTCCTTGGCCAGGTTACATATACGACATTTTCACTCACAGCACTGTATCTGAAACGGTGACATGCTGTATCAGAAACACCAAATCTAAACTTACTCAGCGCACTCTCAAAATATCTATGCATATCCATTTCAGTGTATGGCTCTATCGCATTAGTTGTTTTAAAGAGTCTGTATTGCGCAAATCTGTCACTGCTATAAAATTATCATGCCAGTCCTGTCATCTGCAGTCAATCATTCTTTGTTTAAACATTTCAAGAACCGTGCAATATTTTCAACGCGCTGGTTATCCCAAACATAAGCAAAGCCATACGAATTTATACAGTGACGAACATTGGTAGTCCATGTCTTCCTGCTATTGCAGTACAGATTTCGCAATATCTTATAAGCTTTAAAAGGTGTTTTAATTTCGTCCATTCTTGTTATCTTCAGCCAGTATTTAATGCATTTCAAAAACGAATGAACATAAATCGGATATCTTCCCTGATCACCATAGACTAAATCATTCGGTTCGATTGACTACATAATTTTTCTTTTCATAGCATACAAATGCACACTTTCGATTTCAACGCTTTTCTGCAGTGCCCAAATTTCTGCTCCATATTGTAAGACTGGCTGCACCTGAGAGTCGAACAGCTGTGAGAAAACTGGAAAAGCGTTCCAATTCAGTTTATATAAAATGTGAAGTATGACTGTGACTGCTCTCTATGCCCTGTTTGCAATACCTTGGCATCCGAAACTGAAACTTAATCTGGCTGTGAAATAAAATCCTAAATACTTGCATGCATTGATTACGGCGATATAGTGACCGTCATAAATCCCATATTCATTTCGTGCTTAATAATAACCACCTTTATGGAAGACAATAATATTGGTCTGATTCATATTTACTTTTAATGCTAATCTGGTTGCAGCAGAATACAAGCCATTCAGCTGTCTTTGAAGTCCAACGACCGTAGACAATAAGACTACATCGTCGGCAACACAAATAGCTTAAAAGGGTCAAATGTTACACCATGCTTTCCATTTTGAATAATTTCCAAAGCTAAATCATTTATGAACAAGGCAAATGAACGTGGACTACAAACGTCCCCTTGCTTAATTCCTCCGGTACACACATTACAAAATCAAATAAATTTGCTCCGGGTCTGATCTTAGCTTTCACCTCACAATACATACTCTTTACACAACAATACAGTCTACCATTAATTCCATTTTCTAATGGAATAGGTCATAGCAGTTTCCATGAAAGTGCATCGAAAGCTTTTTCAAAACCCACAAAAGCAACATACAACGTCTGATTATCTAGAAATTGTTTTTGAACTGCGGCTAACAGACTAAACATATGGAATAATCTTTCTTGAATCCTGCTTGGTGTTCTCCTGTTACATTATTCTGAGATATTCATTCATGTAATCGCTTATTAACAACGGAACTATAAAGTTTACTGCATACATTGCATAAAGAAACACCTCTATAAGTGTTTACATCTTTTGCATTACCCTTTTAAAACAAGGTCAATATTATGGATTCTTTCCAATCCTCGGGATAAAATTCCCGGTGTCGAACAGAAAGTTAAACAGTTGACATGAAAAGTTTACGACAGACTCACCACATTTTTGAAAAATTCTCCAGTGACACCACCAGGTCCAGCACTTGTACCATTCTTCAATTTTTCAATAGTTAGTAATATTTCCTCTTTGGAAATTGGTCAATTATACGTATTTTCTTCGCAATTTATTGCCTCCTTGATCACTGTGGACACTTGCTCTCACCCTTTTCTAACACATTTTTAAAATGTAAGAACCAGTCTTGTACCGGAATGCTATCTACAGGCTGTGATTTCTTTCTTGAGATCTTGTGTACAGTATTCCAGAATAACTGCTAATTTTTGACTGAAGACAAAAGATCATTCAATAAAGAATCATAATATATTCTTTCTCTTTCCTTTTATTTAAAAAATTGTATTCCCTTCTTGCTACACACGACTCTGCTCTGTCATCTTTATCCAGTGTTTTCAGAGAAGTTCTGAATAATTCACGTAGTAGTTTACTTTGGGCTACCCTGATTCGAATTTCTTGTTTACTTGTTTAGTTTTCCTCCTACTTTCAGCTTGTTCTTTGAAAGCTGCATTAAACGAATACAATGCTTGATTAACGTCTCATAAACAAGGCTTTCAGCGATGTTTCTACAACCCTTGCTGAATTCATGAGATGCGTGAACTGTTGACTATATTCTGAGTTCCAGCAATACTGAACAATGAACTGACTATTCTGTATACTGGAAGCAAATTTGTTATGTAGTTGATCAGTCTGCATTCCAATACACAGCGCTAGTGGTAAGTGATCAGAATCATGTCTTTCCATCACACTAAGAGTAATCCTTTTATAAACAATTCGAAAAGGTGTACAGATGCTAAAAACCAATCATTTACACTGCTGCCTACATTAGAAATGTACGTGAAACGGCCTTCAGGTCGCCATTAAATACACCATTTAGAATTGTCAGTCCCGATACAGTGCACATGCTAAGTAATTTCTTCCACACAAATGTAATATTTTATCTTGAGAACATATTTCATATTTACTGTTAACCTCCTTGAGATAGTGCATGTGTAATTCACTTTCGCATACAATTTCCGGAGAAACGTTTGAAGTTCTTGCGTTCATGTCTCCACAAAATGGTAATTCCACATCATCAAAAGACATCAAGTTATTGGCAACACAATTTTCCAATCAACAATTCATACCATTATCAAAAGCACACAAGGAATAAAAAGGTGCATTTTCCGAATGGGCATATGTACATACGAGCAAGACATTCTTACTAAAACCAAAGAAGTCTTTATCAAGCATAAATAGCATTGAATACTGATTGCCATAATCAACGTGGTTAACATACGGAAGAAGACTCCTGAACATTAAACCTGTTTCGTAAGGCAGTTTTACCGCCGGTTTCACAAACAATGCATGTTCCGGAAAAAAATGTTCATCTCAAACGATTCAGCAAAGGTTCAACCCAAACAGACAAAATCAAAAGAAGAAATAAACTTAATAAAATCTCTGTCATGTAATTTACGAATGAATCCACAGACATTCCAGTGAAGGAATGACGCATTACGTGCGAGTCTATGTAGATTTTGACCTGTACGACTCTTCTTGCTTTTGTCACTAGACGAGTGAGTATCCTTCTGAAGACGACAAATATTTTCAATTTGATTGTGTTTTACAGAGGAGGTCAAAGGTGTGGACGTGGAATCCATGCAACTAACACTATTCTTAGTGACATACCCAGGACTAGTCACACAGTCACCACCATGTTCATAAGTTTCATTTTCTGTAACACAATTACTACCAATATTCACAGAGTCATCGACACAAACAGTCTCATGCAAAAGCGCAAACTATCACCCTTATTTCTTTCACCCGCACTCTTTCACACACAACACTTTTATCTATTTCATCAGTATGGATACATTCACCACTGCAGTCTCCCTGCCCTACCACACACGTTCTCGCTAAACACTCAGTTGATCTTGATACACACCATTGCTTACAGTGGGTAACATGACATCACTATGTACAATGGAATACAAATCGCACGAAACATGGTGGTCAAAAATTAAATCCACCCTTTTCACAGTTAACACATCATCTGATCGTGTGGCATTTAAATTCAACACATTGCCGTCAACACCCACGCTGGTGACAAACTGCACGGGATTTTCGTCGCTTAAGCCTGTCTCCGTCATAGCGGAATCGTTCACTGGCCCAGTTAAAGTGCCAGCACGTGAACTCGGGCATCCTGCGCGGGTGGCAGCCTTAATTTCGCCCCTCTTTGACTTTGCCAAAGGGGCATTTTCCACTGAATGGGCTGGCCTGAATCCTATCCTAACTCTACCAAGTTGTTACTGACATCAAAACTTACTGTTAACTACCAGATGGCCATATACCATAGACACTTTTTTGCCCTGAGACCGAGCGTACTTTATGTGTGGGATAAGCTTCTTTCTTGTCTCCCTCACTCGAAAAGAAAGCCACAAAAATTTCAGAGTCCTTCAGTTTCTGTTTTGCTCTCATATTTTTTTTTTCTTTATTTTTTTAAAAACCGTGCAACGTGCAACTGTTGGCTAGTTTGGCTTCGCGTTTACATGGTGCACCCGGTCAAAAAGAACCTCATCTGTAATATCCATTTTGTCAGTAAGCATATCTGTCACCAACTCCTGACAGTTCTGCCAAGTCTGATTATATCTACGGGGAAACAGAGAGAGAGAGAGAGAGAGAGAGAGAGAGAGAGAGAGAGAGAGAGGGTGTGTACGATCCAGATTGCAGGTTTAGTCCATAATACTAACAATACGAAAGCGCTTCAGCGCACCGAGACATGCGAGGTCTGAGACTGTTCCCGTGGGTAGTTGTGTAACTGAGCTGCATGTCAGCCAGTCCACAGGCCTGACCTCTTCCTGGCTGGTCCGTGCCAAGGGAGCGCTACAATCAGAGTCCATTACAGTCAGGGCGGTGGGGAAAAAATATATATAGGAAGCCAGAGATTTGCCGAAACATTGCCTTAATAGAAAGGCTGTCTTAGCCGGCCAGCGAGAAATGTTTGTGGCCACACGCCACAATTGGGACTTTGCTTCAAAACACTATATAATCCATGTAAACGTGTGAGACCTACCACAAATATAATCCATGTAAGCCTGTGAGGCCTACCACAAATATAATCCATGTAAGCGTGTGAGGCCTACCACAAATTTGAGTCAGCATTTAACATTAATGTTAAAATGATCATTGATCAAAAGAACAAGTGCCCACCAATTATTTCCCTTGCTTTGGGGGATTTTCACTGTCGAAATCACAAACTGTCTTCAAAAATATGACCCTCCCCTTAGTTGACACACATTTCAGGCCTTTGCACTCACCACCGTGACCATGTCTTTGCACCAGGTGGTTCCCCAAATCAGTCCCACTCCTTTGATTTTAATCTATTTGCTTGGAACCACCTGGCTTGTACCTTGATGGCCCTATGAAAGAAAATGAGGAGACTCGAGTTTCAGACACAACAAAAATTGTCGAAACAATTTAACTGCTCCAGTCTATAAATAATCGACTCCTTAAACAAGGCCTTGGCGCATAATTTTTCTCTCTCTCTGTGTTCCCCACAAGGCAAAGTATTGTATCGATGAAAATAATCGTTGTATCCCCCCCCCCCCCCCCCCCCCCCCCCCACCCCCCGCATCTAGTCTTGGGTCTAAAATAATAATAATAAGTATGCAGAATGAAGAATGAGAAAGTTTAACTGAACCTGTGTGTGTGTGTGTGTGTGTGTGGTATGAAAATATGCGCGTTAAGTAGTTTTTAAAAGAACAAGAAGGATGCAGTTTTTTAAACAAGAGAATATGAATATTTCCATCGTACAAGAGAATATATCCCATAATACAGACAGAAAAAATGCCTATCAAAAACAAACTCAGCCAGCTGAAAATGTTCGCAGCCCCATCGACCAAAGGAGTCCACACAAAGGCTGATAATGATCCCCCCCCCCCCCCCCCCCCCCCCCCTTTCCCCCTCCGGCAAACCATTTCTTCGAGGGGGGGAAAGCTACTATTCCAAATAGAACGAAATAGGTGAAGTGCTTAGAGAGAGAGAGAGAGAGAGAGAGAGAGAGGGTGGGGGGGGGGGGGGGTATAGCGTATCAGTTACTCGTTGAGAGCCATCTACCCTTTTGACGCAATGACTCGATAGGAACGAAAAGCCCCGAAATTGTTCATTTGTTATCCTTTCGATTAAAAAAGAAATCAGTTACATCGTCCCCACAGTGAGAGCAGTCAATCATATTGCTCTACAAAAGGAGCAGAAAGCTCGATACGTGATCTCTTTCCCAACCACCCCCAGCCCACCACACATCTCACCACCACCACACAGACCACCAATGTAAGGGCCGTAACTCCTATCTTTCATCGCACTCAGCAGACGATCTTCTTCCTGTTCATTCTGGCAACTTACCGAGTTCCCAGCGTATTCCACACTTGTTTGAGGTGCACAAGGAGTGACACAACGGTGGTGTGTGTGTTGCTTCGGTGGTGGATACTTGAAAAGTACAGTTTCCGGACAGGAAACAAGAGATGCTATCAACATACAAAGTTAGATTCCTGTTATGAACGCAAAGCTTGAAGCAATGATACTACCAAAGCAAGCATAAAATGAATCGGCGAGGCAGCTCACGATTTATTTCGAGCGTTCTTCGGTGAAGTGATTTTAGCATGCCGTTCAACTTCGGTGTTGTGTGCGGACAAATTTCCTGGTATGTTGTACACATAGTATAGTTATCTTGAAGT
>JADBJO010000741.1:150000-152500 GCA_016801955.1 Conus betulinus
CCTTCCTTCCTGAGATTCCAATCATTCTCTGTCTTTTTTCGTTTCCGCCCTTCTGTTTCTCTTCTCATTTCTGTCTCTTCGTCCTTGTTCCCCGCATTCTCCCCCCAGCTCTTTTTCTTCATCTCCCTTTCTTTTGTTTCGCTTGCTTTCTCTTTTTCACAATTTCCCCCCCTGTTTCTGTATTCCCTGCTTTCCCTCCCTCACTTCGATCATCTCCATCCTCCCCCCCACCACTTGTTTTGAACCCTTCGCTGTCTTTGTCTTCTCTACAGTTCAGATTGTCACTGGAAGTTGAAGTAAAGAAATCTGTGATCTGTGTCTGATGGCGGGCATTCACTATGTGTTTCATCAACAGGTCAGTAAACACATGAAAAGATTTGTTGACTGCATCACCACACCCTGCCTGCAGACAGTACAAGTTAATTTGTCTCACATAGCCTAACACTTCACCAACTGAGACTCTTTCTGTCTCTTTTTCGCTTGCTTCGTCTTACTCTGATGATTCCGTGGCCCCTGCTCCTGCAACATTTGATGCCGAAGTGGATGTAGCAGATGCTGAGAGCGTTGCTGGCTCCGTTGTCGGCAAGTGGTTGTCCACACTGACGTACTCATCGAGCGAAATGCCCCACACTTTGCATAGACGTGTGTGGAGAGGCTCTGGTTCTTCGTAGCCGGCTAAAGGAACAGGCTCCCGTGGTAGGTATTCAGATCCAAGTTGGAAACCAGCATGACGGAAACTGTTGCTGATTGTAGCGGGGGTCACTTTCTGCCACGACTGATCCAGCAGATTGACAGCATCCCTCAAATCGAACTCAGGCCGCTGTTCTTTCGCCTTCACACACCTCCGGCGATCTGAGCAAGCATGGAGAGCACCATCATGCGTCGGTAGTGGACTTTGAAGTTGCGGATTATACCAGCATCACACGGCTGAAGCTTGGCTGTAGAATTCGCAGGCAAGAACAGAACTTTGACTGCTCTCAAGGGCTGCTCAGGGATCTTGTGCGCGGAGCAGTTGTCCATCACAAGGAGCACCATGCGCCGTTGCATTTGCATGTCTCTGTCAAATGACAGCAACCACTCACAGAAAATGTCGCTGGTCATCCAGGCGCAGGAGTTTGACTTGTAGTCCACTGGCAATCTTTTCACATTTTTGAAACATCGTGGATTAGCAAACTTGCCGATGACCAATGGTCGACGTTTCTCACTACCATCCATGTTGCAACACAGGAGGACAGTAACCCTATCCTTCGACTTCTTCTGCCCTCTGCACTTTTCGTTCTTGAAGGTGAAGGTCTTGTCTGGCAGAAGTCGCCAAAAGAGGGCAGTTTCATCCAGATTGAAGACGTCCTTCTCTTCATACTTTTCAAGAGTTGGTAGAAGGACCTCTTCTACCCACTTATCCGTTTTCGTTTCGTCAACACTTGCTCTTTCTCCACTCATCGTTTTGAATACGATGCTGTGTCTTTTTTTCCATCGATCCAGCCACCCGTTGCCGCAGGTCCATCCGTCAATGCCAAGAGAAGAAGCAAACTCCTCGGCCTTCGTCTTCAGCACAGGTCCGTTGATAGGTACCCCTTCTGACCTAAGAATTTGTAAAAAAAAAAAAAAAAAAAAAAAAAAAAAAGTCAGTAGTGCCTGGAATACCACTGCTGTATACATAAATCTAGTTTGAAAGGGAGTTCAACAGAAGGTCTAGGTCTAAGTCTGGAAAACAAAAACAACAGCAACATACGCACGTCCACACAGACGTACACACGTACGCATACACACACACATACACAAAGGGCAACCGAACCCCCCCCCCCTCCTCTCTCTCTCTCTCTCTCTCTCTCTCTCTCTCTCTCTCTCTCTCTCTATCCTCTCTCTCTGACTCTCTGCAGAAAATACATTAGATTCCCGTCAGTTAATCGGTTTTGTATTCTTATGGCAACTTCATCGCCTAACCTGATTAGCAGACTATGTTTCTTTTTTTAGACCCCCACCTCTCCGAAAGGGAAGGGGGGGGGGGGTCTACTGGAATCGCTCTGTGTGTGTGTGTGTGTGTGTGTGTGTGTGTGTGTGTGTCTGTCTGTGTGTGTGTGTGTGTCTGTGTGTGTGTGTGTGTGTGTGTGTTTGTCCAGGCATTTTCTCGGAACTGACTGGACGAAATCACATGATTTTTGGTGTGTGAGTTCACAACTTTAAAAGCTAGGCACACGAAGATTTTCAAGCACGAAAGGTCAAGGTCACAGCCACTAGGGTCAAAAAAGGTCAAAACGCATAAATTGCAATTTCTCTAAAAGTAGTTGACCGATTTAAATGCAGTTTGTTTTAATGGGTTCCTTGACAAAAGCGCTATCTGAAATATTCAACCATTTCCACGTAGGACCAACAGCGAATGGGCAATTCGTGGTTCAAACCCGATGATGGCAATTTACCTGTTCGGGCATTTTCTAGAACTGACTTAACGACATCTCTTCACTTTTGGTGTATGAGATCACAACCTTAAGAGATAGACACA
>JADBJO010000741.1:160000-172500 GCA_016801955.1 Conus betulinus
TAATGACATCTTTCCATGACTGAGATACAGATGCATTTTTCCAGCTGGCGTTGAAGATGTCCAGTAGCGTTTTCCGTGCAGGCGATCCAAGGTATTACAACATCTCATTTATAATGCCATCAGGTCGTGGTGATTTCTCCTTTTGTGGCTGCTTTATCCCTTCACGGAGTTCTGTTACTGTGGAGAGTTTCTTCATTACTTTTTCTTCTGTGTCCATGTTCCTGTACTTTTTCTGTTGTAACATTTCCTTTTCTCTGTCTTTAGATATGTTGATGTTGCTGATCTTTTCAAAGTTGTTTAAATAAAGAGGTCTGCAGCCCGTCCGGCGGTTTCTAGAACAATGGATATTGTTGGTTCTTTCTGTGCTTTTTCTCTTGCTGCATTCACTTGATCTTCCAACTGCTGGAGTTCTTCAGTCCAGTAGGGCCTGTAGTTCTTCCTGCCCCCCCCCCCCCCCCCCCCCCCTTGGGATGGTTTCTGGAGCTGCTTTTAATATTGCTGCGTTGAAGGCCTTGGTCATGTGCTTTACGTCTTTTCGTCGAGTGTTGATGATCACTGTGTATTCATCAGCGAGTACAGAGTAGTTTTCCCATCGAGCTTGCTTGTAGTTCCATCTGGGCTGTGGTTTGCAGTATACAGGATGGTGGTTGAGGTTGAAAGAAAGTTTTACAAGTTTGTGGTCACTACAAGCTAACTGGTGTAACACTGTCCTTTCTGCACTTGCCTGCAGGTTGGTGGTGGTAAAGGCTAAGTCTGGTGTTGTTGACGTTAGCCACCTGCGGGAGTAGAATGCTGGAGGGTCGTTTGGGGGGTTCAGCAGGTGTAGTTGCTGGTCAATTTGCCAGTCTACTACCTCCTGTCCTCTGGGTTTGTTTCGCTATATCCCCAGCTGTGGGATTGGCTGTTGAAGTCACCGACGATTAGGTAGCCATCCTGAATGATATCCATAGCATGCAGAGAAAGCTCTTTATCTCGCAGGCAGTATACATTGTATATTCTTATTGCTTATACAACAGCATGATATCCACCCTAATGATTTCTGCGTTTTCTTCAGTATCTACTCTAATATGCTTTGCTGGTATGTGATTTTGTTTTTACCAGGATGAGGACTCCGAGTTTGTGTCTTCCTTCCTATCCACACGATAGGTCTGGTAGCCCCTTACTCTAAAGCGAAGATTTTCTGTTCAATGCGTTTCCTGAAGGCAAGCAACATCTTTATTCTCCCTATAGAGTCTTTCAGTAAGGGGGAGTTTCTTCGTGGTGATTCCCTCTGCATTCCACAGGAACACACTCAACAGTTTTAGTTTCACCTCCTTTCTCCTGTCATGGCCAGTCGCCTTTTCCCGTGTCACCCGCCACCTGGCTTTACTGTAGAACGGGGCACAGGGACCACCAGTAGCAGGGGGTGGTCCCTTTGAGGCACAGGGCCCGGCACTCTTCCAGTCTGGCGGGTCTCCAAAGGACGAGCACCACATCGAGTCTCTACGGGTTTGTCTGTCATATGAGCGTGGATGCGTTGTGCTGCCGTCATGCCCCTGATAAGTCAGGACCAGCACATCCGACTTCGGCTTGGTTTTATATCAAAGTGAACGCTCTCCTAGACTGGTTGCTTTACTGGGCTGACGAGTCCAGTCTGCCCGGCTTTTGTCCATAGCTGGAGGTGGTTTGTTCACTGGAGTGTCCTTCCGCAGGGCTAAGAGCTTATAGCGCGGCTTTTGATCGAATGATGCTTCTGTAATTGGATATATGGGGTATTTCAGTGGAGATAATTGTGCCGCCGATTATCCCGCCCCAGCAAGCTAGCCACATCTCCATTTGGTCCGGGACTGCTTATTCGACCAGCTAGGCAAGCTGACTTATATCGCTGCTAACCCTCATATCTGGGGGCATCCCCCTATCCGCCATCTGGGGACCCACCTGATTAAGGGTGGTCGCTCCTGCTCCAGGCCATTGGCTAGTTAAAGCTAACGAAGCTGGCTCGCTTGTGAGACAAAGGATGCTGGTACGGTGGGTCGGATTGCGAATGGTGAGCTGTCATGTGATGTCCGGCAGGGTACGTCATGTTTCACCCGATCAGCTTTCGTCCAGCCCTCTTGTTTTCATTCGTAGTTGGGAGAGTTCCCTCCCCTCAGTTCTAAAACTCCCAAGTGCAACGTTTCACCCAAGCACTGACACATGGTTCCCCCCCCCCCCCCCCCCCCCAAAGTATTTGCGGTGCATGGGGATAAGATATGACGGAACATCATAAAAAAAAGAGATCCTTTGTGATTTCTAGCGATGTTAACTCGTTTGTATTGACGATGATGAAGTCAGTTCTAAACTCGCAAAACTGAAAGTAGTAGTGAGGTGTCGACTCAGGACTTTCAGGCGGATGGTAGTTCTACAAAACATGGATGCTTTGTTTCATTAGTAATGTGACGGTGATCAGAGATTTGCGAGAATTCGCATTATAAAGCAGGAGAGAGTTGCCGCCGCACCTCCCGCCCAACACCTGCACGACCTAATTCACCACACCCACCAACAGTGAGCGCTGGTTTTTTTTTTGCGGTAGAATGTTAAGCATGGAACCCGTGACCAATGCTAGACAGTTCCTCCTGACAAGGAATACAGGTACAAGAAAAGGTGGATGATCACTGCGGCCACCCATCACTGACCAGTTAGTTTGTTGGAGATGCCATGAACTGGCAGCAGGTTTCATTATTTGCAGTAACATCACATACTGAGCAATGCTTTAAAGGTTTTTTATTCAGCCTTTTCTTTGGGTGGGGGAGGGGAGGTGGTCTATCAGAAGGCAGGGTAGTTATCTTGCTACGTGTTTTTTTTTACGTTGAAATCGTGAAGCATAACTGTCCTTACTAATGGGAGAATACATTTCTTGATTATTTTACATAAAGAGTATTATCTGGATATTTTAAAAGTTTTTTTTTAAAGGTTAATGATAGTTCGTTTCTGACTCAGTCTGTTTTAGCAGGTACGGTCGTTGCCTTTGAAAGCTGGCCCTTCCTGCTAGAATCCACCAATCTATCAGTCACCCATTGAATTGCATTAATTTGAGGCTATCCTCTCCGAGTTCTGGCCATGCGAACATGCAAAAAGACAGGTACCCTTTTTTTGTTCACATGCTCCTTTTAGCCATACAACCACGCAGTCAAAACACCCAGACGTTACTGTGCATGTTTATAAATTTAAATAGCCACAAGCCTTTATCAGTCTTGCAATGGCTAGAGTTTGGAAACTGTTTACCTTACACTCACCGACGTAGGTTTTATCAAATTCACGCTCCTTAAGCCCCAGATGTTTGGGTTTTATCTGTTCAGCGACGGACTCTGAACCAAAGTCTTTATCTATCCTCAACTCGGTGACATCCCAACACTTTCGTGTTTTATCTGTTGTAAGTCTAATCTTCCCTGTCCGCAGTCTCAGTGGCGTTATTAACACGTGGCTGTTAAGGATTTTCTTTACACAGCCACACACGGGTTCGTCTCAGCTTGGATAGTCCACAGGAGCTAGCAGGATGGGTACACTGTTGGTGACAGGTGTGCGGTCCAGAGATCAGACCCCTCGACAAAAAGTGTTGCTGACAGGGTATATTTTACAAAGAGTAAGCCTTGCGCAACAGGTAGAAACGTGACCACATCAGGCCTCTATTTTCGTACCGGAATGTGTCCTTTTGTTTCCTTACTACACAAGAAAGGTGTCAATATAACGCATCCGTTTTGTGTGGTAGAGTTTTTTTTTGTTTGTTCCCTGTTTTTTTTTTTGTTTGTTCCCTGTGTGTTTTTTTTTTGTTTGTTCCCTATGTTTTTACTATGCTCACTAAACGTGTTCCTCTGCAAAAAAAAAACATGGGCTTTTTCAGAAGCACAAGGAACTGAAGCAGCGCAAGAAAAACTGCTCAAGGGGTGATGTGAGGAAGCTGGAAGTGTGGGCACGCTGTGCGGAAACCACTCTCCAGTACTACCGTCAGAGAGCCGCCGCCGCACCTCCTGCGCTAACACCTGCACGACCTCATTCACCACACCCACCAACAATTCAGCCACCACCACCGCCACCGCCACCGCCACCAGTAGAACAGCTACCCCACCCCCACCTCCACCACCAGTACAGCTACCACAGCCACCTTCACCATTCCAGCTATCACCATCAACACTACCACTACCATCGGTGCCACCCTCTGCGCTGTTGCAGCCATCCGCCCAGGATGCGTTGTATCAGGAGACTGCAGCGGACTGTACTGAGGAGGTCAGCATGGCGCTGCTTGGTGGAGATGTGGAGATGTCCGAGCTGTTGTCTGAGCCAGGTAGGCCATGTTCCACAGCATGTCAGCCTGTCTTGTTTGTTACTTGTGTCTGGAAAGACCAAACCAGTTCAATCTGTCCACAGCACTCGCTGTTTTCAGCCTTCATTGACCTGAGAACACTTTTCACAGATCCGGTAACGAGCGCTGTGAAGGAAGTACACCTTGGGCTTTTGGAGCAGCTAACAGCGATGAACGAGATGGCCATGACACCGGAAACAGAGCTGAACAGTATGGTTTCCACTTCCGGCACCTTCAAGACGTATGCTGTGATCCACACCGATGACCACGATGAAGGACCGTCAAGTCACACAGGAATGCACGCGCACATACCTCTTGCAGGTAGCTTATTTATGTGTTTGTTTCATTGTTTATCCATTTCTTTCTTCTTTGTGTTTGCTGATACATTAACACCACGATTACGGTCGTTTAGAAGTACATCGTGAGATGATATGTAAGAAGGTGACCATGATGTGGTTTTTTAAACAGAATTACAAGCCGTGCTGTCTTAGAGATCCGAAAAAAAAAATCTGTAAAAGCCTCGTCGCTGATTTTGTCCACAATGCGTTCGAAATTCTTAAATCGTTAAAACGGATATGTTTCTTCCAAAACCAGTGGACTTGTTTTCTTACGTTGTGATGGAACTGCCGTCAGCTTGGTAAAATCGACATGCAAATTACTTTGTAGCTGCCTTCCTTCTAAGTGTTTAGAGTACGGCACGTACTACCCTCAAATCCGACTGTGCTGTTGTTCTCTGCGTTTGCACGACGGGTTGCTCGAATCATCGGCATGTCCACCCCCTCCCCCTCACACACACACATACGCGCGAGCGAGTAAGCGCGCCCCCCCCCCCCCCCCCCCCCCCCGCCACCCACCCACCCACCCACACACGCAAAACGTGTATACATATGAGAGAGAGAGAGAGAGAGAGAGAGAGAGAGAGAGAGAGAGAGGGTCGTCACAAAGGGATTAGCAACAGTGACGGTAAAGAGTGATGGTTCTTCCTACAATCATTGAAAAAAAAAGTTTACAGAGCCAGCGAATCACTTAGCCTGGTCTGTACATTTTAACATCCGGTTATAAAAGAGACAAAGTTTTAAAAAAAGGTCTTAGTTCAAACGATTCAGTGACTAATTGAGCCACGCTTCTTTATGTTTTAAGTTCATCGATACAGACTGGATAGATATTGTCTCTCATTGTTTGAGATCAAGAGAAGGACATCTTTTGTAATTATGGTCAGCCATTATTTCATTTCGCATGCACTAAAACAGTATGAGTTCTGATTGGTAGGAGCCGTCGGTATTTTTACCTTGGCAACGTAGACGGAAGTTGTCTCATTGCCACAGGATCACATGTAAAGAAAGAGAAAAAGACTGCTGTTCTTAGCCACTGCTGTCAAAGTCCGGCTGGTGACCAGTACTGTTAGTTTGACCCCCCTCCCCCTCATCTCCTCCACCCCTGCCAGCCCTCCTCCTCCCCGTATTTACAGTGCGGCCGTTGATTTGGTGGTTGTCTGCTGGCATAATCAGCCTGTGTTTTTATTTTGTTTTCATCGACTATTTTGTGTCAGGTCCTGTGTTTGTGTCAATGTTGCAGCACCCAGTGTTTTCAACAATGATTGACTGTTGTCATGTAAACTGAAGGCCACCCAGTGTATATGTAGTCAGAGCTTACTGATCCTAAATGACTGACTACGTTTGCTCAAAGTGAGGCCATCTTAGTACTTCAGTGCATGTTATCAAGGCCTGTTGATCATAAATTGGTATACATTGGTAAAATGACTATTTTTTTGTGTGTAAACAATAGGCCAGCTGTAGAGCTTCCAGTGTGTATGTGGCCAGGGCCTTGTGATCCTGTGTGACTGACTATAGTGTTTTAAAAAAAAATAAATCTAACTTCATCTTTTTCACTGAGAATAATGCTTTTAAGATAAATCTGACTGCGTTCTTACTTTTCCAGTTTCCATGTTGACAGAACCTACTGATCCTGTGTGACTGACTATAGTGTTTTAAAAATTAATCTTGCTTCATGTTTACACTTGCAGTTTACCTGTTGTTAGGAACTAGTGATTGTACATGATCGAAAGCCGTGCCTCACGCTTCCAAGTTAAGTACAGCCAAGCCAAGTGATCCGTCATGCTGACTGTAGCTGTTTTCAGATCGACCTCACTCCATCTTTTATGTTGCCATGGCGTAAGTAGTTCTACACGACTATAGTTGTACAAAGTGAACCTTATGTAAAACCTTTGGGATTCCACAGTGTATGTTGCCTGATCGGATACAGGTAACCGCAGTTGTGAAAAATAAACCTTAGGCCCCCCCTCCCCCCTTCTCCCGGCACTTCCCAGACGCAACCTTTTCTCTTCTCCACATGCCTTTTCCGCTAACACGTCCAATGCCTATGTTGTCAGGGCAAAACGAAGAGACGTTGCAAGCGTTACTGCAGTGTTACCTGCCCGTGGAGGACACGGCGCAAAAGGACCTGTTGAGAGACCTCCTGCTCTTCCCGGAAGAGGTTCAGCAGAGGGCGCCCATTCCGGAATACACCCTGGGTTCTGTGGACACCCTGGACATCACCAATGCCCTGGAACCCAGTTTCTGGATTGGATAGTCTCATGTCGGAAATGATGGTTGTTCGACTGCACATTTTGACAGCCCTGCTGTGGTTTTGTAGATAGTGTTGAATAGGAGATACCAAGTATTTGATACTTACTGGTACTTACTTAACTAACCCCCTCTCTTTCAAAAAAAAAAAAATTTGCTTCGTTCTCCGCCATCAGTCGCTTCATTTTGAAACTTTACTGGTATAATTAAAAGTATTCTTGATAAAAGAAATCGTCTTTTCGTTACAAATGCTTTGTATCAAAATTTGAAACAATTGTCCCCGTGATTGCAAACACTAAAGAAAGGGGAATGGTTTACTGGTATTGCTTAGTAACTAGCATATGCTGATGATCACATCATTTGCTTTATGTATAATTGAATTGCTGACTTGTAGATAAAATGCTAAATGAAACTGTGGCTTTGAAAAAAGTATGGGAATAGAATTCGAGACATGAGCTTTAATTGCATAACAAATTTACCAAAATTTGTAAATGAAAATGAATTAAAAGATGAATTAAAAGGAATAATAACAAAAAAAAAAACAACATCAAAAGCACTATGAGAATGGAAAATGAGAGCATTCCAAGAGCGGATAATGAACTATTTTCTGTTTTTTAATTCTTTTTTTCTTGTAAAAAAATTGAGACAATTAGGAGAGTTTGTGGTCAACCCTGTAAAGGAAGATTTTCATTAAAGACAGATGTCAGTTTTTAAAAAGATGTGTTTACCCATGGGAGATAACCAAGAGAAAATCTGAAGAAACTGGGACCAATTACGCTTTTAAATACTACTTGCAAAACTCGATCAACATGCGCAGCAAAGAGATTAAATCTGCAGAACATTAGAGAGAACCAGAGAGGATTTACTGCATGAAGATGTACTAAGATAATAATATGTATTTCATACAATTACGTAAGAAACAAAACCATGCTTGGGCTGTTGGTTTCCATTGACTCTCAGAAAGCACTCCGCTCAACAGACTGAAAGCATGTATGAAAAGTGGTAAAACTTTGGTTTAGAAAAAAGCTTTTAGTCAGTGGATACATACTTTTTTTTAAATCATGTGAAATGTAATAACACTATTGTTGATGTCGAAAAATATTGTAAAGTTTTTTTTTCTGTAAAAGACATGTTGGCACAGTGATCCAATATCAAGCTATTTGTACAGTGCGTAGAAACATAAGAGATATACAAATCTACTGAACGTGGTCGAATTCATAAGAGATATACTCAATCCATGACGCAAAAATGGAGTTGTAGGATTTCTAAGCACACAAGCGGGTCCACAAGCACCGAAACTCTTCTAGTTTAGAATATTGTGCTCGTATGCTTTCAAATGGAGGAAAATAGTGCGAGTTCTTTGTTCAGGAAAAAAAACAGTTGTTCAAGTTTTTTTGGAATAGGCAATTAATAAACGGTAAGTTCCGCGAATTTTGGAGGGATGCGTTTATGGCATATGTCAATTTAAGAGCGCATATTGAAATAAATAGTAACAACATTTCAGATGGACCTTTTTTTTCTTAATACTAAATCAAGAATTGGGAACGGCAATATCTGTATCATACATGGGCAAGAAAATAGGTTTCCGTAAAAATGTGTCAAAAGGCAATAGATTTTTAAAACCATGATGAATTTTCATACAATTTAGGGACTACAGTAAATTACCACAATAGTTAATGCGGAATCCAGACAGTCAGAGAATACATACAGAATACACACAAAAACATAAAGCCTTACGCCGTTGCGAAGTGGTTAGCGTCGCAGACTCCCGGCTGGAAGGTCGTAGGTTCGAATCCCATCAGAGTCAAGTAGCTTTTTCTGCCCGGACCGACTCCTACCTAGAGTTGAGTTTGCTACGGGCTCGGTTGGCTCAAATTTCCTGTCCAACATTGCAGGTGCCTGTATCTCTCAGGCCTGGTTGACGGCGGGATATATATTATGAAAGGAAGAATAGAGTACAGCCCTGTCATGTAGTCTCAGACCGGAACGGAAATCCGTAGCATCATCTTCATCATCCTCATTCTCATCGATCAGCATAAGAAAAAAAAAAGTCTCAAACCCTGTTGCCCTTTATGCCCTGCTGTCATGGTGATCTCGGTTTTGATGTCCTCTCCGCGTCTGTGGCCTTGGTTTGATTCCGTCTGGGTCACCGGTATCGGCGAGTCCATGGGGGCTGTCGTTGGAGGGAGAGCTCACTCACGCCGGCTCCGCGACTAAGCAGTTATTGTTGTCAGTAGGGGGCTTAGTAGGTGGTGCCTGCGTATGTTGGATCAGAACAGGCGCCACTGAACACCACCGAAGTGACTCGGCAGCAGTGCAGTGTTTCCTCCGGTGGGTTGCCTCTTGACGACTTGACACTGACTGCTCCCTGTGGATTGCCGGTGCCGCGGCTGCAGCGGGACTGACCGGGCTGCGGCTGTGGATGAGGTGTTGGAATGAGCGACGTGGGTGCATTGTCACTGAGGTGGCACAGAAGATGGGACAGCAAAAAAAAAAAAAAAAAAAAAAAGAAAAAAAAAAAAAAAAAGAAGAAAAAAAAGGCTTAAAACAAAGATGTGCACAGAAATGCAAAGACGCAGTACATTTAATGTAGTGTAGTAGAGGAATAAAAACATATCACGATTTATCGAGGACAAACATTCAAATACTAAATGAAAACAATTTTCTTGAGAGGGAAATTAAGCTGCAAATGATTTGGAGATTGTAATGAAGAAAAAAAAAAAAAACCGCAAAATAAAAAGTTTTGATGGTTTCAACTTAAATTATGACATAGAATTATTATTTCAAACTGTATTTCAAAATAATGGGAGCATCTTCAGCACTATTGAAACTGACACCGTGCAAAATTATAGTTTTGTGAGAACGCACGCACTCATGAGCACATGCGCACGCACACGCGCACACACGCACACGCACGCACACGCACACACACACACACGAACGCGCGCACACACTCACACAGACATACAGACACACAGACTCACGCACAGACGCGCGCGCGCGCGCGCGCGCACACGCGCACACACACACACACACACACACACACACACACACACACACACACACACACACCGAGGAATTTTGGAGAGAATGTAAAAGGGTACTGTGGGAAAAATATGTGAGGTATGAAAGACTGTCTCAGTGCTAAACTTACATTACTTGGAACCGATAACAAAACAGTTAACATGAAGTCTTTGACATGACAGCGCAATGTGCAATTTTGGCTTGGTTTATGAAGGTAGGATAAATTCAACGAAATTAAACATACAAACAATTTTGTGTTAACTGAAAAAGAGACACATTTTGGAAAAAAAAATATACATTTATGGAGATATATTACTTGAATTCTTCAAGAATGAGCTTGCCCGAAAAAAAAAATCAAAACAATATCTAGATTAACTCACTAGCTTACACACACACACACACACACACACACACACACACACACACACACACACTCACAGATATATATATATATATTGTGACGGGTCTCCGACGCTCCCCCTCGTTATAAAATATGATTATCATATTCAGGGATGCGGGGGGTTATAGACAGAAGTGTTTACGCTTTCACAACCAAAATGCGCTCTCGCATAGGCACGTGCACTCTGTCGCTCACATCGGGCCCGCACAAAGGTGACGAGAAACCAACAAAATTTTCACAGAAAATAATCAACTTTTATTTAACTTGACTCCGAGCCCCCACCCGTCACTACACAACACAATTATCTGTATCATACAACAATGTAAACCATACAGACAGTCTCATAAATCGCATCTCCTGTTCTTCAGTGATTCTTACTTAACCAGGAAAGACAATATTTCACTATTCTGTTTGTACACACTTATAAACTGAAGAACAAATGAAACGTCCATAACTTGCCAGCATTCCTTGGTTGACTGTCAGTTTCTCTCATCACACTGTGCGCGACCACGAGCTGAAGCTACCACACTGTTGCGTCCTCCCGATTGGCCAAATCCCAGTTGGGGGACACTGGCAACGTAGCTCGCGTTGCACCTCAGACCGAGTCTCCCGGACTCCACTGCACTTCGCCCTCTCCACGGAAAGGGCTCCTGTCAGCCTCTCCCACAGGTCTTCTCTGGCTGCAAACACCCCACCGTTGTCTGACAGCTCCCTGTCTAGGCTCCAACAGGCTAACACGTCTTGCTGTCGACCGTCCCCAGACGGGAGACAATTCTTCTCGTCGTCGGCTCCGAGGCTACAGCAACCTCCACTGTCTTACGTCCCCACCCAGGAGACAACGAGGTGACAGCAAACCTCTACTTCTCGCTGTATTTCTTGAGCCCTCAGCAAGACGGGCGAGTTCACTTTCCCGTAAGTGAGTCACACACTTCTTGGTTTTCCAGGCACCTTATATCCATTCTCAAACAAGAGAGAACTCGAGTTTAACTGGTTCAACCAATGGAATCACTGGCACACACATATCGCACGATTTGTACCAATAAATCCCCGAGTTATTTTTGTTCCACCAATGGAATACACATGCACACACACACACACACACACACACACACACACACACACACACACACCACAGCTGTTAGCACCAACAAAGACTTGGGTACCAAGTGGTTAATGCATAACCTCCTCTTCAACTCATGTTCCATTCCCCAAAGCTACCCATTATACTAACAGCCTGGACTTCTCTACCAGCCAGGACTGATGCTTCAAGTATTTGCTCCCTCTACAGACAACAAGGTGCAAATTATTCAATAGGCCGAAGCCTTCCATTCATTCCTCAGAACAAGAACGACGGAGTGGTCACTGTACTCTGCCTGCAGGCTGACGGTCGCCTACCCGTGACGGTCACCTGACACGATTGGCTTCCTTTTAGCCCGCTGGACAATCCAGTGAATAGCCAAGGCTCACACTCTCCTCTGCCCAGGATTGTCGCTATCCCTCGGACATGAGAAACATTTCCCAGTAATTCTCCCTCCTTCAGTATACGACTCGGGATATTCCCCTCTGGTGATGCCTGAATTGGCACACTTGAAACCCAAGGAACTTGCTCTCAACAACAACAAAACTACCCTTAATTTGCCTAAATGCTCGAGACATTCGGCCGACTCATGACATATATATATATATAATGTTATGTTCCTGAACATTATACCAATTGAGCATGTGTGGACCACAGAAAAATTACTAGAAAGAGAACTGTATTGGCAGGCTAATTTGGCACATTGTCAACAGGAGGGAATGAAAGGAAAGATTTTGCTTCAGTTATGAAAAAGAGAATTCAGTTCTGAGTGAGTAGAGGGGTGGAGGAGTTGAGATGATCCCTATCACTTGCTTGGGGGGGGGGGGGGGGGGGGGTGGAGGGGAGGAGCGGCGGAGGAGGGGGAAGTATGATAGAGTGTAGTATATATATAAAAAAAATCTAAGATGACTCTAGATGGGTGTATACGATTCCCCCCCCCCCCCCCCCCCCCCCCCCCTTTTTTTTTTTTTTTTTTTTTTTTTTTTTTTTTTTTTTTTTTTTTTCCAAATACATTTTAAATTTTAAAATATTAGAACAATGATGATATTTAGTGCTTACTGTAATTCTAAAATTTCCCCCCCCCCCCCCCCCCCCCCC
>JADBJO010000741.1:177500-186824 GCA_016801955.1 Conus betulinus
GTTGGGTCACAGCAAGTGAAGAAAATACATGTTATTATCATAAGGTACATTATTTCTTGAGTACCAATAACAGAAATATTTCAGCAGCAGACAAGGGCCCCACAGGATATCCTCAGCAAAGGATCAACCCAAACAAAAACAAAAAAAAGGAAAAGGATGACATCATTAGTCTAGTAATTGTTGTCATATTATGCATCATAGGCATTTATATATTAATGCTGAAAAGACATGTTCCTGAGACGGTGACTAAAGCAGCTAGGTATTAGAAATCAAAGCTTCATTAGCAAGCCATCTGGCATAAAAATCCAAGTGGTTCATGGTTAAGTATGAGTTATATTTTTTCAATTATATATCTATAGGTCAAAATTTTCAAGAAAACTGCTACACGTGGAAGACTGCCTTCTAACTTACACTTATATAAGTAATGTTTTGCTAGAAGAATAATGAAGTAAAAAATGTAATCAATTGCGATTGTTCTGTCGAAAACCTAAAAGTATGAGAGACTGTTTGGCGCATATTCTGTGCATGAGTGCATTTCTCTTCTACTAAATCAATTAACCCTACTCCAAAAACATTTGACATGAGTACATTTCCAAAAGACATGGTCAATAGATCTTTAAATAATCCGCAAAAACTGCATTTATCATTATTAGTAACTCCGATTTCTTCAAAATAACATTTGTACCTAAGCACCTGTGAATTACTCTCAGCTGAAACCACTTAAGTTTTACATCTGTGATCTTATGTGCATAAAAAAAAGCATGAATTCCAGTCATGAGCTTATGAAAGTTTGATGTCCCATTTGTCACAGCACGGAGCTCTCAACTGATTATCAATCAGTATATCGTAATAAGTCTCTGAACTATGCATGTTTTGCCAATAGGCCTGTTATGTTTTTTTGCTTTTTTTTTTCAAGAATATGACTTTTCCTTTTTCTGTATTTTGATAGCCTGACACGACAACTGAAAAGAGGCTGAAAACACCATGAACATAAACAGGGAGGGTGTTGCGTTTGGACCTGTTTGCTGGAATGAACGATGTGAAAGTTAACACAGGCAGACAGCCTCAACAGTTCAAACCAACATAATGGAAGTTTACAGCGTCTGGCAAATCGTGTAACCGCACTCATACACTGACATATGTAAAACGAAAGAGTTTGAAAAAAAAAGAGTTTTAAACAACTCAGTCTTTGGTTCAACGTCTTCGGGAATAATCCACGTCATCTTCGACGCAAAAAAAAAAAAGAAGAATATTATATATTTGAGGCCAGAAGTCAGAAAGGGAATTCTAAGTAATATGTACCAATCTTATTTATTTTCCCCAGTGCACCGTGAACTGTAACGTCCTTTGGTAATTCTGTACACAATCACCATTTGCCCAGAAGGGCGGGAGTTCTTGCCTTCTTTAAAGGAACAGAGTTACCTCTCTTATATAGTATTCTGCCCGCTTCTCCTTTACAAAGTGTGCAAGCCATGACAATCGTGTAATTATTCTCAGTTTTCCTCCCCCACATCCCACCCCTTTCATCAGCCTCTAGGAAACTGAAGCTCTTAAGAGGCTGATGCTATGAGTTTTAAGGGCCCCGGTTCCAGAGATACCCAGAGACACGTACCGAAAACCAGACACACCAACACATAGAGGCAAAGAGATTTACATCACCTATCTCAATCGTACACCCCCGTTTCATTGTTTTTTAAAGCCGGAGATGGAAGCAGAGTGATTGTTTCTTGATGTCGGAGAGAGAGGAGATGAGGAGGAGATGATGTGAGTCCCAATATAGAGTAGAGGTGATTGTTTGTAGAGAGCAGAGGAGAGAGTTAGGAGAGAGAGAAAGAGAGAGGAGAGAGAGAGAGAGAGAGAGAGAGAGAGAGAGAGAGGAGAGAGAGAGAGAGTGTGTGAGAGTGGAGTTATGTGAGTGAGTGAGTGAAGTGTATGGGTGTGGGTGTGTGTGTGTGTGTGTGTGTGTTGTGTGTCCCCCTTTCAGTGTAATTCATCGTGACTCTTGGTTTACTAATCTTGTCTCACGAGAGAGAGAGAGAGAGAGGAGAGAGAGAGAGAAATTTTGAAATGGATTTTTTACGTATTGTCCTTGTACACGATGGAGAAGGGGGGGGTGTTGCTTGGAAGATAGAGGGGGTCGAGGAGGGGTGGGGGTGGGGTCAAGGAAGCGGACAGTGAAGTTGATGTCAGAGATCTGAAAGTGACGCCAAGAAATTTATTGTCACGACTAAAAACCCACATGTAAATGAGACAGAGTGAGGTTGCCGATCGTGGGGCCACCTTCATGCCAACGGAACAGAGAGTGATGGGCCCTGAACAACGATTCGTCAACGACAACAAAAGTAGTGCCAAGAACTCTTGAATAGACAGGTGTCGCTTATGTGACAACTGGGTTGTTTCGGGCGATTGTCTGTCTGTCTGTCTGTGTGTTGTCTCTCTGTCTGTCTGTCTCTCTGTTTCTCTCTCTCTCTCTGGTATCTCCCTCTGTCTGTCTGTCTGTCTGTCTGTCTCCCTCCCTCCCTCCCTCTCCCTCTCTCTCTCTCTCTCTCTCTCTCTCTCTCTGTGTCAGGGAAATACTTAAAATACATGTGATCAATTACGCTCAACGGAAATAAAAACTTGACCTCAGGTATGTGGTGTGCGGGTTATCTCTACCCCCCTCCCTCTCTCTCTCTCTGTGAGTGCGTGTGTGCGTGCATGAGTAGAGCGATGTGTGTGTGTGTGTGTGTGTGTGTGTGTGTGTGTGTGTGTGTGGTGTGTGTGTGTGTGTGAGAGAGAGAGAGAGTGGGAGGGAGAGAGGGGGGGGGGAGAGAGAGAGTGCGCGCGCACGTATGAGTGTATGTGTAATAATCAAACAAGGACTTGAATTCCCTCCTTCTCTCTCGCTCTTTCTTGTTAGTTGTTCGTACTGTTTTGCCTAATATTTCTTTTACCCCAAACACTCGTGAACGCTATCAGGCATCTCCTCTCTCTCTCTCTCTCTCTCTCTCTCGTTCTCTCTCTCTCTTTCTCTCTCCTCTCTCTTTCTCTCTCTCTCTCTCTCAACACACACACACACACGCACACAAACACATGCACACACACACGCAGGCATACACACACAGACACAGACACAGACACACACACACAACAACACACACACACACACACACACACACCGCGCACGCTCACACACACACAATGCCCCATCTTCACCTCCTGCCCCCACCTCCTGATCCTTATCCCCACCCATCCATAATGTCAAGAAAGGCCCAACAGGAACGGCGTCTGTCTGTAAAAAAGATGGGGACATGGTCTGTAAGTGACAGGCGCGCGACATCTCCCTTCATCACGGCTAATAGGAGACGGATAGTGGTGGAAAGAGGATGGAAGGAAGAGAGGAGGGAGGGAGGGGGTATGGCTCTTGTCTGTCGTGCACTGTTAATCCAGTACACTGTAGACGTCAGCTGAAAAAGATGAGGAATGTCCGTCGCTGAAAAGAGAAGACTTAGAAGAAAGAAAGACAGACAGAAAACCAGGTCTCTTTTGCCTGTGGTGACATCAATGCAGTTCCTCGTAGACTGCAAAATAGCGAGTCCCCACCACCCATACCCTTACTCCTGTCCATCTCAGAACTTCTTCATCTTCATCTTCATCCATTAAACGTCCTCAGTCATCATGTTGACTATTCTGACGTTTTAACGATGGGCTGGCGCAGCAACAGAGAAAAAAGTTTACAGTCTCTTGCTCTTGACAGTCGCTGCCTCAACAACTGTGTCGGGCTGCAGGCGTTCCAGTCCTTTATGGTGCGTGGGTAAAAGGACCCCTGTCGGTACAAACTTCGGCTCTGTGGTTGTTTGAACTGATGATCATGTCCCCTACGCTGTCAGGTTGGAGCAAGAATCAGCTGAAATCTATCCATGCAGACCATGTATATAATTTTAAACATCATGGCCAATCTGGTGATCTTCCTTCGCTGCTTTAGGGGGTGCCAGTCTAGTTGCTTGATGAGGCTGCTGACGGAGGAGTTGTGGTAACATCCTGTGACAAAGCGTGCAGCCCTCCTTTGGACTGATTCCAGCTTGTCCTCGTTAGTTGTCGTGTAGGGGTCCCACACGGTGCAGGCATATTCCAGCGTGGGTCGTACCATGGCTTTGTAGGGTGTGGCCTTCAGCTGGGTGGCGCTGATCTTGAGGTTACGCCTGAGGAAGCCAAGGGTATCTTGTTGGCCTTTGTGTGCAGATACTGTTTATATGCTTGTCCCAGCTAAGGTCGTCTGTGATGGTGACTCCAAGGTACTTTGCAGAAGTAACCACGTCCAGAGTATGTCCATGTAGATGGTATTCGCTGGTCAGTGGTTGCCTCTTTCTTGTCACGGGCACAGCTGTGCACTTCTCAGGATGGAACTCCATGTCCCAGCTCTTCTCCCACTGTGAAGTATCTGGAGGGCTTGTTGTAGTTGGGACTGGTCCTGGTTTGACGTGACGAGTCTATAGACTGCAATGTCGTCTGCAAACAGGCGAGTCAGTGAGGTGAGCTGATCTGGCAAATCATTAACATAGGCAGAAAAAGACACGGTCCAAGCACTGATCCTTGTGGCACCCCGATTGTGACATCTGCCAACTCTCAGGCTGCTCCGTCTATGACTACAGCTTGTCTCCTATTGCTGAGGAAGCTCTCAATCCACCGATTGATGTTGCCACAGACTCCATAATGGTGTAGTTTGTGGACCAGGAGATTATGGTTAACTTTATCGAATGCCTTTGCAAAGTCCATCATGACAATATCGGTCTGCGATCCGCCTTCCATATTACGGGACAGTTCTTTTGCAAACTCAAGGAGCAAACTTCCTCCCTTTTTCATCCTCCAGCCCCTCCCCCCCTCCCAATCCATCCTTAACATACTGCAAGCTCGGTCGCTTTATAACTCTGGCACGACTTAGAGGATAGCCATAACAGGAGACCTCGGCTTGATCTGTGGTGAGAGTGGTCGGCCCTGACACGAGTGACGGACATCCAATGTCAGTTGTTCGTTTGCATTTCTTTAGTCAGCTATGCGAGGACGGTTACTTGGCTTGGCATCAACACACTTTGAGAGTGTTTTTACAAGCGAGTTCGAACGCACTGGGGACATAATCCCTGTACTTGAAAACCTGATTAAGACATGAAATGAGATTGCATCCTGGGTGGGCCAAACTGATACGGTCACAACCTTTTGAGAACAACCCACTGTATGGACACATTTCCCATATCTCGGCTGACCTGTGGATCCAGAGGTACACATTAAACTGAAGACTAAAACACGGAAAATGTTAAATCTAAAAAAAAAAATCACATCCAAGGGCCATATAACCGTGAAACACACGGCATAGAAAAACCTTTTTTGCTCAGGATAAATCTTAGGATTTAGCCTGTAAGTTAATCAAATGAACCAAGATACATCCACTATGATTATATTGTTACACAATAAAAAAGTTAAAATCTTAACACATGTGACAATAGCATTGAGAAATTGACGATATAGAACTTTTTCCCCAGTGGACATTTAGTGAATCCATTTTGTAAAAGAAAAGAAGAAAAAAAATGTGCATGATTAACAGTTAGCATCACTGTGAAATCACACAAGACAGATGCTTTGATCAGATTCTAAAATAAGAAGTTCGATCGATTTAAAGTTGACATATATTTATCAGATTACAGTAGTGTTGTAAGTCAATCACAGGCATGGGGAGAACTTGGGGAGACCAAATCAAGGTCGTCAACCGGTAAACGGGTCAAGGTCGTCAACCGCTAAATAGATCAAAAAGTCAAAAGGTCGTCAACCGATAAATGGGTCAAGGTCGTCAAGCGGTTAAAGGGTCAAGGTAGTCAAATTCGGAGAGTCAGCAGTTAGAGGTCTCGATGGTGACGGGGTTATTCGGTCATCAACGAGGAGGTGTAGAAAAAAAAAAAGAAAAAGAGAGAGTGGAAAAGAAGAGCAATCAAAGGGAAACAACACATCGGCGTTTTTTTTTTTTTTTGTTTTTTTTTTTATTTAATAGGCAGTGTCAGACGTACGATATCCATGCATGCACGCACATACACACACGAACCTGACGTTCTGGCATCAATCAAATCATATATCATATATTATATATTTTCATTATCTGTCTTTCAGCTGGTGCGACCAAACAAGCACACTCTTCTTCTGCACACGATATTGATTTTGCAGGTTTACTCACTGCAAGTGTCCACACACACTCTCTGTGGTGTCCGGAACTGGCTTCCTCTGTGCGGGGATCCCATACACATCACAACTACTGGTCGGCGACAAACTCTTGCCCAACCTGGATCTCCCGCGGATCGGAGCTTGGCCCGGGAACGCGCGCAGCCCCCAGCCATCCACCTTAGTGCCCGATCTCCAGTTTCTTCTTTCCTCTACCGCATGGGGAGTCGGCCCAGCTATAACAAACCGGATAAACACGAGTCAAAAACACTGCCAGCCAGTTAGCAGTCATGTTACACTTTAACATTTTTGAACTCTTCAATTTTTCAAACATAGTTTCGGTTCCGACAATAAACCATTGAAAACAAAATGGAGAATCATCTAGATTCTCTCACAATATAAAATTAGATACTTACGGCTTGAGTACCGGTCATTCAACTACAATTCACATACTTCTGTATGTGTTAGGCCTCTGCCTTTATCATTGGGCACAGTCAGCCTCTTCTCTTTCATCTAAATCGTCTGTTCCATTCTCAGAGTGCGCACCGATACAGGCCAACGCCTGTTTATATTCAAATCGCGTGAACAGTGTTAAAAATTTCACTCAAACTCTGGGCCACGTTCAGTCAGTACGCTCCCTTGTATCACACGACTAACCTATAGTGTAACGCACGAATCAATAATCTTTTTCTTAATCTGTACTGTCTCATGTAATCGCGTAGCATACGAAATATCGCTCCGCATTACATGACACCCCCCCCTTCCCGGGGTAAGATTTTTCCACCGGAGAAATCTTGCAAAAGGATACCCCACAGAGGAACCCAAAACCAGAAGTACTATATATACATATCAAATGCACAAAGTATATTCATCAAAGGAATCAACACTTTTTATCCATCCATGGATCACCTCAATATCTCCAAAAATACATAATCCACATCTTAAGCACAACACTTGCATGATCCATACACTTCCTGTCAAACCCAACAGAATATGCAAGATGAAACCATTAAGAACTGCACTATATGCATAGATGAAACAGTAAGCACCCACACAAAGATATCAAAATATGCAGTGATCTTTCAAAAGACAACCTGAAAGAAATCCATCGTGTATCAATAGCATGAGACACACGTTAAAATCACCAATCATGGTTCAAAATTATCTACATGACCATGAACATGCACAGCAGCCAATCTGCAATGGTCATTTACAATGACACTACACCAAATCATTTTCACCCATGAACGCAAGTAAGAGAAATACAGACATTTTGACCACAAAATGATACAGCAATAATGTATATACACAATTCTTAGACTTGTATCTTGTGTAGACCATACTCACTCAAACTTGTAGCTAACTGTAGCTTACAAGACAGGAATGAATAAGCAATGATCAATCACAAATACAAAAATACAGCATCAGCAGACCATAAAAACATGGTATAGCACTACTCCCTGGACAACAAATCTGCGAAAATATTAGATGTCCCAGAGATAGGCTCAACAGTGAAACAGTACTCTTGAATGCTTAATGCCCATCTTAACAGGCGATTATTTTTTTGATTTTGACGCTTTCAAAAATGTCAACGGTCTGTGGTCAGTTTGCAAAACAAAAGGTCTCCCTGATAAAAACCTAGCAAACTTGTCCAGTCCCCAGACCAAAGCAAGACACTCCCTTTCAATAGTCGAGTATCTCTCTTGCACCACAGAAACTTTTTGCTAGCGTATTGCACTGGATGTAAAAGTCCTGACTTTTCCTGTAGCAAACATGCACCCATGCCCTTACTGCTAGCATCTGGTACGTAAGACAAAATCTTCATCCAAGTTAGGAAGAAGTAACACAGGAAATGAATTGAGTACAGCTTGAACCTTCTCCAAACTTTTCTGACACTCATCAGACCACTCAATCTGACGCTTCTTATCTCCCTTAGTCAGTTCAGTCAAAGGTGCAGTAAGACTAGCAAAATGAGGAACATATCTGCGATAGTAGGACAAAAGACCCAACAAAGAGCGAACATGCTTCTTCGTAGTTGGCTTACCCACAGACAAAATCTTTTGCACTTTCTTGACTTCCGGACGAACATGACCAACGGAAATCATATGTCCCAAAAACTCCAACTCCTGAAAACCAGCCAGCACTTTTGACGGACGAGCTGTCAACCCAAACAACCTGAGACGGGTCAAAAGCATGCGTAAGTAGTCCAACAACTGCTGCCAAAGACGAGCTGCAAGAAGAATGTCATCAAAAAAACTTACAGCTGAAAACTGATACAACTGCAGCTTCCGCATCATTCTTGCGAATGTAGCTGGTGCGTTCTGCAACCCGAAAGGCATTCTTGTCCACTGAAACAACCCAAAAGGAGTTTGAAAACGCAGTCTTTTCCTTATCCTGAGGCAACATAGGTATCTGCCAGTATCCCTTCGCAAGGTCTACTTTGACAAAATACCGACCTTCAGACAAACGACAGAGAAAATATCCTCAACATCTGGAATCGGTTCAGAGTCGAACACAGTGACCTTATTGAGAGCCCGATAATCGATACAGAATCGAATTGAGCCATCAGGCTTACCCACCAGAACGACTGGAGAACTGTACGGTGATACAGACGGTTCAATCACTCCAAGATCCAACATAACCTGAACCTCTCTCTGAATGATCTCCCTCTTTGCAAAAGGCAAAGGGTAAGACTTGACCCTAACAGAACATCAGTAGTCAGATTAATACAGTGTGGATCTACCTGTACAGCCTTCCCTGGTGTATCTGTCAAGACATCAGAAAAATCCTCCAAAACACTCATCAACTGAGACTTTTGAGTGTCTGACAACTCAGGAGCAACCTTTACATCACGAAATGTCTCGCCTTGAACAGACAAGGTAGGTAATGAAACGTCATCGTCACTCATCCTGTACAACTCCTACAGAGGAACAATGTACATCCTGTACAACTCCTACAGAGGAACAATGTACATCCTGTACACCCGACAGAGGGGGGAGATCCTGTAACAGGAGAAACAGGGGAATGTGAACACTCTGCATCCGAAACACCAGTGGAAAACAACACAATCCACAGGTAACTCATTAGACAATGCAGACGCAGAGTCTAATCCTGAGGAACACAAAGAGCAACATCGAAATT
>JADBJO010000741.1:206719-211719 GCA_016801955.1 Conus betulinus
TCCATGCCGCTCATTTCGTTTGCTCGACCATAGCGACACATTGGCTCGTTCCGCCGCAGCCTCAGTACCAGTATTCCATGTGGCGTAGTCAGTGTCCGGTCGCCATAAGGCAATCCACAGAGAAGACACAGCACTAAAGCTGAATCGCTTCGGTGGTGTTCAGTGGTGCCTGCTTGAGTACCCCCCCCCCCCCCCCCCTTTTTTTTTTCTTGCGACAAGAATTGCATAGTCGCACCACCGAAGTGACTCGGCGGCAGTTCGGTGTCTCCTCCGGTGGTTTTGCCTCTTGACGACTTGATATTTACTGAATCGGCGGTGTTGGGGCTGCGGCGGGCCGGGCCGGCATGTGGCTGTGGAATGGGAGGTCAGAATGACCGGTGTGGCTGCAATGCCACTGAGGTGGCGCAGAAGATGGGATAGAAAATTATTGTTATACCTTATACATATAGAAAAAAAGGGAAAAAAAAAAAAAGACATACACACAACCATATACATATAGAGAAGTCAAAAACAAACCAACCAACCAATCAACCAAAAAGAAAAGGGAGAGAGATATACAGCAACACTCGTAACTATAAATTAGGTATAAAAAAGAAAACAGACTGACATATAGACAGACAAAAAAAAAGACCGCACACACATGAAACAAGAAGAGAGAGAGAGAGAGAGAGAGAGAGAGAGAGAGAGAGAGAGAGAGAGAGAGAGAGAGAGAGAGAGAGAGAGAGAGAGAATTTCAGCATAGCATTGTTTATGTATATAAAAAAAAAAAAAAAAAAACATGGTTACTTATTGACAATGCTATAAGAAATATATACAAACCTGTATGCATGATTCTAATACTACTACCCAAAACAGATGTATACAAGCGTTTGTTGAAACAAAGAAAAAAAAAAAAAGAAATATATATACATATATATACACACACATACATACACACATATATATATACACACACACATATACATATACACATATATATATATACATACATATATACATACACATATATATATATACACACACACACACACATACACACACACATACACACACACACACACACATACACACATATATATATATATATATATATATATATATATATATATATATATATATATATACATATACACACATATATAACACACACATACATATACACACACATATATATTGCAAGATAAATCAGCATGTACACACATATAATGTAGGAAAGACAGACAGACAGACAGACAGAGTGACAGAATGGGTTGGGTCACAGCAAGTGAAGATAATACATGTTATTATCATAAGTTACATTATTCTTGAGTGCCAATAACATAAATATTTCAGCAGCAGACAAGGGCCACACAGGATATCCTCAGCAAAGGATCAAAAAAACAAAAAAAAAAAAAAAAAAAAAAAAAAAAAAGGGGGGGGGGGGGGGGGGGGGGGGGGGGGGGGGGACATGATTAGTCTAATAATTGTTGTTATATTATACGTCATAGGCATTTATATATTAATACAAAAAAAGACACGTTCCTGAGACGGTAGCTAAAGCAGCTAGGTATTAGAAACCAAAGCTTCATAAGCAAGCCATCTGGCATGAAAATCCACGTGGTTCATGGTTAAGTATGAGTTATATTTTTCAATTCTATATCTATAGGTCAAACTTTTCAAGAATACTGCTACATGTGGAAGACTGCCTTCTAACTTACACTTATATAGGTAATGTTTTGCTAAAAGAATGATGAAGTAAAAAATGTAATCAATTGTGATTGTTCTGTCGAAACCTAAAAGTATGAGAGACTCTGTTAGGCGTATATTCTGTGCATGAATGCATTTCTCTTTTACTAAGTCAATTAACCTACTCCAAAAACATTTGACATGAGTACATTTCCAAAACATATGGTCAATAGAATCTTTAAATAATCCGCAAAAACTGCATTTATCATTATCAGTAACACCGATTTCTTTCAAAATAACATTTGTACCTAAACACCTGTGAATTATTCTTAGCTGAAACCACTTAAGTTTTACATCTGTGATCTTATGTGCAAAAAAAAGCATGAATTCCAGTCATGAGCTTGTGAAAGTTTGATGTCCCATTTGTCACAGCACGGAGCTCTCAACTGGTTATCAATCAGTATATCGTAATAAGTCTTTGTACCTTTATAAGTGGCAAACAGTATCTTATAACAGAATGGAGAAGTAATACAGTTTGTTATTTTCGATGGTAATGTCAAATCTTTTTATGAATTCAATTATTGCTAACTTATACCCTGTATAAGTTAGAAAATCAATGTTGACATCATATTTTTCCTTAAATTGTCCGTGGGAAAAAGAAACTGACCATTATCATCCAAAAAATGTGCAAGATAATAGACACTTTTTTTTTTGAAGCAGTTTAGAGACAATGTGTCTTTTCCCAACTGAATACGTTTGTTGAAGCAAACTGGTTCAGCAAGTAGTTCAGCGGATTTTTTTGGCAGACACATTTGTAATAAAAAAGTTTGTAAGCTTCAAGGACATCTACCCAGAACGGATTATATTTTGTAAATTTTGAGATAATCTCTGGACCATGTTTACTCATCTGAGGCCAATGAGGAAAATTACTGAGAAGAATATGTTTCCATTTGTGGTTTGATCTCTCAGTCCTACGGATCCAGGATAGTTTTAAAGATGTGACGTAGGTTTTTACATCAGGAAGGCCAATACCTCCGTTCCGTATGCTTTTATGCACTTTTTTTTCGACTGATTTTTTTTCTGTTTTTTATTCCACACAAACTTGTAACATATTTTCTGGCATGTTTGAAAGAAAACATCTGGTGGGTTTGGCAGAAACAGCCAAAGATGAGTCAGCTTTGAAAGGATGATGGATTTCAAAATTGCTACTCTACCTAGAGGCGTAATCTGGCGTTTTACCCATATTTTGAACAAATGATTTACATCAGCTAGTCTTTCTGCGTAGTTTATTTCTATGCAGTCTTTCAAGTCATTTGTGAACCATATACCAAGTATTCTAAATTTTTGTGGATTCCATACAATTTCTAAGTGGTCCATGTAGTGGTTTTGACTATTTTTTACACTTCCAAGCCAAACTGCGCTCGTTTACTTAAATTCATATGAAGACCTGAGACACAGTCAAATCTTAAAAGAACTTCAATACAAGTTTCAAAGGATTTCTTATCCCCTGCTAGTAAGAACTCGGTGTCATCAGCATACTGAGATATCTTAAATTCAGTTTCATTCATTCTGATTCCCTGAATATCTTTATTTTCCCTTACCATAATGGCTAATATTTCGACACAAATTACGAACAGATATGGTGAAATTGGGTCTCCTTGTCGACATCCTTTTTTAATATCGAACCAATGTGAAACCTGTCCGTTCACAATAACACAAGACTTGATATTTTTGTAGAATGTGCTTACCCATCTACAAATATCTCTTTGGAAACCAAATGCCTTTAGGACTTTAGACATAATTTCCCAATTAATAGAATCAAAGGCTTTTTCAAAGTCTATGTTTAACAACAAACCAGGCAGATCATTTTCATCTAAATAGGATATAGTGTCAAATATCAATCTTATGTTGTCGCCGATGTATCTATTTCTAATAAATCCAGTCTGATCTTCATTTATGATTTTAGGCAACACAGATTTTATTCTGTTGGCAATGCAAGAGGATCCTATCTTATAAACGACATTTAACAGAGAAATAGGTCTCCAGTTTTTTTATGTACTGTCTGGATTTATCACCTTTTGGTATACATGTAATGATTCCCTCTCTTTGTACACATGACAGTTCTCCTTTCTTGAAACTTGCATTTAATGCTCTAACGACAAATACGCCCATCTGTTTCCAAAAGACTTTAAAGAATTCAGTAGTAAAGCCCATCGGAACCGGGCTTTTATTATTTTTCATTGTCTTTAAAACATATGTCGCTTCCTCCAATGTAATAAGACCTTCTAAGTCCGCTGCTTCTGTTTCATTTAAATGGGGGATGTCTTCACCAAAATTTTTATATCACAATTTTCTACAGCATTTTCTGTGTATAATGTTTTATAGAAACTATATATACTTCTTCCAGTATGTCTTTTTGATTTGTTAAAACATTATCTTGTTTATCAATTAGTCTAGCCATGTTTTTACTGATGTAATGCCGTTTTTCAAGATTACAAAAATAACTACTAACTTTCTCCCCATCTGCTATCCATCTAGCGCGTGATCTTAACAAAAAAACTCCTCTATTCGTTTTCCTCTGATATCCGACAGTCGTTCTTTTTTCTCGTTAATGATTTTAATGTCATCTTCAGTTTTCATTTCTTTTTTTTCTAACTTAATAATATCTTGTTCTAATTGTTTTTCCTCTTCATTACTCCTTCTTTTCTTCGCAGTAGCATAAGCAATCGTTTTCGACCTTATTTTCATTAACAGGAAATCGAGAAATAGATCATCAGAAATTGAGAATTGTAATTTTTCGTCAGTTTCATTAATATTTTCTGTATTTATAGAGTATTCCTCTTTAACCGTTTCAATCACGGTATTAATTTCATCTAAATATGACTTATCTTTCAACAAAGACGAATTAAGTTTCCAGAAAGTATTACGCTTTATGTCTTCATTAAATTTCAGCTTTAATAACACAGCAGAGTGATCTGTTCTATAACCGGATTCAATGTCTGCTTCATCATCAGTATAAAAAACAACTGTGTCTGATATCAAAAAGAAATCTAGCCTGGCCTGTTGAAATGGATTAGTTCTCCTCCACGTAAAACGGCGACACTCTGGGTTTAGTTCCCGCCAGATATCATTCAGGTCTAGAGATTTTCGATCATGTTTTTCAACAGCCTGTTTTGCATGAGGATTATTTATATGTTTGTAATTATGATAATCTCTAGAAGGGTCAAGGACCAGATTAAAATCCCCACCTATTATAACATTTTCTATGCCAAGCCGAGCAATTTTTTGTTTGAGACAATTGTAAAATTCTGCATCGTCCCTATTTGGTCCATATA
>JADBJO010000741.1:216719-224219 GCA_016801955.1 Conus betulinus
AGAACCGAGTGCGATGGCGGAGTGTTGTCGACCTGTGCTCACCCTTGAGCTATGGGCCTAAGTAAATTCGTAGCGTCTTTTGCAATGAACAAGAATAACAAAAAGAATTTCTTGAATCGATTTTATTTTCATAGTCTCATACCCACAAACCTCGTACCTTGACCACAGCTGCTGACAACCAAAAAAACACGGTGGACGCCAAATCAAGGAATTAGTAGGCATTTTATTTACAGATTGCATGCACAACCTGAACATGCACTCTCTCTCACAATACTCAAACCAGCTGCAAACGATGACACTTTAAAACACATCATAGCCGCCCCTGGGCTTTTTTGTCAGGAGGAGTTTAAGTATCTTCAATGTCTCAGTATGGCAGCAAATACGATCAGTCCCTAACATTTTAACAAAACCCAGCTTCCAGGAAGAAAACTCTTATTTCATACAGAACCTCGATGAACAAATACATACACTAAAGTAAATCTCTCAACCCCTATGATCAACACTTCTCACGAACAATTTATGCGGCAAAGGTGACCAGATAATCAGTCAGTCAAGTCTAGTTAGTTCGTGGCAAATCGGAGGAGCAATACGTCATAACTTGCTATCTTTCACAACATAAAGACCAGTCCATAGAACACTAATCAAAGAAAGCAGTCGCGATATTTTCTTTAATACAACAGGTATATTCTGTCGCCTCCAGTAGACATTTGACCAAAGACAAATTATTTGTTATAAGAAAAAAACAAAAAAACGTATAGTAGGATTTCAACCGAAGATCGAATTCAACTAATGGGTCTACGTGGCCGTGTAGCATCTCACAATTGTAGCTACAGCCCATATAGTTCAGGAGAATTATGTATTGAGTAAGCAAAGACATCTTTTACGTAACTGATACTGTACCCTGTAATGTTTTCTTTCTTTCATCCACGCACACACATTCAGGCATTTCTAATTCCTTGAGCGCCCCATTTTCTCTGTGTTGGAAATGATACAAGAAGTTTTCCGCCTCAGGAAAGACGTCCCTGTTGAAAAGGACGACGATGACGATGCGGACGACGGAGGTGTCGACAACAATAAAGATGACGAGGACGATGATGACGATGGCTTAGATGAGTCAGTCCACAACGACGACAACGATGACGAAGACGACCATAAAAATGAAGACGACGTCGACAATGATGACGAATTCACAGTATCTTAGTGGAGTGTTTTAGTGGAGTGTGTGTCTGTGGGGCCAGTATATGATTTTTTTTTTCATTTTCCCAGTTTTGCCACACAACACAGTGGCCTGACTGACTGACTAATGGACTGACAACCCGTAAATGATGAGCAGGATAGGGCGACGCTGTTCACCCCGATTGTAGGAGCTGTGCTACCCTGCAAGGCGCAAGCGTGCCAGTCTACCAAAGATCGTGTAAGGTGAGCCCAGCCAGAGGCTACCGACCAGCTGATTTTGACCCAGGGAGAAAACAGGACTGTGAAGACTGTCGCCAGTCCTCCCACGGACCCAGACCCCCAGGATGACAGCAGACACAGATCACCTGGCAATGCCAGGGACAGTGATTCACAGTGGATGTTCTTTCAACTGTCGAAGTAATCAACTGGCATATCATACGTGCGTTTGAGAATTGAGGCTTAAACTGTTCGCACTATCATCATCAGTCATGACAGGTACTAACACCGTCAGCAACAAACAGCGCTTAACCTACAGAAAAAACCACAGTACAGAAGTACCATGGTTGAAACCAAAATCATCACATTTACGGTTGAACCTACCAATGAACACAGTGTGAACAGTTGAATTTTAACACCCACCAACCCGCCGACTACACTTGCGAATCAGTCCGGCGAATAAGAAGTCGCCCGGGTGCGACGTGAAACTTCCCCAGAGAGGTTGAGATTACGTACTCTGCACACTGGCTCTGTGACAAGACATGTGCATCAGAGCACACACGCACCTGCTGCGTGAATCTTACGCACAGCTGAGAGTGCTGGTAAACTGTAGGTGCCATCTTTCATCACAGAAAAAGATGTTGGCGTGGACGAGGCATGTAACACATGTGTTACTTTTGCCTTCAGCAAGCCCATCTCTCTTGTCACATCTGTGGGTTTTTCTGAGCAATGAGTCAGGGACTTCGTGAAAAAACAGAATGAGATTACTTTATCTCTCTCGGTTAGGAGCCTAGCTACATATCAGTACTGCTCGGCAGTCCACATACACACATGGTAGCGTATTTAAAGTCAAAAGGTGGACATTTAGAAAACCCACCTCATTGCCCCCTCTTCCCGCAATTTTTGGGCCGTATAGCCGATCAGTGAATATGGTAACGCCACATTTGGTTAACGACTCACACTTATTGCCAGCGTGTCCGCCTGTCCGGTATACCCATTCATTGTTGAAAGCATTCCGCGTAAGTAATCGATTAATCGTTTACTTAACCAGTCAGTTACATAGTTCTTTTTCCCGTATTTGGGATCACGCTGGTGCAAAGATGCATTTCATTGTTGTTGTTTTTAAGTTTTCGAATGATTGATTTGATAACTTTTCCTTTGGAGGGTGGGTGGGGATGGGGATGTTCGCGTTTGTTTGTTTTCCTTTGCTAGATAGTTGTGTGTTTGATTTTGCCTGAAAGTTGTTTGTATAATTCTTTTTGTTTGACGGTTATTTATTTATTTGTTTTTCGTTTTGTATGTTTTATGGTTTTTGACCAATTGTATGGTTTGTTTTGTTTGGTAGTGGTTTGTATGATTATTTTGTTTCGTTCCGTAGTTTTTTGTTTGTTTGTTTGATAGCTATCAGAATGATTTGTTTTGATTGACAATTGTTTGTATGTTCTGTTCGATAGTTGTTTGTATAATTTAGAAAGAGATGGAGTTAGTTACCGCCAAGGACACAGACAAACAGAGTACAGGACAAGACTCTTTCTGTTTCCTTGGCGGTAACTAGCTCCCTCTGTTTCTAAATTGTGCTTTATTTTCCGTCCCCAGTCACTCCGTTTAGAAATTTAGTTGTATGTATGTTTTGTTTCGTAGATTTTACTTATGATTTGAATGTTGGTATGTTTTTGTTTGACAGTTGTGTGTATATTCTCGCTTGTTTGATATCCATCTTTATCTTTTAATTATTGTATATTTGTTGGTATGTTTTGTTTCTTTACTTGCCAGATTCATTCTTCGCATTATTCACGGTCAGTTTAAACTGCCAAATTAAGCTGAAGAATGGTTTGAACGTGTGTTTTTTTCACTGTATGGATACAAAAGAAATTATTTGAATAATCGAGTAAAGAATGTGATGATTAAAGCACCAGTATAACGAGACTCTAACGGTTTAATCAACGTTCTAAATGATTAAAAATGGAATGCGCAAACTCTGTCGCCAAGCGACAGCCGACACTGCTCCCTACACGTATGACGGGGCTGTCTCTGACTGGGAGATGACTGAACGTGTGCCAGCCCACAAAACGTACGGACGTCAAACGGAAAGCCCTCTTCACGCACGCTGACAGCTATTTACGCTAAGTCTCTCGTGCACTCAGCGGTACTCCGTAGACCCATTGTGACTGCTGCCTCGCAGATACTGCTGGGGAAGGGAAGAACTACGAGAAAATGATCCATTAAGGAAACTCCTTGCTAATCAGCCTCTCACTGGCCTCGACAACTGCGGCTGGCAACCTTCCGCCCGAGGGTAGACCAGTCTGTCTACAATCAAGCCACGGAAGAGGGCCGGCCTAGGGAAGGAGGGAGGGAGGAAGAGAGACCCCCTCTGAAGGATACTCAGAGCGGCTGAAGACGGAGAAGCATGAACCCTCGTGGTACAGACCAAAGATAGTGTTTCCGTAGGGCGTACAGTCTTTGTAGAGACTCACACTGTTATCATCATGTTGCATTGCGTCCCCGCTGATTCACAGCTATGTGGCGCTGGCTTATAGGGAATCTGTGGTATTGTAGGACGTGTGCTGCTCCTCCTCGGAGAGTCCGCCCGCTACATTTCATGCTCGTCCTCAGGGTTTTCGCTGGGGATGAGGATTTCAAGGCCTCCATATTCGTGGCACACTATTAACAAAATGATGCTGAATTTAAGGATAGAATGAATCAATGCAGGCTTTTAAAGTGAAAACTGACGTATGTCATTTCTTTTTGAGTATGTAAATCAAGATTGATATGTGAAGTGGGAACTGGCGCGCGCGCGCGCGCGCGCGCACACACACACACACTCACATACACACACGCACGCGCGCGCGCACACACACACACACACACACACACACACACACACACACACACACACACACACACACAGAGATTTAAAAACCGTCCAGTTTATTGACTCACGTAGTGATCAGATCGACTGAAACACATTAAAGTCATATAAAACCCGACAGAAATCATATTATCAAGCCCAGGTCTTTAATGACTCGGCAATGAAACATTCAATAAGGTCGAGGCTGCTTTGCTCGTCACACAACACTCGCCATCGAGCTAGTAACAGTGGCTAAGAAAGAAAGGACCCTGAGGCATCTACTGGGGATAGTTTCCGCTGTACGGTGTAGTGAGACAGACTGGAAACTCTTGAGTCTTGAATATTTTATCTTTGGGTGTTCCATTCCCCTATCAGGCGTTTTCATGCTATAAGTTTTATTCCCCTTTATTTTTTTGGGAAAAGAACCGAAGTACAGTGGTGCCGGAAGATATTTTGCCCGGGGTGAGGGGGGCGGAGCAGGAGTGGGGATGGCGATGTGTTTTGAGGATCAGTGAATGTTACAATATCAGTATTAGCATCAGACTTTTAAGACTTCAGGCAACGCTTGTCGTGCAACCCGTTCTGTAGCTGCCAGGATCACTATGTGTCTTCCGTCAAAAGGGAACGGGTTCTTGTGGAGCTTTCTTCCTGTGCCTTATGTCAGTAGCTGTGACTGAATCCTCAACTTCTGCATTGAACGATCCAGGCCACATGGCCATATCTTTCTGTCAACATCGTAGGATGAAATTTGCGTGACCCTGATGACTGGTCCTAACACGCTCTTACTGCCTGAGATTCTTACGGCTCCTTGTGTTAAACTCTGACGTCAGAGAGAAGGAGAGAGTGCTTTCAGCAAGTAAAGTCAACAAGAATATATACATCCACAAGTAACGAACCCATGCCCTCTTAAGCAAACCCATCCCAACCCAGCGTATATGAGCGCAGCAACTGTTAAACTAACACAATAATAACAATGGCCAAAATGCACGTATGTTCTTGAAGCGCGTAACAATATAAAGACAAATGATCAAAATAGAAATCTGCAACAAAACTGAATGAAACTAAAGTGAATAAATGAAAATAACAGTAACACACACACACACACACACACACACACACACACACACACACACACACACACACACACATACACACACACACACACACACACACACACACACACACGAACAACTGGGAAAATCAAAGAAAACGTAATTGATAAGTTGTTGTCTGAGACACAGGATTGCATCTGGGACCTGAAATCATGAATGAGTCGCAACCTGCTACGACTAAATGACGATACAACTGACCCGATGCTTGACTGTCCGAAAAATCCCCAATCGTCCGTCTCATCCCTGACTGTTCTGATAGTGGGTTCCTCTGTCTTCTTTTTTCACCAACCTGTTCGCAGTCTTGTGACCATTCTTGCTAAACTTAAAAAGAAACATCGGTTCCAACATCTGAAACGAAGCCTTGAACTTTGCGTGACCCTGATGACTGGTCTAACACGCTCTTACTGCCTGAGATTCTTACGGCTCCTTGTGTTAAACTCTGACGTCAGAGAGAAGGAGAGAGAGCTTTCAGCAAGTAAAGTCAACAAGAATATATACATCCACAAGTAACGAACCCATGCCCTCTTAAGCAAACCCATCCCCACCCAGCGTATATGAGCGCAGCAACTGTTAAACTAACACAATAATAACAATGGCCAAAATGCACGTATGTTCTTGAAGCGCGTAACAATATAAAGACAAATGATCAAAATAGAAATCTGCAACAAAACTGAATGAAACTAAAGTGAATAAATGAAAATAACAGTACACACACACACACACACACACACACACACACACACACACACACACACACACGAAAAACTGGGAAAATCAAAGAAAACGTAATCGATAAGTTGTTGTCTGAGACACAGGAGTGCATCTGGGACCTGAAATCATGAATGAGTCGCAACCTGCTACGACTAAATGACGATACAACTGACCAGATGCTTGACTGTCCGAAAAAATCCCCAATCGTCCGTCTCATCCCTGACTGTTCTGATAGTGGGTTCCTCTGTCTTCTTTTTTCACCAACTGTTCTCAGTCTTGTGACCATTCTTGCTAAACTTAAAAAAAAAACTTGGTTTCCAACATTTGAAACGAAGCCTTGAACTACGCAGAAGTTGTTCTGTAAACCAGCCTCTCTTTCTGTGGAATCTGCCAAGACTCTTGAGACGCTTTTCCGATGGGCTGTTATAATTTCCTTCTCACTGGCATTCCAAATTACCTTCTTGATCGGCCTCAGAAATCTAAAACAGTGCTGCTCGGAACATTTTCGAAGATGTCTCTTAATTCTGTAATTTTTTGCTCACTGGCTCACAATCTCTCATAGAATAGAGTATAAACTCCCCACTTTGACTTCTTCTGTCACATCTGAAACAGCACCTGACTACTTGTCTGAACTTCTCTCCATATCTATACTTCTGTTCAGTTCCGCTCATTCTTAGGTGCATGACTTTTGAAAATTCCCTCTTTCAGAACAAAGACCTATGGTGAAAGATCTCTAACCTACCGAACCACAACAGTCTTTAATCTATCTGTTATTCACAGACACTTTGAGTCTCTTTCTTTTTGCAAGTCACATCGTAAAGCGTTTTAGTTTGTAAGAATCTGACCACATTTTTCTGTCTACACTCTTTCTTTCTATTGTTGTTCCTCGAACCGTGGATGTTTGAGTTGTCAGGTATTGCGCACAATGATGGTGGTAGTGGTGGCAGTGGTTTGACTGAATGTGAGTGTGTGTGTGTGTGTGTGTGTGTGTGTGTGTGTGTGTGTGTGTTACACAAACGTGCGTGCGTGTGTACCTTGGTGCGTACAGTCTTTGTACAGACTCACACTGTTATCATCATGTTGTATTGCGTCCCCGCTGATTCACAGCAATGTGGCGCTGCACCTGTGGTATTGTGCTCTCATATACACACACACACACACACACACACACACACACACACACACACACACGACCATTGTGCTCATATACCACACGCACACACACACACACACACACACACACACACACACACACACACACACACACACACACACACACACACACAAATACACACACACGCGCGCGCACACACATTTGGGAACAGGTGGGGTGGGGGAGAGACAGAGGGAGGAAGCGTGTGATATTTGAAGTGTTTCTGAGTTTTGTCGTGTTTCGATGTAGTTTCTTATATTTGTATTGAATGTCTCTGCTTTGTT
>JADBJO010000741.1:231719-234219 GCA_016801955.1 Conus betulinus
GGGTGTAACTCTAGGATGGTTCAAGAAGCAGCATAGCCCCAGTCAGTGCTTAAGTGACCTGACTTGGTTATAAAACGAGCAGAGCTGAAAATAATTGCTATGGACAAAATCTGACCACCGTTGACCCTTTTGAGTCCAGAAGCTTAATGCGAAAACCTCTACTGCTGATTTATTTTAGGCATTCAGTTTGTTAGACACTTCTAGATTGTTTTCTTGTCATATTTATGGACTAGACCACCCTTTGCTGACAGCAGCTGGTAAGTCGTTGGGTTATGGTTTTTACTTCTGGTGATTGTCGTCTTCTCACATAACACCATGGGGTTCAGCATATTCCTCCAGTTCCGTCGGTTGTGCCAAGGCTTGAGTGTCTGCAACGTTTTCCCTGTCCATTCTTCAATGCTGTCAGTTCATCTTTTTTTTTTTCTCTGCCCCCTCTCTCTGATGATGCTTCCTCGGAGAATTGTTTCAACATGGCAACTGGATCTTGTTATATGATCACGTCAACGTAGGTCTCTTTCCTGAACTGATGTCAGTGGATCATCGTGTGGTGCTGTTCGCTGTTTGAGGGGTTGATGCACTGATCTCTTGGTGATACGATCAGTGTATCTGTGGTTTAGAGTCTTTGCAGGTGCCCTTCATTTCTATGGATTCTTCCCTCCAAATCTGCCGCGAGGGTCCATGTCTTGAACGTGTACACCCGTTCCTTCTTCGTCACTTTTTGCCACACACACACACACACACACACAGGGACTCGCTCTTAACACATTTCCCCCAAACCACACCGGCTGCTTCTCTCGTCCCGAGGCCTTCGAAATCTGAATAAACCTCGACTCAGCTCAGAATCTTTCGGAGAAAGAAAGGTTCCGTTGATGGTCCCCGCACGTGGAGAGAGCTCCCATTTCACATCCCGTCTTTTCATTCTTCTTTCTTTCTTCCTTTACTTTCTTTTTTTTTTCACCTATCGTTCACATTATGCCTTCATGGCATATCCATCTGTCTTTGTTCCGGCAAATTTTCACACAAGTTTATCTTGCAGAATGTATGTGGGTTACCAGCGTTTTGTTTTAATATGGCGACTTGATGAGGAACATATATGCACTATCCAGGGTGGCCACTTGCTGTTCATTCTGTGGTGTCTGTTTACCCGTAGGACATTTTTTCCTTTTTTGAATTTTTTTTCTTTTATTGCATTCCAGTATTCCCTAGTAATGTTTTATTTTGTTTTGTACAGTTGGAGCGAAACGGTAAGGTGCTAAGGAACGTGATACCATCCATGGTAGTACTGACTGATGTTTTTGGTTTTCTGAAATTACTTTTGACGTGGAAATTGATTTTGAAGATGAAACCAGTAATGGGGGAGCGACTCATGTCATTCTGTTTCAAGAGAGAGGCGCAGGCTGTGGAACTAATGGTGTGGTCGATTCAACGTGACACGCGTTTTAGTACCAGAGATGCACTCAGTGCGCTGTCTGCGCTAATGGAGTATCACGTGACCATGCAGAGAGAGAGAGAGAGAGAGAGAGAGAGAGAGAGAGAGAAAATCGGAAGTCGAAGGCTTGTTCGGATAACAAATGCGTTCACTATTCTTAGCCTCAGAGGGTAAAAGTTTTAAGCGGCTCTTCCTATGAGCCACACGTCATTACTATTTTCGGTTTGCGGGAAGAAAATAATGGGTGAAGAAATTAGACAAATTCTGTTTTTTTAACCTTTAGCCCTTAAGGACAACATGTCTCTTGCTTATCGAAGTGAATTTAAAAGGAACTAACTGAATTAGGAACTGAATTGTTCAAACGTAGTCTTTGTTTTTTTTTTTTTTTTGTCTTCGTCTTTCTAATATGAATGTATATATTGGGCTACGTGATTCGCCGGATTCTGTAAACTGCCTTAAGATTGGCGGAAAGAGCTGTGGGAAATCATCTGTCGTCAATCAGTGTGTGTTCGCCCCTGTTGATGTTGCCAGAGTGTGATCACCCTTGCACATTTTGGAGTCATCAAGCATGATTTTCAACGTTTTCCCATTAACTGGTTAGATGATGCATTCGGTTGCTATTTTTTCTATTGTGTGTTCTCATGTTTGTAGACTCTCTCTCTCTCTCTCTCTCTCTCTCTCTCTCTCTCTCTCTCTCTCTGTCTGTCTTGGGAAGCCATTGCATTGTGTGTTTTTCCCATACTGAGTGTACCACCAGACTGTAGGTGGACTGCCTCTGTTAGATGACAAGGTTGAACAATTGATCTTATTGCTGGGGGTTGATCTACTCAGTTACCAAGATTGTACTGAAAGGGAGCGTGAATTGATAAGACCGCTGCTGAGTAAGTCTTTTCGGCCATCCTGTTCATGATCCTCGTCGTTTTATCGTGTCGTCTTCAACGTGTTCTCAGCATTTAGAAAAAAGCAGTTTACAACATTGGGCGTATCATCTGTGAAATACATAAAGAGAGTGGATCCAGCAACACTACCTTGAGAAACGGAAATGCTAAAACATGCAGGGGCTCGATCTGT
>JADBJO010000741.1:244219-251719 GCA_016801955.1 Conus betulinus
ACACACACACACACACACACACGATGAGATTTCAGTATTTTTGAAGCAAACATTGTTTATGCTGTTCATGTTCACTGATTTAAGCTTTATTTTCAATTATGTTTTCATTTGTGTAATAATATCAATGTCATCTTGATGTATATCATTTACAAATATCACAATCGTCTAAAAACACGTGAAAAGACGTAAAACTAAACAAACAAACAAACAAACTCTCTCTCTCTCTCTCTCTCTCTCTCTCCCCCCCTCCCCTCTCTCTCTCTCTCTCTCTCTCTCTCTCTCTCTCTCGCACTGTTTCCAAACCACAGTGGCTTCTCTTCTGAGCCGGTGACCAGCGAACACTGGGGGCGCCGCGAGTCAGCAGAAATCGTTGGTAGAAAGAGATGTTCCCTTTGCGAACGCCCTCGGGTGGAGCGAGGTCCCATTGATAGTCTGTCGTGTGAAATCCCTTTCTATTCTTCCTTTACAGCGGTTCTTGGTCCACGTGTCTTCATGAAGTCTTTTTCTGTTTGACTTCCTCTCCACCGCATCACCATCGTACTCGTCTTCTCCATCTTCCCCATGATGGTTATGTACTCTGATCTTTTTCTCTCTCTCTCTCTCTCTCTCTCTCTCTCTCTCTCTCTCTCTCTCTCTCTCTCTCTCTCTCTCCTGTCTGTCTGTGTCTGTCTGCTGTCTGCCTCTCTCTCTCTCTCTCTCTCTGTGCATCATTATCTTACCTCATCATCTCTGTCTGCCTGTCTGTCTGTCTGTCTCTCTCTGTGTCTCTGTCGGTCTGCCTGCCTACGTGCTGCTTGCCTGCCTGTCTGTCCTATCCACACATTACGTGCGTGTGCCGTGCGCGCGCGCCTCTGTGTGTGTGTGTGTGTGTGTGTGTGTGTGTGTGTGTGTGTGTGTGTTTTCCTTTGTAAATTTTCTTTTTTCACTTTTTGGCCCCCACTTGAAATGATATTAGCCCCCAAAAAGTGATTGAGAGAGAGAGAGAGAGAGAGAGAGAGAGAGAGAGAGAGAGAGAGAGAGAGAGAGAGAATCTGTTGTGCGTGTGCGCGTGCGCGCGTGTGTGGATGTATGTGTGGGCGTGCCTGTTCATGGTTCTGCATATCTGTATTTGTGTGTGTGCGTGCGCGTAGGCGATGTGTGTGTGTGTGTGTGTGTGTGTGTGTGTGTGTGTGTGTGTGTGTGTGTGTGTATAAAATAAATGCATGCTTTATTTGCACTACCAAAAAGGAGAGAAAGATTGAATGTATAGGTTGCGAATTTGTTATCTTTTAGGCCCATTTTGGTGATACACGCATATAAAGTGTTTTTATTGTTTGAATGTAATTTTAATTTTCAGTGTCACGTCTGTTACTATAAATATGTATGTCTTAACTTTTAAGGCAGCGGTCACGAATGTAATTTCTCTTTTGACGAGAGATAATAAAGTTTTCTGAATCTGAATCTGAATATATATATATATATATATATATATATATATATATATGTGTGTGTGTGTGTGTGTGTGTGTGTGTGTGCGTGCGTGTGTGTGTGTGTGTGTGTGTGTGTGTGTGTGTGTGTGTGTGTGTGTGTGTGTGTGTGTGTGTGTGTGTTTGTTCGTACGTACGTGCGAACGTGCTGCATGCATGCGTGGGTGCGCACATGTGTGTGTGTGTGTGTGTGTGTGTGTGTGTGTGTGTGTGTGTGTGTGTGTGTGTGTGTAGGTGCGCGCGCACGAGTATGTGTGTGTGTGTGTATGTGTGTGTGTGTGTGTGTGTGTGTGTGTGTGTGTGTGTGGTATTTCCTTTTAAGTATGTTTTTTCTACCTGTTGTCCGTCTGTCTGCCTGTGTTCTTCACTCAGTCAGCATCGATTGCCCAATGAGAACTCCATCTAGTTTACTTCTGTGCAGTTTGAAGTCAAAACAGCTCACTGGCATTCTGATAGTTCTGCGTTCTATTCATTTTTTGTCCTTTTTGTTTTCACGTATAATAAGCGTTGGGTTTCCCCTTTCTTTTTTTAATACTATATGTTTTGTGTTCACCTACCTTCTCCTTGGCCTAGTAATGAATAAATCATAGTTATTGCCATATGCCCCTCCACCCTCTCTTTCTGTGTCAGCATTGATTATTCTTATGTGAACGCAGCCCAGTTTCGAGGAGAATTTCGAATACAAATAGCTCTCTCTTCTGGCAGTTATGTGCTCGTGACTTCTTTCCTGTTAATCGTCTATGACTCTGCCATTTTGTTTTTATCTTATTAGCTTTTTCCCTTGTATGCTATTTTTGTTTTCTTTTTAACCCATTGCGTGGACCATTCTTCACAAAACATTATAGAAATTCTGATAGTAGTGTATGACAGCCTTTTTTGTTTTTATCTGGCAACAGGCAAGTGAAAATTGTAGAGATGGTCCATAACCAGTGTCTATTTCTCATATGGCATTTTCATGTATTCTTTTTTGTGGCGTTGAAATGTTTTTTTTTTCTTGTTCATTTTCTTGGTCATTGTTATTTTCACTTTTTGTAAAATTACTTGTTTCTTCGTACGTTTACACATTCATTCACCTAGCCTTTTCATGATTTTTGCTGATAAAAACACACACACACACACACACACACACACACACACACACACACACACACACACACACACACACACGCGCGCGCGCGCACACACACACACACACACACACACACAGAGTCTGGCCCACGGTTAAAAGGTATTGCAGGACCCCCCCCCCCGGCCCCCCCTCCAAAAAAACACAAAACAAAAAAAAAAGCCCCTCCTCATCCTCACTCACTCTGATCAGAGTGTTTGGGGCAGGAGAAGAGGGTGAAGAGAAGCGGGGTGGAGTGGGGGTTTTCGAACAGGCTTTCTATACCCCCATCTCCACCCCAGGGGGGGTCTGGAAACCTTAGAACGCGACCTATCGGGACGGCAACGAGAGATTCACCATCAGGTAAAGTAGTGGTCATATAGGGGGTGGGGGGCGGGGGGGGAATTGTGATCCACCAGTAAAGCCTTCAGGCGAGGAAACTCGCTCCATTGTGAGATGACAGGGGGAAGGTAATGATGGATTATTTCCATCCACGTTTTCACCACAGTGGAAACAAATGTATTTTATTAAAACGATTGCAATCAAGGTTCAAACGATGAAGATCGGAAGAACGGTTTTTTTTTTGCCCGGACTTATGGTCAGCAGTGGTGGCTCAACATGAGACGAAAATGCTGAACCATACAACTTCAGCTCCTTGGGATCATAATGTACTTTCCAAACTAATACAACGCAGAGCACTAGGAGTAACAGCGTCTCGTTACTCATCTGCAAACCATTGTCATTGAGCGCCATCAGTCCCAACACTTCTCTTCAAGCTTTAGCTGCAAGAATTACTCACCACGCAAAACAAGAAGCGTGTTTTCTCTCAATGTTTACAATAATCTTACTTTGAACAATACCTCCTCTGAGCTAGAATTATGTAGTCTGAATGATGGATTTCGAGTATGCTTTCATTCTCTCATTATTACTCTTGAATGTGTCGATTTGTCGGTGTGCAATTCCCCGTTGATCAGGACTATGAATGGTTTGTTTACAACGAACAACTTGGAAGTGACCATTTTCAGACAAGGACATTTGACAGAGAACGGCATTTCAATAGATCAAACTGGGATGTTTCAAAGTGAATACATACATAGAGATTAGAGAAGACGAAGTTCTGCTAAGTCCCGATCCGATAGCAACCTTGACAAATGTTTTTTCATCAACTGGGCCAAAACTACCATTTCAACAGCTTCAGCCAAACTTCAAATGTCCCAGACAACTTTGTTTATTCGGACCACAACTTAAAAAGCTACCTAAAGCAGTCCAGCGTCGTGTCTACCGCTGACAGTCAATGGGATACGTTCGAGCCTATAAATATCTCCGCAAAATCTTGACATATTTTTCATTTGAACAACCGACAGTACTGAAAGAAAGTTTGTTCTAGTTTGACGGCAAAAACCTCCTAAGAAAAAAGTCCGAAAAATATGGAACATGATAGAGAAAAAAACAAGTCGGTCTGTCCACCACTTTCAGCTTGTGGACGCCGTGATTACAGGCAGATCAGCTGTTGCCTGTCTGTAGGCTTTCACCTTCGAAATTAACTCTTCATTCACAAACACATTGAAAAAACTGATTCTGAGAAGAAACTGTCTGTAACTTTTCCTCTGACAATACAGAACACTACATCCTTCGCATTTCTAATTAGTTGCAAAGTGAGGCGACTGCTGGCGGAGATTTAAACAAAATTTAAAACTAATTATTATGATTCCACCGAATAACGTGGACAAACGAATAAGACAAAACGCAACGCGTTTCGACCTCTCAGGTCTTCTTTAGGCAAGGTAAAGAACACTCAGGATAACGGAAATGAACGAGCAATCACTTATGTTTGTCGAATTTTATCTTTGTCTTGCCTGAAGAAGGCCTAAGAGGTCGAAACCCGTTGGGTTTTGTCTTGTGATTCGTTTGTCCACGTTATTCGGTGGAGCCATGATAATTACTTTTGAACTTCGCATTTCTCTGAATTAACTCTAATCGGATTTTAGACCACTGTTCTGTGGAAGGCCTTGAAGTAATTTGTCAATGCTTGAAAAATGTTTTTGAATCCTACCTCCATATTACTGCGGAAAGCCAGACTCGCTCCGATTCCAAGACCCTGGAAAAGGCTTTACAGATCTCAGTACATGTGGTCCAGTAAGTCTGACCAGTTCCCTTTGAAAACTGGTTAACTCGAGTAGGTGACACTGATGGCTTTTTGGCCACAGAACAGTGCAGAAAGTACCATTTACACAGTAAATCATTTAGTCGGTCTAGAAGCTATAATCTGGAACAGTTATGTTCCACACTGCTGTTGCGGTCTGTTCTGACTTGGAGAAAGCTTATGAGACAACCGGAAAATCTGATATTCTCTGCGACCTTCATGATCTTGGTTTTCGAGGCCATTTCTCTGTTTTCATGAATATTTTTGGCCAGATCGACTTACAGGCGCCATTTTCTCTGGCATCCGTCAGTAGGGTTTGGATATTTGAGATTATTCTTTCCGTACTCTCATTGATGTCCACGTCAATGACAAAATTCAAGTAGTGTTCGTTGATGACTTTGCACTTTTCTGCAGTTGGAGCCACGTACGCATGCGCACAACGTTGTCTCCAGCATCGTGTTCAAAAGATCCGACAGTGGGATGATGAAATGATTGTAATCTTTGTATCAACTAATACTCAGTGTACCCATTGTCGCTGTTGTCAACGACACCTTTGTGACTCTGAAAATCGTTTGGATATTCCAGTCGTGCAAGAAGTCAAATTCTAGAAAACAACAACAACAACAACAAGAACAACAACAACAACCTTTCTGTCAAAAACGTAACTATAAATGTCACATCCAGTAAAAAAAAAAAAAATGGACAATGGATGTGTGGCTTGTGTATCTGCAAGACCGTTATATCTGAAAACCATTCGATCCCATACACCATCTGTGACGTGTCGCAGCATCCCTGCGTACAGTCTGTACACAGAGGCGGGGAACTACTCCAAAGACAAAAGCACATTTTAAAACTGTCATTTGAACATGTTTTCAGAACCTAAGACCCAGTTTATCATTGTCTTTCACGTCCCAAAATCCGAAAGTTGACGACAACGCCAGTTTATTTCCGCCATGTTCAACACCCTGATATTGACATTGATATTGACCTTAGAACTGTTCGTCATTCTTCCCGAATGTCCAGACAATCCGCCATGGACCTTTTTTTTTTTACGCTTTGATCTCGCTTCAGTCCATTTCACAAGTGGAAGTGAAGATGTTGGAAAAGGGCCCTGACGCTCTCGTTGGTAAAAGGGTAAGGCCAGATCTTGCCGACGGCGACGTATGGAAGGGGGGAGACGAGACTGGGAGTGTGGATGGAAGGATTGGGATAGAGTTGGTGCGGGGGTGGTGGCGGGTGGTGGTGGGTGGGGGTGGATGGGGTGGGGGTGGGGGTGGGGGGGTTGAGCAAGGCATTAGATGAGGCGGTGACTGGTTTACTGTCAGCCCCCTACACCTCCGTGACGTTTATGCCGTTATCCTTCTGTCTGTCAGCCCTAACGTGCAACTCAGGATATGCAATTGTATGTTCAACACTTGACCGATCGAGAAAAAAACAGATGTAGATATAGTGTCGCTTACTCCTCATACACGCGCACGCGAGCGCGAAGCAACCCCCCCCCCCCCCCCCCCCCCCCCCCCCAAACACACCCAAAACACACACACACACACCCCCCCCCCCCCCCCCCGCACAACACACACACACCCCCCCCCCCCCGAAACACTGCCCCCCCCCCCCTCACCCACAATTGCGCGCGCCACATTATGCACACACGACACACCCCCCCCCCGCATCAATTTATGGACACCCCACCCCCCCCCCCCCCCCCCCCGCCCCCCCCCCCCCCCCCCCCCCCCCCCCCCCCCCCCCCCCCCCGCCCCCCCACCCCCCCCCCCCACCCCCCCACCCCCCCCCCACCCCACCTCCAACCACACACACCCACCCACACACACACACATGAGCACACACACTGCACACACAACACACACACACACACACACGAGTAAAACCTTTAGACTTTCCCTCTCTCTGTCACTGTCTCACCAACATGCGCGCGCGCACATGCACACACAGACACACAATTGCCCGCATCAAATTATGGACACTGCCCACCCCCCCCCCCCCCCCCCCCCCACGCGTCGTCAACGCAAGCACACTCACATGCTCTCTCTCGCGCGCGAGCACACACACACACACACACACACACACACACGAACGTACACACGCGCGTATGGTGTGTACTCTCGCAGAACGACAGGCACAGCACACACACCGACTCAGAGAAAGGGCTCCAGCTAAGATGCCTCACTTTTGAAGGAATGGATGCAGCGCAGGTTGAGAGAGAGAGAGAGAGAGAGAGAGAGAGAGAATCTGCTCACGCACGCGGGGTGTGTGCGCGCGCGCCTTTTTGTGAGCGCATGCTTTTCTTTAAAGATTTTTTAAAAGGCGTTCTTATCACGAATCATCGGATCCCTAGAGTCAGCAGTTTCTATCATACAGTGAAGGAATAGCTACACAACATCTTTGGGCGCACGTGAAGTACGAAGGAGCTTTGTCATAAGACACAAAAGAAACCAGAATGTGGGCTAATGGACTCAAAATTGGTGGTCAGAGGCTCGCCAACGGCCATATTGTAGGTTGCACGTGCCTGGAAAGGGAACAGTCAAAAAAATTAGAAGAGTATTGGTCACGAGCGATCACGTGAGAGGAAAATATAGGAGTGAACAATCATACCAGCCACCATCACATGCATATTTTGACCACCTTGTCTCCCCCAAACCCTTCCACACCCGTCTTGCAGTCTCCTAACCCCGAATACGATTTTTTCTCCAAAATTGCCCAACTCTGGAGTGAATTTTGATTTTGCGACCACGAACACCAAACTGTTTATCGTTCCTGTCTATCAT
>JADBJO010000741.1:254219-259219 GCA_016801955.1 Conus betulinus
ATGTGGAACAGTCTACTACGATTTTAAACGGAATTATTCTTAAGGTAAAAATGAAATAAAGAACGGGTAACCTGCTTCCCCGTCGCCGCTTTATGGATGACTTTTCTAATCAGCGGAATGACTGTTTCGGAGCAATGCGGGGAATTTTGAGCGAACCCAGTTTGTTGACTTTCACGGATGACCTGTGAAAGAAGTTAGAGTACAGTATAGGAGACCCGACCAAAAGTGAAAAACCGTTCCCCTCATGAAGCTGCGAGAGCAATGTCATTCGTGAAGGAAATGACAATCTCTTGAGGATGTTTGTCCCATCGCAGGCCTGGAAGCTTAAAGAAAAGTGACCCTCACCTCTCCCCCAAACTCCTTCATATTAGACTTTACTAAATTATTTCATCAGACATCAGCCATATTTCATTTCTATGGGTTTTATCATTATTTTCGGCTAACGTCATTTGGTTAACTTCCGACGATATTTCAGCAATGTAATTTGGAGGCATTGACCGGTACACAGATTCATTGATAAAAAACAAACAAACAAATAAAACAAAAAAACCTATGGTTTTGTCGTGTGTCTCTTTGGTATTTCAGCGTATCCCTCTGTTAAAATGAATGGGGGGAAAACTTAAGATAAGGACCCATGCTATCTCTGATGTATAGGCTGTTTTCATTTATAGTCAAAAGGCATTTAAGTGGACAAGAAAATCTTTAGGAAAACGACATTATTCTGCAATGTCCGTACCGAAAAGTATGCCTTACAGGGACTTTTTCATGGCTGCATGCATTTTTGTTTTATGAGAACATAGCATCACATTAGTTTGTAACTCAAAGCGTTAATGTGAACAAGCCACAATTTTGTAATACTCCCTATTATGCGAGGTTACAACGTCGTCATTTGGAAATTAAACCTACACTGAATTCAACATGCATACATGCACAACCGTGCACGCACGTGCGCGCACTCACCCACGCACATGATAACACAAGTTAATCAAGCTGTTAAGATAAACACAGTACCCTGCCTGCTTATCAGCTGATCTGTTTGCAAATACGCAGGTGAATCATTGTCAACGCCTATGTTGAAACGACATTTGTCTTAATTAAGCAAAAATGAATAATAAGCCATTGCTGTCAGCTATCGTTGAAGTTTGATTTGAGCTATCGTTGAAACACACACGCGTGTGTGGTGCGGTTGTGGGCAAAGAGAACAGTCCATGTATACATTTTTGTGTGTGTTCATTTGTTGTGTCTTTTGCGCTGATGTTTTGCTTCCCATCCAGCTATGGCAATCCCTTTTTGTGCTGATGTTTCGCTTCCTATCCAGCTATGGCAATCCTTTTTGTGCTGATGTTTTGCTTCCTATCCAGCTATGGCAATCCCTTTTTTTGTGCTGATGTTTTGCTTCCTATCCAGCTATGGCAATCCTTTTTGTGCTGATGTTTTGTTTCCTATCCAGCTATGGCAATCCCTTTTTGTGCTGATGTTTTGCTTCCTATCCAGCTATGGCATTTCCTTTTTTGTGCTGATGTTTTGTTTCCTATCCAGCTATGGCATTCCCCTTTTTGTGCTGCTGTTTTGCTTCCTATCCAGCTATGGCAATCCCTTTTTTTGTGCTGATGTTTTGCTTCCTATCCAGCTATGGCATTTTCCTTTTGTGCTGATGTTTTGCTTCCTATCCAGCTATGGCATTTCCTTTTTGTGCTGATGTTTTGCTTCCTATCCAGCTATGGCATTCCCTTTTTGTGCTGATGTTTTGCTTCCTTTCCAGCTATGGCACTCCCTATTTGTGCTGATGTTTTGCTTCCTATCCAGCTATGGTGCTCTCTTCCTATTTACATGGTCAACCCTTTCCGGGATGCCTTGTGGGAAGCAGGAAATTGGGCTGGGTGTTGGGGGGGGGGGGTGTTGGATGCATTGAGATTCTTCCCGTGGTGGTGACAAAAATACCACAGAATAATAGATTTTACTTCTCTGTGTAGCATACTACCGATGGGCTGATATACATCCATGCTGCTGCGTTCTGAGCCGGGAGACAAAAATTGATACTGACAGGCAATGCAAATCGTTTTGTCTGCGTGTCAGATTTCCGTAGTCCTTTTGATGTCAGTGAAAGGTTTGTTACGTATACTTTCACACTCTCTTTTTTCATGTTGTCTCTTCCTTTTCTCCCTGTCTGCCCCTCATATCTTTACATCTATATTTCTATTTCTGTTTGTCTGTATTTGTCTGTCTGTCTATCTATTCATCGATCTATCCAACTACTAATGTGCGTATACAAGTATGTATGTATGGATGCATGTATGCGTGCATGTATGTGCATCTGATTCTTTTTTTTTTCGGCAGTCTGCTCTGGTTGATTGACAACGACTTGTAGCTTTTCATAATATCATATCCACGGCAACTAGTGTACAACGACTTGTAGCTTTTCATAAGATCATATCCACGGCAACTAGTGTATAAGCCAAAATTAACCTCACGTACGGTACTTCTGCCTGTCATAAGATTTGGGAGTCTGTGGTCAGGACCAAACTGCACACCTCCGTAAAAACTTCTGACTGCGGGACAAACTCGTTTATTTCAAAGCTATTAATTGTAATTCAATACAGTTGTTCCTTTATTTTTCGTCATAAACAATGTGTGTAGATAGTATAAACACTGGATGTTTACTATTCCTTTTTTTCACGTGGCATTGTCTCACTGCAAGTGGGACTAAACTTCGAAATAGCACAAAACAATATATACGTGGCAAGTAGGACTGATTATGCGTGAACTGAAGCCCTTAAAATTGGAAATAACTGCCATATGCGCGTGGAAAAATGTCCAGAGGGGAAAAAACCCCAAGAACTTTGGAACATTGAAGTAAGATGAACGATGCCCCCATTTCTCGAATTATTCTAATTCAGATTTTGATTTTGTTTCACATGACAATTTTATACGATTCAATGAAATTCACCACCTTTCTAAACAGGTCTATGTATTTCAGTACAAGGACATTATTACTTTACTGGGAATACTTCATTAAAAAAAAAGAAAAGGGAAAGGAACAGGGGGAAGAACAAAAACATAATGACTTTTTCAATTCAAACAGACACGCACAAAAAAGATTATGTCTGTAGCCAGAGTACACACATGTGTTTCAATAACAAATCATTGGTGGGCGACTCTTCATAATGCCGGATGCACTGCTTTTCTGAAATACTTTTTTTCTTTGCTGCTTGACTGCTATGAAAAAATAGACGGATAGAAGACGGACTAAGACAGATAGAAGAATAAATAAATAGCTAGGCAGATAGACTGAGGATAGATAGGTAGATAGACTGATAGATACAGGTAAATAGGCATACAGATATACATGAATATACAGAGAGAGAGAGAGAGAGAGAGAGAGAGAGAGAGAGAGAGAGAGAGAGAGAGAGAGAGAGAAATATTATTCAAATCCTTAATTAGAAAATGGAAATACTCAAACAAATCAGAGTGCAAAGAACGTTTGCTTTACATAAGATATGTAAATAAATGTAACTTCTATATTAGAAGTAAAGCCGATTAGTCAAACACAGAAGGAACGCAACACAACATTAACAATGCAGCTATGTAATTGCGAACCGATGGAAAAGGTAATACACAACGTATACATATAGAAACAACAATGAAAATGGACCAACAACATAAAGGTGTGAATTGCCAACTTTTGATTAAGAAAGCAACTCAATAATACTGATTATTTGCCAAGAGAAAAGGTACAGCTAGCCGTGTTATTTTGAACAATACATTTTGATTATTCAACTCAGTCTTTGGCTCCCTCAGCGGAACTGTCACCTTTATTTTATTCAGAACAACTTTTGTGATCATAAGATTTTTCAGAGAAAAAAAGCCCCCCCCCCCCCCCCCCCCCCCCCCACCCACACACACTTTGTAAAAAAAAAAGTGGCCATCTAAAGAAACTCATGTTGTAAATCGCGTGTGTTACCTCGTCTTCCTTACTTCCAGTTCCAAGAAATCGCCCTTTTCCTTAAAGCAAGTTCTTATGTAATGCTGCAAACCTCACGAAAACAAATATAAATAAATCTATGTGGCAGACGCGAAACGTATTCTTTAAAACAAAATTCATCTTCGTGGCGGTTCCAGTGTGAAAATTCCGTGAAAATATTCCCCCGGTCACAGGACGCGTCTGTCATGGCTGTACTGGTGGAAAGGAAGAGCGGCCCTTTATCAGAAAGACTTCTGCTCCCAAAAGACGACCTTCATTTAGTTCGCTTCGAAGTTCAGATGGACTGAAAAGAAAAGAAAAGATAAATCAGTCTGGGGTAAAAAAAATCTCTCTCTCTCTCTCTCTCTCTCTCTCTCTCTCTGATTTGTGTATATATCAGTATAGTATCGCGATACTCCGAATTCTCTAGAGGTTTAAACGTTTTCACCTGGCTAACTAGTGTAGGATCACTCACTGGCGACCTAACGTTGCTGTTTCTCTCTCTGTATTCGGTGACTAGACGTCTGAAACCGGACAAGACCATCCAAGTGGACAATGATTAATTGCTCTGGCGTCGACTGTACATACTGTTCTTCCCTAGGGAAGGGGTGGGTTGAATAGGGGGTGTGGTTCCCAGGAAAAAATTTAGAGCCCGCTTTACAATATTTCCCTTCTTTCAACAGGTTTCGCGTGCCACCATGTCGAAGGCCCAGCCAACCTGAATGTCACATCAAGAGCGGTACTGACTTCCCAGAAGATGACCTTGTGTGAAATACTATTCCTGTTTGGGTATCAGCAATGGACCGCAATAATTCTGATTACACGGGACAAAGGAGTGGGAAAAATTGCGGAGACAGAGAGAGAGAGAGAGAGAGAGAGAGAGAGAGAGAGAGAGAGAGAGAGAGAGAAACGTTAAAGTGACACACAGAGGTAATCTTAAAGATAAAAAAAGGACCATAGTGGCATGCATTCGCACCGAAGTGATAGCTTGCAGGCAAGGGCATCAAATGTCCGCCTCATCATGCAGCCTGTCTTCTCA
>JADBJO010000741.1:264219-266719 GCA_016801955.1 Conus betulinus
GTGTATGTCTGCATGTATGTGCGTATGGGGGGGGGGGGGGGGGGGGGGGTGCAGGTACAGTATGTATGTATGTGTTTGTATGTATGCATGTATACGTTTATGTATGCATGTATATGTTTCCATATGGATATAGCGTTGGATAGCGTTGTGAACATCTGTGGTAAGATTGTTGGTGAGAGACAGGAGAGTATGAGTGAGTTGTATGAAAGGCGTGCGGTCAACAAGGCTCGTGCGATTGTTAGTGACAGTGGGCACACGCTTGCGCGACAGTTTGAGCTCCTTCCATCAGGCAGACGATTTTGTGTCCCCAGAGCTAAGCTGATGCGCACACAAAAAGAGCTTTGTGTTCAAATCCATTGCGCTTTTAAACAAACACAGCGTGTAAGAAGAGGCGGTGGATCACCTGTGACATAAGCATGTGCGCGGGTGTGTATGTCTGTGAGCAAGCCTAAATAACATAGTTTTTACAATTTTAGACTATTATCATAAAAGAAGAGAAGAGGGACGATGTGGTTACATAGAACAAAAATAAAGGAGGACAGATGAATTATAGGGACAGTGAAAAACTATGAAAAATTAAAAAAATAACTAAAGTAATCTACTTACGATTATGATTATAAAATGTTCCTTAATGGACTTTCCAAAAGGTGTCTCGTTAATTTAACAAGAGAAATAACTGGCAACGAATCTAAAAAGTCAAACACATTAACATGCCCAGTGTCAGCACTTGGTATAACACCATTCAAAAAAGGGTTTCGTTAGTTCACAATCAAAAAATCACATGTTGAACTGAAAGATCCCCACGACATACACACTTAACAGTCTGGCAATACTTGGTTCGTAGGGAATACATATAAAAGTCTAAAAGCCAGGCTTGAAACCGGTCGGCTAATCGACACAAAGTTTGACAGAGTTTGCTGACGAGGTTTTGATGAGGAACTGTATTGACTCCAGAAATCCCTTTCGATGATATGACTAATTTCCTTGTGTGACAAAGGACAGTCAACCCTTAATACTACCTAATATATTCTTTGCTCCCCTTTTTGCTGCTCTATCTGCTTGATCGTTAAAATGAAGGAGGTGTGCGATGGGACCCACGAAAAAACACAACAGTACCTTTCATGTAAAGACAGTGCAACATGTACTTAATCTCAAATAATAATTCCTCTCTCTGTGTATTTCAAAACAATGCAAACTTTTTTAATACTGACTGAATCAACACAAAACAGGATATTAAATATTGAGACTGGCAAGGAAATTAAATAATTTAATGCCATCAGGACAGCAACAAGTTCAGCTGTAAATATGGAATGACCCTTACCTAAATAATATGATTTTTCAGCTTTGTAATCTGGAATTACAAAGCCAGATCCCGCACTACCATCATCAAGAACTGAGCCGTCAGTGTATACTTTCAAATAGTTAGTAAACTTTTCTTCCATGTCAATTTTGACAGATGCTGCTAACACATGCGGCGACATCGCTTTATTTAGATCAGAAGAAAAAATGTTAACTTTTACTTCCGTTAGTTCCCAAGGGGGTACCGGCGGAACCAGTACGCGAGGCGCTACCTCGTGTGGGTTAATCTTTGATGAATTAAAAACGTCTGAAACATATGAACGAAGCGTCTCTAAATTTGAATTTTTTCTGTGCATTTTTTCGAAAAATCAATGTCGGATCGTGTATTTAACTCTTCAAGGTCGTCCACGGCAATCCGTCTCACTACATATTTTACAGAACTTATTTTCCTTTCCTCATCAAGTGGCAAAAGGCCTGCTATCTTATAAACTTCAGAGGACTTAGTGTGCACAGGTACACCCAGGGACAACTTTACAGCTTTACTGTCAATTCTTTGAAGTTTCTTTAAATGCGATCGCGGAGCTGAAAAGAATACCTCCTGTCCGTAAGTCAATCTTGATCGTACAAGACTGGTTGCTAAATGCAACAAAACTTTGGGATCCTGTCCCCATGGAGAGAGTGACTGACAATTTTTTTAGAAAATTCAAACTTTTAACCGCTTTAGTAACTATCGAGTCTATATGTGTTTTTTTCCAGTTTAGTTTTGGTGTAAGTAGGACGCCTAAAAAAATTTTACTTCAAGTTTTTAAAAAATTTTTCCCGTCCTCCCAGAAAGAATATAGGCAAGTTACTTGGGTTATATCCATTGTTAAAGAGAACCAAATGTGTCTTTTCAACAGAGAATTGAAAGCCGTTCAAATGCATATAACTATTTAATTTATCCAGCTCGTTCTGAAAGAGCTTCTGAATATAATTTATGTGACGTAAATTTGTTGTTCTTTTCTTTAAAGATACATTAATCCATATTGCAATGTCATCAGCATATTGAGCTACCTTGGTATATGATGAAAAACATGTACATAAGTCATATAGCATTACGTTGAATAACAAAGGGGAGATAATAGAACCTTGTGGAATTCCCATATCTATAGATCTTGAGGATGATAAAGTCACACCAACTTTGGTCATTATATGTCTCCCA
>JADBJO010000741.1:271719-274219 GCA_016801955.1 Conus betulinus
AAAAAAAAAAAAAAAAAAAATTAGATCCATGAACGAAAATTACGACACTGTGCTGGGAATGAGAAAGAAAAAAGCAAATGAACAAAAATGACAGGTTAACAGAAAATGAGAACCAAACAAAATGAGGCCCACGAACACGATTTCCTTAGTTTCAGCGGGTCCTAGATTCCAAAGGGAAGCCATCAAGAACGGATAACGAACACGACGAGGTGGTAAAAAAAAAAAAAAAAAAAAAAAAAAAAAAAAAAAAAAAAAAAAAAAAGAAAAAAAGCAAACAAGACAAGAAAACGACCACCTCACGCGCAAATCACCGACTCCCCCCAAAACGATCCATGTCACATGATCAAGGCAATTAGAGATATAAAGGCCCCTTTGCCTCTTCCCCCATCCCCACATTCTCCACCACCACCCGGAGGATCTGTCGCTTACGCCCACCTGCTTTCCCCCCCCCCCCCCCCCCCTCTCCCCCTTTCTCCTGACCTTTCCCCACTCCCTCCCATCCACGCACTCTCTCTCTCCCTCTCCCTCCTCTCCTCTCTCTCTCTCTCTCTCTCTCTCTCTCTCTCTCTCTCTCTCTCTCTCTCTCTCTCACACACACACATTACTAAATATGACACACAGCTTCGTTTGTTTAAATCAGGCTACTTTGAGTCTGGTGCAGTGCCGGATATTACACACAAAATGTCCCCCCCCACCTCCCCCCCACCTTTTTTCTTTTTTTAACCGATCAAGACTTTTCAATTTTCAGACAAATCTACCCCAGTGACGTTACACCTGTTAAGTGTATTATTTATGAGAGAAACAAACACACGCACACACAGACACACACAGACACACACGCACACGCGCGCGCGCGCACGCACACAAACACAAACACACACACACGCATACAGACATATACAGACACAGACAAACAGACAGACAGACAGACAGACACACACACACACACACACACACACACACACACACACACACACACACACACACACACACCGAACTACTTTTTTTTTTGTGCAACAGTATGACAGACTTAACTGAGTCAAAAATACTTTGATCATAGCCAGATGTAGCCACTGTGCTCTCGTCATTTGTCTGGGGAAAGGAAGCTTGATAGTAGTTGTAAAAATAGTTTAAATTCAAACGTTGTCTACACGTGTCAACACGGGTAGGGTAATGCCTGGCAAGGATGGTCATGCGCGAAACAGGTACTCAAAAATGACATAAACGAAGACTAAGCATATCCTCAAAATAATGCATAAATGTGGTGTAGCATACTTGTTCTCAAAACTCGTCAAGCGCATTAGGATATAAAATGTACATGTGAGACAGTGGGACAGACAAAGAGACAGACACAGTGAGAGACAGACAGACAGACAAAGACAGAGAACATATGAGGACGAGAATTTGAAAAGTAAATGCAAAGTAACGTGCATGTTTTGACTCCCCCACACCCCTCTCTCCACATCTGTGTGCGTGTGTGTGTGTGTGTGTGTGTGTGCTTTTAAGCTGATGAATTAACAACTAAAACGAGAGACTTGAAGAAGAGGGTCTCGCGGCTACGACTCGGCGGATGTCTGACCTACGCATTAGACCAATGCCCTGGTCAGACCTTGAGTGTAGTGTGGTCTCAAAACTTAGCGGATGTGGTGTAGAGTATATGGACTAGTCCGCACGCAGTGACGCCTTCTTGATGAAACTGACACTGAAACAGTGTGTGTGTGTGTGTGTGTGTGTGTGTGTGTGTGTGTGTGTGTGTGTGTGTGTGTGTGTGTGTGTGTGTGTGTGTGTGTGTGTGTGTGTGTGTGTGTGTGTGTGTGTGTGTGTGTGTGTGCGTGCGTGCGTGCGTGCGTGCGTGCGTGCGTGTGTGTGTGTGTGTGTGTGTGTGTGTGTGTGTGTGTGTGTGTGTGTGTACGTGCGTGCGTGCGTGTACGTGTGTGTGTGTGCGTGTGTGTGTGTGTGTGTGTGTGTGTGTGTGTGTGTGTGTGTGAACGTTGTTCAGCGCTTCCTTCTGTTTTGGAGGTCTGGATGATGAACATTCAAGAAATAACTAATATTCCCTCCCGCAGCGTTCAATCTAACGCCCACAGCGCACGCACCGCAGCATCAGTGGAGATGCATAGACTCACCATGTCACACTGCACCATAATGAAATCCACCATTTGCTTCCCTTTTCTTCTGACGTTGATGCTCTCCCTTTTTACCCACTAATTGCTTTTGTCTCCCTGTTCGCCGAATAATGGGCCCTGCCCCCCACGCTACCCAGCCCTCGCTATTCATGTTAAGGATTTTCCATTATTTGGACAGAGAAACCGTCGCCAGCCGTTTAGCCACTGAAAAGATGCGTTCACACGCCAAAGGGCCTCCTTCTCTTCCCCTGCTGATAGCTTACATTCAGATTTAACGCCCTTGTCCACCAAATGTGATATGGCTGATTTATGTACCATCTTTGTGTATAGAAAGTCGAGATGATTTCAAAATCGTTATTGGTATCCACATTTTT
>JADBJO010000741.1:301719-316719 GCA_016801955.1 Conus betulinus
ACTGTGTGACCACTCAGAATTATGGACTGTGGTGTGTCTCTATTTGACGCCAAGAACACAGACATAATTAGCCATGTCTCCCTGATGAGTCCGATCCAGCGGACGAAAGGCCTAGGAGCAGACAATACAAAATAGATCTGACTTTGAGAGGGATTACGATGGTTCCCTCAGGCAGCTAGTGAAGGGTTTCTCATATTTATAATATACTCCCCCCATTTTCTTCAATTTTTGTTTTCTAGAAGTTCAAATCTTTGCCAAATCATTACTATAATGACTAAAGAATTGTAAGCCTGCACTTGTTTCCCCCCACTACTTAATTGTTCAGCAAACACACACACACACACACACACACACACACACACACACACACACACACACACACACACACACACAGAGTTAAGGACTGTTTGATTTTCCAGCCGTACCTAATAAAGAAGTCCCTGAGGAAGGCCCAGACCCGAAACGTTGGAAAAAAGGAAAACTTGCTTGTTTGCTTCTTCATTGTGTGATTGTTTCTCTCTCTCTCTCTCTCTCTCTCTCTCTCTCTCTCTCTCTCTCTCTCTCTCTCTGGTGGTATGTCTGCTCGTCCTTGTGTGTTTGTGTGTGCCGCTGCAAAATTAGTAATACTTGCGATAAAATTCTGGCGCTGTAAATGAGTAATGATATAATGCATTCAGGCTTCAGAAACCTGAAGACGTGTGTGCATAACAGAAAAAAAAGGAAACACCGCCTTGAAGTGTTGTTCTCGTTGAACAATCAGAAGTTTTTAGGGAGGAAAACAACAGTTTGGTCCTGAATCCAGGCTCCCAAATATCACGACAGGCAGAGACAGTTTGCTTGAGGGGGGTTTTGACTTACGCGGTAGAAGCAGACAGTATCGTCTTGTGAAAAGCTACCAGTTAATTAAAGTCAGTCAAGAAAACAAACAACAACAGCAACAACAACAACAACAACAACACACACTTCGTCTGAGCGGATTTTTCAATAGGGTGCATAATTTCATGCAGCGTTTTCTTTGAATGAATGTACGTCCATCTTTATTTTGAATGGTGTCAAAATCGAAAGGAACATGCCTATATGTAGGTTTGAATACATTCTTCCGAGATTGCCCCTTGGTGTTCATCAACGTCAATTTGACGTTAAACTTTAATGAAATTTATGATTTGAAGACACACTCTTTTAATGTCTCCCTGTGTATATGTTTAATTAACAACAAAAGCAGCAGAAGCGACAGTAGTACCACGAAATAGTATCCCCGAATAGGTTTCGTGCAGTTTAGGAAGGACGGTGAATGGTCAGAAAACAATGAGTTATATTTTTCCTAAGGTCAACCTTAATGTTTGCTCGCGGACTCTCTGGGACCAGATATTTCACTTGTGGACAAAGCTTTGATGCGTCTTGTGTGAAACAGGCTGTCACGCGAAACTGGTTCTCCCCAGGACTCCAAAAAGGAGGCGTAGATCGCATGCCATTTAACAAGCTGAGTTCGTACTCCTGTGCATACTACACTGTGAGACCGACAGAGAACAAATAGCAAAAAGTATGCGGAACTGAACATTGAGAAAGATAAGAAGTTTTGCAGCGCGCGTTTACTTGCGTAAGTTTTCTTGAATTTAATTATCCACTCTTCTCCCATTTGATTCATGCAGCAGCAGAACGTTAATGTAAAACAGGCAAATGGTTTTATTAGTCATCTTGGCATGACGCTTTTATGCGGCTAGTCTCTGTCTTCTGGGCCGGTCAACAGGTGAATCAAGTCATCTCTCTTCCTCCTCCTGCTTATTTTCCCTCCCTGCCCCTCCGTCTTTTACGCGGCCAGTCTTTTATCTTTTGGGCCTGTCAGCAGTACGAATCGACCCCTCTCTGTCCCTCGCTCAGCTTCTTTGTCCGCTCGCCCTCCATTTTCCTCCCTTCCTCAATCCCCTATCTCCTTCACTAATACCCCACCTCCACCCACCCCACCCACCCACCCACCCAGACACCCTGCCCTGTTTCTCAGCCTGTTTGCCCCTTTCCCTTTCCCACGCTTGAAAGAATAGGTTCTGCCTAAACACGCAAACCTTGAATGATTTTAAAAAAACATATATTGCTTCTCTCTCTCTCTCTCTCTCTAAATGTAAAGGTCAGTCATGGGTAAGTCGCTTTCATGAGACGTTCGTGTTAATTCCTTTCCTCTAAGTTATCTATTCATTACTTCTGTAGCTGTACATCCTACGCAGTATTGTGTTTAACACAGCAGATGTGGCATAGAGAGTATGACTTGTCCGCACTGAACTCTTTCTCTCTCTCTCTGCTCATCTCCCTTATCTCTCTCTTCCCTCCCTCCCTTCCTCTCTCTCTCTCTCTGTCTCTCTCTCACTCTTCATCCTCTCCGTCCTTTATCTTCTCTGTCTTACTCCCTGTCTGCTCCCCCCTCTCCTTATCGGTTTCTCTCTTCCTCATCCACTCCCTCCTCCCCCCCCCCCCTTTTCTGTCTCGCCCTCTCTCGTGTGTCATTTATCCATGTCTCTGTAAAGGTAGTAGTGTCCATACGCAGCAACCCCCAGATTCTAGGTTCAAACAATATAGTTCACTGAATAGGCAGCACAGCGGGGTAGAGCACAAGAGAGGTTTATTGTAAATAGTGGGGCAATAAAGGCGACGTTGATGCACACGAAGGATTCAGTTCGTTGAGTACACAGGTTTGTGAAGTGGAGGGTTTTTAGTGACTTTTGAGTCGATAGGAAAGCCCGTAGAAGGAGTCAGATCACCGAATAGGAAAGTCAGGGACGGTGTTGTGCATGTAGGATTAACTAGCAAGTCTTTTTTTTTTTTTGCATCATCAGTTATCGGATCAATGGAGCATCTAAGGCGGTCTTTTTTTTTTTTTTTTTTCTCTTTTCCCTAACGCCAAAATCCACCTCTTCATTTTTTGGTGGTGCTTCACACTGTCCTCTTCATCTGCTGCCAAAAAAAAAACAACAACAAAAAGCGAAAAAAAAAAAAAAAAAATTTCCACTACTAGCTTTTTTTTTTTCTTTTCTTTTCTTTTCCCAAACCAGTCTCATACACACCATGCATAGTCTGTATGTTCTCTTACAGATGGACACATTTTTGCTGATTTTAATGTTTTAGCGTTTGATACAAAGTGTCTGGGTTTGTTAATGTTCTAATGTGTAGTGTACTGGCACATTCACTCTGATGTGTTGTATATACTAAGAAAACAACATAGATGAAACAAAAGAGTTAATTATTTCCAGTTTTTTTTTTCCATTTTGTGTTATACACACTCACACACACACACTCACTCTATCTCCCTCTCTCCCCCCCCCCCCCCCCCCCCCCCTCTCAAACACACCAACAACGGCAGTTACATGTTGAAGGCACTGTACCAAAAGATTAACTAGCAAGTCAGTGATGGAGGCACAGACGAGGGTTTCGGTTCTTTAACTAGCTCAGTCAGTGATATTTGTGTAGAAAAAAAGGGTTCCGTTCATCGCACAGGCAAATGTGTGTCGGCTGTGCAGGTGACAGGTCTTTCTCGTGACATAAACCAGTCACTGAAGGGGTGTGCAAACAGGGATCGCAGTTCACTGAATCAGTTGGCCAGTTAAGTGGGGCAGATGAAATGTTCTTTTTTTATTGATCAAGAAAACCAATGATGGCAACGCAGAAATCCTGCGACAGTTCATAGCCTTTTGTCCCGTTTAATCGATTAGCTGCCAGATGATTCAATGCATTGAGAGGTTGCGAAAACGGAGACAAGGAAATGCCAACAACGGGAGAATTCGACGGGTCAGAAACTGAGGAAACTATTCACTAAAACACGAGCTGTTTGTGACAAGCACGATCAATGATACCAGTGCCATAGAGTTCGTTTCCCGACCTGTTAGCAACAGCCACTCTTTCAAACGGCGATAGTTCATTACAGCGGCTGTTGGAGGGGGAAGAGTGTTCCCGGAACTGTTCAGTCTGTGCAGCTGTGTGGACAGCAGAAGCTGTAAAGCTGTTGGGGGGGGGGGGGGGGGGGGGGGAGTAGGTAGAATGGAGGGTTTCTGATTTGTTTTCGTGGTTTGTTGTATGTGTCGGTCGGTGTATGAGGCAAACCTTTCCATTGGTCTCATCGCTCAGCCTTTAGGATCTTTGTTAGGGACATTACTTGAATATTGATCAACACCTATTGTGGTCGATGTGAATCGTCCACACACATTCTGAGATCTGTGAACCAAGTCCCATTAAGTGCATTTGTTAAAACTGATACAGATTGGAAGTTAGTCTCTCTTCCCTTCTTCCTACTTCTCTCCCCTCTCTTCTATTCTTTGACCTCTCTCTCTCTCTCTCTCTCTCTCTCTCTGTGTCAGACACACGAACATGATGTGATTCAAGACAGATATGTCCAATTTCATCCTACGTTTTTCGGTGAAGAAGTAAACTGCATGCACGGCTTTTCTTGTACTCCACTATAACCAACGCTTGTTATAGACTATATTTTTTTCCGAATCTTGTCCTTCGTTCCACTTTTTCCCCTGAAGTCGTTTTCAGTACAATCAATAATAATTGATTTTTCACACACACACACACACACACACACACACACACACACACACACACACACACACACACACACACACACACTGATTGATTGACACACACACGCGCGCGCGCGCGCGCGGCATGCACGCACACACTCATTACAAAATGATAACGTATGGCTGTGTCTGAAAGACAGGGATTTAGACAGTATTCATTATGACTCACGGGGATTACTATTTTATGTTACTAACTGCAAATGGAAAAACAAAACTTGAGATGTAACACATAAATAGCAATGAGTGTCCATGTGAAGAGGGTGTTAACTCGTTTTTTGTTCACTGTCAATTCACAGAATTGTACTCACACATTCTCTCAGGTTCTTTCATACAAACTGATCCACACATTCTGGACATAATGTACTGATAACTTCCTCTTCCCGGCGATTCTTTTTGACTCTGTCTTTTCTGTCGAGTACTGTATTTCTACCATTTTTTTTTAGCTATATTTCAGTTTTTCTTTTTTCAAGAAAAATCCTTTTAGCTAGTCACAGTGACATGAATTGAGGCTTTTTGTCTGGCTCTGGCCACTACATAGCCAAACTGTAAACATGTTCAGAATGAGCACTAGATGTCTGTTCTGCTACGTCTGTTAGCGGATGTGACCTTTTCATGTATTTTTCTTTGCTTTGTCTTATATTGAGTTTTCCTTAATTTTTGGATTTCCTGGAGAATCTCCAAGTGGAGTGGCTGGGATTCTCGGCATGCACTAGTTTTGTCTGACTTTGGGCTATATGTTTACCAACCATGTTTGCCCCCCCCCCCCCACACACACACACACACAGTCAGTCAGTCAGTCACTCACACACACACACACACACACACACACACACACACACACACACACACACACACACAAGCGAGCAGACGAAATTTCGTCTGAGAACTCTGTAAAGTCAGAAAAACAAATTGCGCAGGCTAACAACCTTGTAAACCAAAGAATTACAACTCTCACCGGTAGGTTTTAACAATCGCCGATGTGAAGATGACCAGAATCCATCAACAAAGTGGGTTTGTTTTTCACACGGTAGTGTGTGCAATGGCGCCTAGAGGAAACTACTGAATATTTCATATGTCGAACAACTAATCTCACCAAACCACGCGTGTAGTGACGAAGATGTACTTTGATCTACAGTACGTTTTCTTTGCTTCGGTACAACACAGTCATTTTCCTGCATCCCTTGTTCTAACGTTTTTAAAAAGTGTTTTATGCAAATGCTACTTGTGTATGATATTACTGCCAGTTGATTGGAACACTTACAACACATTGCTTATGAGGAAAGAGTATCTCAACGTAGCAACAGAGTGTCTACTTCCTTACTTTTGCTGAAATGAACTATTGTTACGATCGACTAGTTTATGTGATCAACAATAATAATAACAACTTTGAAATCATTTTGATTTTCTGACCACCAGGTGGTACATAAATAACATTTCGTTTGATAAAGTATTCCATGAAAAAATGTATTGTAATTTCCAAGAAGAACACTCGATTTGGGTAATTATTTCCGTCAGCCATATCACCTTTGGTGGATGAGTACATAAAATCTGAACGTATATTTTAGCGTAGGAAGAGAGACCCTTTCGCCTGTGAATACATCTCATTTGTGGCTAAAAGGCTGGCGATGTTTCTCTGTTCAAATAATAGAAAATCCTTGAAATGAATGGGGAAGGCTGGGTAACGTGGGAGGTAGGATCCATTATTTTGCGAATGGGAGACAGGACCCATAAGTAGACAAAAGGAAAGGGAATTCGTGACGGAAGAGAGGGGAAACAAATAGTTTGCCAAAATGTGTCTGTGCACCTCCTCCAACGCTGCTGTGCATGCCTCGTGTGTGTGTTAAACTGAACGCCACAGGAAGGCCCGTTAGCTGCTTATTGAACTTTTATTATCCCTGCCTCCAGAGCAGACGGATGTTCACGAGAAACGTTCAGAGAGAGAGAGAGAGAGAGAGAGAGAAAGAGAGAGGCGGGTATGCGTGTGCTTGATGGGGGTGAAGGGAGATTCGACTGCTTTTGAAAAGAGTTTGTTTAAATGTTCTAATTCAAGCTCACGTTTTCACGGAGTTGTTTTGTAATGCAGGACACACGAGACAAAATTTTACAATGCTAACACGATTTTCTCTTTGATTAGAGTATCATGAAACAGTTAAATGACTGGTCGATGATTTCGTATGGAAGAACATATTACTGACTGCTCTTCTCCAGTTATTTGTTTCAAGACAGAATAGTTACAGTCTACTACATATTATGTAGTACTTCTCTCCATACTGCAATAGCAAAGCAGAGATAATAAGGTGAGGAATTCAAGGATCACAGCCAGAGAGAGAGAGAGAGAGAGAGAGAGAGAGAGAGAGAGTCGGAAATGTGTGTGAAATGTGTGTGTGTGTGTGTGTGTGTGTGTGTGTGTGTGTGTGTGTGTGTGTGAGAGAGAGAGAGAGAGAGAGAGAGAGAGAGAGAGAGAGAGAGTAGAAGGAGGGAGAGAGATAGGGAAGGAGAGGAGGATGGGATGGGAGTGGGAAGAGAGCGAGCGGGGACAGGGAGGCAGGAAAGAGGACGGCAAGTGACCGATCTGGTTGGGGCCTTGGGGGTGGGGATGGAAAAGGTAGGGGTGGGGGGAAGGGTGAACGGCCTCTACACCTCAAATACCATTGTCTTGAGACAGCAGGGTCATTTTGGGGGAGTCGGTGATTTGCACGTGAGACGGTCATTATCTTGTCTTGCCTGCGCTGCCAGTTTTATGTCACTCCGTCGTGTTCGTCATCCGTACTTAATGGCTTGGCTCTGGCAGGTTAGACCCGCTGAGCTAAGGAAATTGTCTTCATGGGGGGTCATTTTGTGTGGCTTTCATTTTTCTTACCCATGTTTCTGTTCGTTTGCTTTCCTGCTCTCTCATTCCTCTTGTGTCTTTTTCTTCCATGTCACTTGGTTATAGAGTGTCGCCAATGTAGTAGTATGTTTTCCACGTGTCATGCGGAAAGTGTTTGACTCTTATCATCCCATTTGTAGACTGGATTTAAATCTGAAAATATTTCTTGCCTCCACTGTTTGTTTGTTTTTTTTTTTTCTTTAGTCCTGACACCCTCTTTCTTTCTTTCCTGTCATTCTTTTCATTCACACTTGCACACACGCGCTCGTTCGCATGCATGCACGCATGTTTCCACGCACTAATACACATGCCCACAAACAAAGACACAGAATTAATTCTGCAGCCAAAGATGCGTTTTCAATACAATAATAACATCACGAAAACGACATTAACATCACGAAACTGTGTGTGTAAACTTCTTCAAGAGAGAGGGCAGAAGCCATTCTCTCTCAGTCCAAATAAGTGAGGTGCTACAAAAGTAAAAGAGATCGATCGACAAAAGTCGAACAAATAGCCCTGGTCCAAGTTGGACGGAATAGGGGACAACAAGCACTTGATTCTCAGAATTTCGTCTCATTGATTGCAACATTTGGAATCAAGGTTTCATATTTTAACAGACGCCATAAGCGAAGAGTAGGCAAAGAACGGGGAGGGGGGTGGGTGGGGGTGGCAGATGACTTTTGCTGTTCGTCATTGGGAACACTGATTTGACTAAAAAACACCCAGACACAGAAGCAAACACTGTGCATAATGGACTGTGGGCTACAGGTATAATGGCCATCACAAAAAAAGAAGAGAGAGAGAGAGAGAGAGAGAGAGAGAGAGAGAGAGAGAGAGAGAGAGAGAGAGAGAGAGAGAGAGAGGGTCCAGCCGATGTACCGACTTCTTTGTTTTACTATAACTATTAATTTGTTTGGCGTAATTCAGACGTTTTTTTTTTCTTAAAATTCATCACTGGTGCTCAGCAAAATTTGAATGACAGGTTGGATTGGATACAAGGGTATCATATTCCCACATATACATATCAATACTCAGCGTATCATTCCTTGTAAAATTAATTGTCTGTTTGATCATTCGTTTTGGGAGACTGAAAAATCACACACACACACACACACACACACACACACACACACACACACACACACACACACACACACACACACACACACTCTCTCTCTCTCTCTCTCTCTCTCTCTCTCTTCTGACTCAATGCTACTTCCCTCCTACTGTCCCTACCATCTCTCATCGCTACAAAATGACAGGGTCTTTTAATACAGATGTTTTCTTTATGCACAGCATCACTGACGAATACGGAGATTGACAAGAACACATGAAAAACAGCCATGTCTCGATAAACTGTTAAAGTCCCAAGTATTGCGGATTGGTAAAATATGGATTAGAAACCATCCAAACAAGTGATAACAGATGAGACTACCAGACCACACAGGCGTATTGAAAAATACGGTGCAAACGACAAAAAAAAAAAAAAAAAAAAAAAAATCAAACACCATGTAAGCTCAAACTAATGTAAGTCTCCGAATGAACGTATCCATGAACTAAACACAAAACAAAACAAACATTTTGATTTATATTGAGTAAAGTTCCAAGGTAATTGGGAAGCCTGGTACATACATGGTGTGAGATCCATGCATAAGATAATCTGATTTATATGTATGTGGGTATATGAGCGGGAGTGTGTACACGAGTGTGTGCAAGTGTATATCAATGTATGGTTTATGCCCCTTTGCATGTATTAAATGTATCTTGTTTATAGATGAAATGTCCCTTAGATTAATGTTAGTATGTATATGCGCATTGTTTTATGTCATGTATGCTTTAGAATATTTTGTGTATCTTACGTATGCACTTTTTTCTGGATGGTGTATTATATACTTATTCATAATAGTTAAAGGAGAACTGGTGTAGAAAAAACACCTTATCCTACTGTCAGTGAACTGCTGCAGATTCACACTTGTGTGGGGCACGTCGCTATGAAAGATGGAAACCGACCCTCTCCTGCTGTCTCTACCTTCCTTTGTCTCAAGCACATGTACCCCACTTACTGCATGTTGAGCAGACAGACAGAATTTCAGACCATAAAAGGCGGCCCTTATAATTGCTCGAAATCACGACCTCGAGTTCCGTGATGAATGTTTTTAACCATCTACCTCTGGCCCCTACAAGAAAGAAATGGGACTACCACCCTTAAGAATGTCTGGGACCATAACGACAAATCTCTGTCACTTCATCGTTTTCGATTATAGCTAGGATTGCGATGTTCGGCCTGAAGAAAACCAGGCCATGATAAATGGCAAAGAGTCAGGTGGCATCGTTATCCTTTATTGTACTTAAACACTAAACTTGTATTAAATAAATGATCTCACACTTTATGATATATCCTGACATCAACCAGGTACGGGAGATGCACTTGTTGCGTTAGTCAGAACTTTGAGCAACACTCTCAGAGACGCATCCATTAATGGGGGTGAAACTCGATTTTGTGGTTCCCATCGTCCCATCTGAGGTGATCGCAAACTCAACTGTCGGATCGGACCAAAGAACTCCCAGCCGGGAGTCTGCGATGCTAACTACTCGCCATGGTGGCTGGTGCCAGCAAAGGCTTTTGTTTTTATGTTACATAAAATCTACGAGTTTGTAGAGAGGGAGGCCACAACGTACTATTCAGGCTTGTGCTGTTTGGAATGTTTTTTTCAATGTGGCATTTGTAATGGATGGGATATTGTTCAGCATGGCGCGCGAGGCCAACGTACTACTCAGGCTTGTGCTGTTTGGAATGTTTTTTCAATGTGGCATTTGTAATGGATGGGATATTGTTCAGCATAACGCGCGAGGCAGGAGAAACACGCAACACAATTTGTTTAAACACGCTCCATCGCCCCGCCCTTTTCTCCGAACCCCCTCTCACCTCCATTCGTCCTCCCGCTCCACCGCCCTTTTCTCCCGAACCCCCCTCCCTTTTCCCTTCCTCCTCCCCACCCCCCCGTCTCTCTGTGTGACTCGTTACAAAATGTTACAGAGATATTTGTAAAAAGAGTACATACAAAGCCGTATGTCATGTGTAACATCTGATTTTTCGAAATTTTAAGGCATTTTAATACGCAGAAAATAGTTTTTGTGTGAAGTGAAGCTCCATGCATGATATGATTTATGCACTCTGAAAACAAAAAATCACAAATCGTATTTCTCTTTCTTTGCAAAAGCACCACCGAGGTAACAGAGGGGAAAATTCTGGGTCAGAGAGAGAGAGAGAGAGAGAGAGAGAGAGAGAGAGAGAGAGAGAGAGAGAGAGAAGAGAGAGAGAGAGAGAGCGAGAGAGAGAGAGAGAGAGAGAGTTCGACAGTTTAACTAACAATAGCTTATCTGGCCTTCCTTCGAAGGCAGTTCACTATAGTCTTATAAACGGCACACAAAAGGACAACACATACAAATACAGACAGAGACAGAGAGAGAGAGAGAGAGAGAGAGAGAGAGAGAGAGAGAGAGAGAGAGAGAGAGAGAGAGAGAGAGAGAGAGAGAATTAATGAGACAAAAAGGAAAACGTTGACTAACCACATTTTTCCCGCAGTCAAAGTAATCCAGTGTAATGCGTTGCAGGCGAAATGCATGAACGAAAACGAATGTAAATTCAAGGAGAGAAAGTAACAAAAGACCAGCTGACGTTCGTCACGGCATTGGCACTCACGACATCGTCGTATATATTAATCTAATGACAATGTGAAAAACTCGCACACACACACACACACACACACACGCACGCACGCACGCACGCACGCACGCACGCGCACGCACGCACGCACGCACGCACGCACGCACGCGCACACACGCACACACACACACACACACACACACACACACACACACACACACACGATTTGATTGAAGCGATTCATTTGTTTGTTACTTGATTGACGCATATATCCGGCTGGAATATATCTTTAAGATCGTTGTTGCTTTCATGTTTTTTTTTTCTTAACTGTGAAAAAAGCATGCCAGATTTTGTTTTAAATAATCAATAATCCTCTGCTTGAATTCCGACAGAAACCACTTTTTATATTATTACTTACCAGTTTGTTACCCAAACTAAACCAAGTCCATTTTACTGAAATATTCTTTTCGTCAGAAAACCCAGTTGCAATTTGGTATTTCATCTAATCCAAAGAGCAGTTCATATGCTTGTCCACATAAACGTATAAACGTGTTCCAGACAGTCAAATCAGGTTGAAGCACAATCTAATATATTTGTCGTATCTTATTAAACAAAGGGCATTTGCCTGATTCTCCAGAACACATTTCATTTGAAGAGTCCAGAGGTACATGTAGAAATCACTTAATGACAAAAAAATATGCACATTTCCATTTGTTTTCACAGAGTCCCCAAACCTTTGCAGCATAAAGGTAGAATAGATTCTTCTACATGAGCGTCAAATAAGTTCACATTGCATTTGTTTTCACAGAGTCCCCAAACTTTCTGCTGGGCATAAAGGTAGAATAGATTCTACATGAGCGTCAAATAAGTTCACATTGCCATTTGTTTTCACAGAGTCCCCAAACTTTCCCATAAAGGTAGAATAGTGAGCGTCAAATAAGTTCACATTGCATTTGTTTTCACAGAGTCCCCAAACTTTTGCAGCATAAAGGTAGAATAGATTCTACATGAGCGTCAAATAAGTTCACATTGCCATTTGTTTTCACAGAGTCCCCAAACTTCTGCAGCATAAAGGTAGAATAGATTCTACATGAACGTCAAATAAGTTCACTTTTCCATTTTGTTTTCACAGAATCCCCAAACCTTTGCAGCATAAAGGTAGAATAGATTCTACATGAACGTCAAATAAATTCACATTGCCATTTGTTTTCACAGAGTCCCCAAACCTTTGCAGCATAAAGGTAGATTGGGTTCTATATGAGCGTCAAATAAGTTCCAAAACAAAGCAGGATTAGCAGAGTCAAATATTCTCATTGTACAAAGAATATTGAAATCATGGGAAACTATGTCGGTTTTGAGAGAGAGAGAGAGAGAGAGAGAGAGAGAGAGAGAGAGAGAGAGAGAGAGAGAGAGAGAGAGAGAGAGAGAGAGAGAGAGAGGGTGGGGGTTCAAATTGTACATGTAACATTTTTATTCTCATCTCAGACACTTTTGTTTATATATAAATGTATTTTTGTCTGCCTGTCTGTCTGTCTCTCCATCAGCCTGTCTGTCTGTCTCTGCCCCCCCCCCCCCCCCCCCTCTCTCTCTCTCTCTTATGTGTGCGTGTATGGTCTGTCCTATTGCGTGTGATAAGCTACAGGTATTTCACGTTTGTTTGGTCGTGAGTGATTTATTTTGCTGTATATCGCTTCGTAATTGTTTAAGCGGTTTCGGAGTAACTGTCTCCGATAGTAATGGCGTTGTAGTAAAGCATTATACCATCCCCTGCCGCATCCATTTTTGTATGGGCAGGAAATGCCTGGAATTCAAATTATTCCCTCAACGACTTCGACTCTTCCTCTCCCCAGAACCAGTAGGTAGATATGGTGGTGAATTTCTTACTGAGTAACTCTATTGTACTGTTGCAGATCGAAGAGGATTCCGTTTTCTTTGTAAATGTATATTTGTTTCAGAAATAATTCTTGTGATGAGCATAACATCCGACATTGTGCAGGACTCCAAATAGCTGAATTTTGTCAAAGTTACAATAGAGAGAGAGAGAGAGAGAGAGAGAGAGAGAGAGAGAGAGAGAGAGAGAGAGAGACAGAGAGAATGGAGAGTCCCCAAACGGGGACGAGGCGGGGAAGTGGAGGGGGCGAGTGGAGGAAAGAGAAATGGCGGATCCGGTAGAAACGGTGGTGGAGAAGGCGGTGGGTGGGTGCGGGGGCGGGGGAGGGGGGGGGGTGGGGGGGTGGGGGTGAAGGCCTTTAGACCTTAATTGCCTTGATCTTGTGACAGCCGGATCGTCTTGGGGGAGTCGGTGATTTGCACGTGAGGTGGTCGTTTATTTTGTCGTGCCTGCTAGTTTTTATGCCACCCTGACGTGTTCGTTATCCATTCTTGAAGGCTTCCCCTTTGGAATTTGGGACCCGTTGAACTAAAGGTATTATCTGCATGAGTTTATTTTGTTTGGCTGTCATTTTCTGTCCTGTGTCAGTTTGCTCCTTTGCCTCTGAACGCCCTCACTGTGCGCCAGTTTGTTCATTTTTGCTGATTGGTGTGACGTTTTTCTTCCATATTTGTTGGTTATGGAGTGTGTCCTACTGGAATGTGTTACCTGCACATGTAAAATGCTGAAACATTTCGCGTCCTTATGACCCACGATACTACAGATTATCTGTTCCCTCATCATGTCAAAACTCGATTACTGTAACAGCATTCTTGCTGGTCTTCCAACTGTCGATATAAACCGACTTCAACGTATACAAAACAACGCAGCCAGACTTGTTTTCCAAAAGTTCAAAAGAACCCACACTACACCTCTCTTAGTTAGACTACATTGGCTTCCCATTCATACGCGCATTCAGTGTAAACTCGCAACACTTGCCTTCCGACACTTTGATGAAACATTGCCTTCTTATCTTTCCAACACACTTGTCACTTATCAACCCTCTCGCACTCTCCACTCTAGCAGTGATAAACTTCTCAAGCTTCCCCGCATGAAACTGAAATCCTTTGGCCAACGTTCTTTCAGGTATCAAGCCCCCCTTGTCTAGAACTCCCTCCCCTCCCAGCTCCGCTCTTCACAGAATCTCTCTGCCTTCAAATCTGGTCTCAAAACGCATCTCTTTCAGAAGTCCTTTTGTCTTTCTTCATAGCTTACGAGTCAATGCGTGTTTCCCATGCATTCTCCATCCCTTCACCTCTTACTTCTGCGCCTGAATGCTTATGTGCTTTTGCGTGTGTGCGTTCGTGTGTGTGCGTTTACGCGCGTTTGGGTTTTTGTTGCTTCGTGTTGAGTCTGCCCTGTGTGTGTGTGTGGTTGGGGGGGGGGGGGGGGGAGGTGCTCCCTTCTGCATGTTTTAAATTGTACCCCGTGCAGTGTTCACGAAATTGGAGGCGGGTAGGTGGGTGAGTGGGGGGGGGGGTGGGGATAGGGGTTGGTTCTTTTCTTCTATTCCCAAATTCTTGTCGAGCGTTGTTCATAAAGTCAGTCATGTGTGTGGGGTGGCGGGGGGGGGGGGGGGGGGGGGGGGGGGGGGGAGTTGGTGGAAGGGTAGAAGTGGGGGGGGGGGAGTTGGTGTGTGTGTGGGGGAGGGAGGGGGAGGGGGGACTTTCGTTTTGATGCCTTTTTCTCCATATTGTGCAATGTTTATGGAAACTTTTATTTTTCCTGTATTGTGAAGCGCTCTGAGGATGTCTTTTTCTCTCATCGAAGAGCGCTATATAAGCTCGATTTATTATTACAGATTCAAATATATATATATATATATATACATTTTTTTTTTTTTTTTTTTTTCGTTTCGCTGACTGTTTTCTACTTTTCTTATGGCTTGTCCCCTTTTTTTCTTTCTTTGCTGTTGTTTCATTGACACCTGCCAAAGCATGTACGTTTGCTGGGCTTGAACCAAAAC
>JADBJO010000741.1:326719-351719 GCA_016801955.1 Conus betulinus
GTGCCACGCGAAATTGGTTCTCTCAGGACTCCCAGAAAGAAGACACAGATTGCGTGTCATCCCCAAGCTGGGTTATTCTTGTGCGTGCTACGTTTTGAGACAGACATAGAGCCAAAGGGAAAAAAAAACGTGCGGAATTGAACATTCATTTAAGAAAGTTAAGAAGTACCAGCCGCCGTGGCGAAGTGGTCAGCGTCGCGGACTCCCGGCTGGGAGGTCGTGGGTTCGAATCCCATCAGAGTCATGTGGGGTTTTTTTCTGCCCCGACCGGCTCCTACCCCCAGAGTTGAGTTTGCTGCGGACTCAGTTGGGAAGACTGGGACCACACAGTCGAGTTTCATCCACTTAATGGATGCGTTTCTGAGAGTGTTGCTCAAAATTTCCTGACCAACACTGCAGGTGTCTGTATCTCTCGGGCCTGGTTGACGCCGGGATATATTATGAAAGGAAGCGTAGAGTACAGCCCTGTCATGTAGTCTCAGACCGAAATGGAAATCCGTAGCATCATCTTAATCATCCTCATTCTCATCGATCAGCATAAAAAAAAATGTCTTCAAATTCTGTGGCCCTTCATGCCCTGCTCTCATGGTGACCTCAGTTTCGATGTCCTCTCCACGTCTGTGGCCTTGGTTTGGTTCCGTCGGGGTCACCAGTATCGGCGAGTCCATGGGGGCTGTCGTTGGACGGACGTGGTGGCGCCCTCCGGAGGGAGAGCTCACTCACGCCGGTCTCCGCGACTAAGCAATTATTGTCGTCAGTAGGGGGCTTAGTAGGTGGTGTCCTGCGTATGTTAGATCGGAACAGGCACCACTGAACACCACCGAAGTGACTCGGCAGCAGTGCAGTGTCTCCTCCGGTGGGTTGCCTCTTGACGACTTGACATTGACTGCTCCCTGTGGATTGTCGGTGTCGGGGCGCAGAGGTTGGGACGAAAAAAAAAGAAAGTTAAGAAGTGTACGGTGTGTTTACAGCATCTTCCCCCCCCCCCCCCCCCCCCCATTTTGTTCTTGTACTTTCAGAGCAAAAAAAGTTAATGGAAAACAGGCAAGTGGAAGAATTAGTCGTCTTCAAGAAGCGCTTTTATGCGGCCTGTCTTTGTCTTCTTTAAGCTGTCAACAGAGTATCAAATTATTTATGTCTTCCTCCCTCTGCTTGTCTCCCCCCCCCCCCTCTCCCTGTTTATCTACCCCCCCCCCCCCCCTTTCTTTTTCCCCCAATGGTGCTTTTATGCGGCCAGTCTGTGCCCTTTAGGCCTGTCAGCATGTGAATCGAATCTTAGCTTCTTTACGTCCCTCCTCTCCCCCCCCCACCCCCCCTCCCCCCCCCCCCCCCCCCCCCCCCCCCTTGGAATTGTTTCCGTCTCCCATCCTTGGAATTGTTCTTCCCTCTCCCTCCCATCCTTGGAATTGTATCCCACTTTCCCCCCCCATCCCCCCGTCCCTTTGATTGTATCCCACTCTCTTTCCCTCTCCGTCCCCCTTGGAATTGTATCCCCCCTTTCCCCCCCCCCCCCCCCATTGTGCCAGTTCTGGAATTGTATCCCACTCTCTTTCCAGCAGCTCCCATCCTTGGAAATGTATCCCACTCTCTTTCCCTCTGGTTTTATTTAGTCTCTTCCCTCTCCGTCTCCCATGCTTGGCCTGTATCCCACTCTCTTCCCTCTCCGTCTCCCATCCTTGGAGGTATCCAATCTATTTATGTCCGTCTCCCTCTGGCTTGTATCCCCCCCCCCCCCTCTCTCCCTGTTTATCTACTCTCCTCCCCCCCCTCCCATCCTTTCCCCCAATGGTGCTTTCATGCGGCCACTGTGCCCTTTTCCCTCTCCGTCTCCCAGCTTGTGTATCCACTCTCCTCCCTCTCCGTCTCCTTCCTCTCTTAGCTTCTTTACGTCCCTCCTCTCCATTTATCCCACCATCCCTCTCCTCTCCTCCTGCCTTCTTTCCCTCTCCCACTGACCCCCTTCCCTCTCCGTCTCCCTCCTTGTATCCCACTCTCTTTCCCTCTCCGTCTCCCATCCTTGGAATTGTATCCCACTCTCTTTCCCTCTCCGTCTCCCATCCTTGGAATTGTATCCCACTCTCTCTCCCTCTCCGTCTCCCATCCTTGGAATTTGTATCCCATCTCTCATTCCCTCTCTCCGTCTCCCATCCTTGGAATTGTATCCCACTCTCTTTCCCTCTCCGTCTCCCATCCTTGGAATTGTATCCCACTCTCTTTCCCTCTCCGTCTCTCCCATCCTTGGAATTGTATCCCCACTCTCATTCCTCTCCGTCTCTCCCATCCTTGGAATTGTATCCCACTCTCATTCCCTCTCCGTCTCCCATCCTTGGAATTGTTCCCCTCTCCGTCTCTCATTCCCTCTCCGTCTCCCATCCTTGGAATTGTATCCCACTCTCTTTCCCTTTTCCGTCTCCCATCCTTTGGAAGAACAGGTTTTGCCCCCAAACTTGCCTTGATTGCGGTTTTTTTGAACATGTTTCTCTCTGTCTGTCTGTCTGTCTGTCTGTCTCTGTCTCTCTCTCTTTCTCTGTCTCTCTGTCTCTCTCAATGCGCAGGTCAGGCATCTGCTAAGTCATATCCGTGAGGCCTTCGCCTTAATTCCTTTCGTCTATGTTATTTATTCATTTATCTATCGGCTACAAATCCGCATAGTATGGTCTCAAAACTTAGCAGAGATGTGTTATAATGTAAATGGACTAATCCGCACACAATGTCACCTTCTTGAAGAAACTGAAAAGTCTCTCGCTCTTTAACCCCTTCTCTCTCGGCCCTTCTTCTCTGTCTCTCCCTTTCCCCCCACTCCGCCCTTTTTCTCTTCCTGTCTTACCTGCTGTCTGTCTCCCCCCCCCCCCCCCCCCACCCCATCTCTTCTTATCGTTCCCCCTCGTCCTCGTCGCTCCTCATCCTTCCCCACTTTCTAAGTTGTCCTCTTTGGTGTGTCATTTATCTGTGTCCTCTGAGAGGCAGTAGTTTCCTTTCGCAGCTGTACACAGGTTGTTATGTTGCATTCTCAGCAGTGACTCAACACATACCAACTGCGAATGAAGTGCACAGCATGCGGCGGGTCACGTCGCCTGACACATATATTGTTTATATGAATCAGTTTATAGACATTTGTTTATATGAATCAGAGAGACATTTGTTTATATGAAGCAAAGAGACATTTGTTTATATGAATCAAAGAGACATGAATTCAACTACAGTTTTAACAAATCTAGCCTGACTGACCTTCTTTAGGTGTGCGATGCAAAAAAAAAAAAAAAAAAAAAAAAAATGGATATGAGTCAGAGATCAGGATGGGGACATCGTTAACTCTGGTTTTGTGCCGTCATAGTTTTTGTTCTCCATGCACCACGAATAAAGTTATGTCCTATGACAGCTGGAAAGAATGACCCCAGTTTTCTCCCTTTCTCTTTGATACATGGTTTTTGTGTAACGTAACCCTCACAATTTGAGACTAATACTTTATCTTTCTCATGCTATTTTGGGACATGGACAGGCAGACAGAATTACAAACAAGCAGATATTGCTGCTGAGAAAAAAAGATTACAAAAAATAAAAAATGAAAAAAAAAAAAAACTTTCAGCCAATGAAACAGATGCTTTTGTTTTCAAGACAAACTTGGATCCGTTTGCTAGACGTGCTTCATTTATTGGTATTTTTCATTTGAAAAAGTTCAAAATAATTGAATAGGCAATTGAATTACAATGGTGCAGGTTCTCTGTTCGAAGGTATAATTCACTGAATACGCAAGACAGCGAGGACAGAGCACATGAGAGGTTTATTGAGTTTGGCAGAACAATAACGGCGACGGTGACGCACACGGATTGTTGAATAGACATATTTGTGAAGTGCAGGGTTTTACTTCGAGTCAATAAGAACAGTGCATAGAAGGGAACAGTTCGCTGAAAAGGAAAGTTATTGAGCGTGTTGCAAATGTAGGGTTTAACTCGCAAAATAGTAATGGGGATATAGTCACGGTTTAACTTTACTGAATAGCTAAATCAGCGATACTTGTGTAGAACAAGGGTTTCCTTTCATTGCATAGGCAGAGTGACGGCAGTGTAAATTACGGGTCCAGTTCATTCGATTGACAAGCCTGGTAAGGCGGGGGCAGATGAAACGCTGAAATTCCTTGATCAAGGAAAACCGATGGTGTCAGCGTACAATCTCGCAAGAGTTCATATGGGTCAGATGAAATGTTGAAAATTAATTGATCAAGAAAACCGACGATGTCAGTGTACAATCTCGAGAGAGTTCATATGGGTCAGATGAAATGTTGAAATTAATTGATCAAGAAAAACCGACGATGTCAGTGTACAATCTCGAGAGAGTTCATATGGGTCAGATGAAATGTTGAAATTCATTGATCAAGAAAACCGACGATGTCAGCGTACAATCTCGAGAGAGTTCATATGCATTTGTCCGGTTAAATCGATAAGCTGCAGATGATTCAATGGATCAGAGAACGGAAACGGATTCGGGAAACACCAGTAAACCGGATTGATCTCGGCAGAAACTGAGGAAACCATTTGCTAAAACACGAGCTGTTTGTGGCAGGCACGATCGATCAATGATACCAGTGCCATAGAGTTCGTTCCCGACCTGTTACTAACAACAGCCACTCTTTCCATTGGCGGTAGTTCATTACAGTGGCTGTTGAGGAAAAACGGTGTTTCGGAAATGTTCAATCTGTGTAGGTGTGTAGCCAGTAGAAGTTTGTAAAGCTGTTGGGGAAGGGGGGGGGGGGGGGATAGCTAGTATGGAGGAGCCTGATATTTTCTTTTCATGGTTGTTTCATATGGTTGGGCAAATGAGGTAAACCTTTCACATAATCTTGCCTCTCAACCTTGTGTAAAGGAAAACACTTAAATATTGATCGCCACCTTTTTGTCATGTATGCGAACCCTCAAAAACACATTTCGAGATCCTTCAGCCAAGTCCTATTCAATGCACATTAATTAAAACAGGTACAAAGGGGAAACATAATCCTCAGACGGTGCTAAATGCATTTAAGTGTCCTGTCCTATTCGATAAGTCTGCTCCATAATATGTCCAATGAAGAAAAAATCAAAAACAGACCTGTCCCTCCTTCTGTAATTCAAGGAAAAACAGGTACCCTGTAAACAAAAATACCCTGTGAATTCATTTCTTGCCTCGAGAAAAAGGGATGTATGTTGTCTAAAAAACAAAAAACACAAGTCTGTCTCTCAAAAACCTCGTCTCTATCTGACACTAGATGAAAATTTATCTCAAAAACCACGAAGCTGTTTGGTGAGCACAGTTCCACGAGAAACAAACTCTCAAGTAAAAAGAAAACAAATACGCTCTCCTCTGCGACAACATCTGTCTGTCCCAACAAAAACAAGGTTCTGTTTTGATTCTCTCTGTCCTGTTTTCTGCAGTCCCTCAATTCCATCGTCTGTAACTTACATTACTGTCTGTCTACCGTATCTATAGAAGGTCAACTCTCTCTCTGAATGTCCTATGAAATGTAGGTGCTCTCTGTCCTGTCAGCCAATACATGTCGTAGGTGATGTCCTAGTAAAGGCGAAAACAACATGATAGAGAGAGGTAAAAAGAAAAGGGGGGTTATGGTAAAGACTATCTAGTCAGGGGTCAGATGGAAGGGAGTGACCAGGTCGGGGGAATAAAATGGGGGAAAAGTAGAGTGAAAGAGAAGGCGGGAAACATGCAATGTATCTCAAAAAAGAAAAGATCCTCGTCTGGTTTGCACATTGAGTTCTATCTGTCTGTTTTCCTCTCGTGTCCTGGTCCTCTAGTCTCTCCTCCATCCTGTCTAGCTCATAATCTCTCCCGTCCCCATCTCCGACAATTCACTCCAATGGGTAAAGGCTCTACCCCTCCGTGATCGCGGCTTTTTGGTCTGTTCTGTGTCCACTTTTTGATCACAAACAGGAGGAGCGACGAACCCTCAAAACACCTGTTGGGGGAGTCGCGATCCTTCAGCCAGGTCTTCATAAGGTCCTAGTAAAGGGGTCATGGGCAGTCTGTCCCCTTAACACATCTAACTAACACGGGAGGGTTAGAAAGGGGTACAGCCACATCCTGTCTGTCTCTGCTTCCCATCTGTCTCTACCCTCCCTCCGTACACAATTGCGTCATCTCTCAGTCTGGTCTCTAAACGCTTCTCAGTCTCTGGGGAACGAAAGGGGTCCCTCTCTCCATCTCTCCGAAAAAAAAAAAAAAAAAAAAAAGTCTCTCTCTTCTGAAAGTCCCTCGTTCTCTCTCTCTCCGCGTCGAGACTTCTGTCATGTCTCTCTTGTTCCCCTGTTGCAAAAAAAAGTGTCTCTATCAGGGGAAAACCAAAAGTCGCTGTCTGTCCCTGTCTGTCCTCTTCTGTCTGTCTGTCTCTCTCTCCCTGTCCTGTCTGGTCTCGTGAAAAGATCTCTCTCCTCCCTGTCTGAAAAGTCTCTCTTCGGAAATGGGGGGGGGGAAGGACGAGGGAGAGAGAGCCACAAGGGGCATGTCTCTCTTCTGTCTGGGTGGGAGTCTGGTCTGGAGAAAGCTCAAACGGACGGACCCCTTCTGGTCCTGTCCTGCCAACACCAAAAAGTCCTGGCAAAATCTCACTCTCGAAAAAATAGGGGCTCTCTCCCTCTCTCTCTGTCGTTTCTCTTTGTCTGTCTGTTCTGTCTGAGTGAACGGGGAGGTCGAAGGTGCATCTCGGTACTCTCGTCTCTCTGTCTCGGGGGGGTACATCTCGACCTCTCTCCGTCTGTCCTCCCTCTCCTTCTCTCTCTCTCTCATCTGCAATCTCTCGAAAGGGGATCTCGTGAAAAATCTCCACACCCACACACTGTCCACAAACATGTCTCTCTCTTGAAAGAGCTCAAGAAAAGAAAAATCTTCTGTTGTATGTCTGTCATTCTGTCCGACTCTGCCTGGCTGTGTGTGGTGTTGTGGGTGTGCCCTCACACACAAAGTGTGCACACATCCACAGACAGATCATACAGAAACAAGGCTCAGGGTACACGGGTACTTGTTCGTGCTCTGGTACACGAACACATCCACTAGGCATGAAAACACAGGTGCTAATGTTACGGGAAGCAGGACACAAATGTAGAAACATGACAAGGATACATACACATCAGTACACGTACACATATTCGTTTGTGCACTGGTATACAAGCACATATACTGGGCGCAGACCTACGGGTATTACTGATGAGAACGGGAAACAAGACTCCACGTCTTGGAGCAGCACCGAAAGAAAAGACATACTGTGCGTCACATGTTAAGAATTATACAGAAATCACAGTCCTGTGCCAGCATGAATGCTGATGCAATACTGGTATAGCATGTTAAAGGTAGAAGTAATCACGTTCAAACTAATGTTACGTCTCATACTATTTATGGAAGGACATTGTGCTAGCATACAGGCTTTTTTAAAAGTTTTAGCTCCACAGCATAATGGTCATAGGGGCAGTGAACTGATATAGGCTTGTTGTATCTGGGGCATGGCATAACGGAAAGTGTAACCCATCTTTAACCTTTTCGTCGCTTTAATCTTCCATGACCTTACCTCTGTGTGGCCAGAGAATGTTTTCCAGTGGTTCAAATTTACAAGCGTTAGTTCCACTGCTGAATGCGCTGAACGTTTGACCACGGGCTTGTCGTTAAAATGTTACGCCGAAATTACGAAGTAATTACTAACGCACGACGCAATTTGGTTTCCAGTCTCAGCTCTTTCCTTAATATCCCTTTCGTGATGTAATGAAGCGCACGCAGTGTGTGCATGCGTGTGTGCATGCGTGTGTGTGTGTGTGTGTGTGTGTGTGTGTGTGTGTGTGTGTGTGTGTGTGTGTGTGTGTGTGTGTGTGTGTGTGTGTGTGTGTGTGTGTGTGTGTGTGTGCGTGAGTACGTGCGTGCGTCACACACACACACACACACACACACACACACACACACACACACACACACACACACACACACACACACACACACACACACAGAGAAGAGAGAGAGAGAGAGAGAGAGAGAGAGAGAGAGAGAGATTTGCGGATATATATGATAACAGAGTGAAACATAGGTATAACTTTCAGTCTCCTGTGCGCATAATACACCTAGGCAGAAGTATCGAGCTGAATGTATTACTTTAGCAACAGGTGTGCATCATGATATACTTACATATATATACCCATACATAGGTTCCTATTAACTTGTGTGTATTTGGATGTACGTACGTTTATAAGATTCCAACAGAGAAAATGGACAACATTTTAGTAATAGAACTCAGGACTGCAAGAAAAGAATGGGAAAGGGGATGTAGCAATGTTGAAATAGGTGGATTTAAAGGATGCGCTTGAATGATGTGATCGAAGTAAAGGGCCTAACATGAAAGGGCATGTTTACGGCCGTGAGCGATAGGTAGGCAAGGCAAACTTCGAATTTTGCATGTGAGGTGACACTGTGATCGAGGAAGAGTATGGGAGTGAAAAATAGAATAGAATGTATGTGGAAAGTGGATCCAACAAAATAAGCATGCGTTGTATTCAGATGTCACTGGCACTGGGAGTGAGTGAAATTTTGTCCTAAATGGAGGACAGTGTTAACGGTAACGTGCCTTGAAAAGAGTGCATACTGCACAGTTGTTAGCTCCTTGTGTTTGCTGTAGAATCAGAGTTGCCAGCGAGAAGAGAGCTATAGTTATCCAGATCAAACAGGATACAGGAAGTACAAGAGTCTCTGCAGAAAAAAAAAAACATCTTTAGGGAGGAGAAGCACTCTGTACCTCAACCCTGCTGTCATGCCTGTATTTTGATTCTCTCTTACCTACGAGAGATCTGCATGTTTTAATGCATTGAATTTTTCTTACTGTAACACGAAATAAAACATGTGTGGATCAATTCAGTCAGAGAGATTTGGTAATAATCTTGATTTTAAGGAGGTCAACGTTTTGACACATATGATGAAAACATGTTCGGGGGTTCTGAACTCGAAATGATGAGGTTTCGTCTGAGAACCCTGTGAGGCCAGGAAACATATAGCACAGACTAACAGCCAGGTAAACCAAACAATCGCAAATATAACGGCTAGATTTCAATGACAGCTGATGCTAAAGATGAACAGAATCCACAACAAAGAAAGGAATTTAATTTATACACGGCAGCGTATGCGCTGGCGCCTGGAGGAAAACCACTGAATATTTCATTTGCCGTACAGTTACTCTCACCAAACTAACACGTGTAGTGACAAAAATATACTTCGATCAAACCAGCTTAGACATTTCCTTGCGTGAATAGCGTTTTCATTTAATGCAATATCTCATTAAAAAAGGTAATCAAAGAAATTGTACCAATATCTCAAGAAGAACACCCCTTTGGATAGCTGTGCCTGTCAGTCATGTCACCTTGGATGGATGAGGACGTTACACCTTAATATAAGCTTTTAGCGGGGGAAGAGAAAGGGGCCTTTTGCGTGTGAACACATCTCATACAATGAAGGCTAAGTGGGGATAGCGAGATTTCTCCATTCAAATAACGGGAAGTCCCTGAAATGAATGGGAAAGGCAGGGTTACGCGGGAGAAAGGACCCATTTTTTCGGCGAAAGGGAGACAGGACCCATTTTTTTCGGCGAAAGGGAGACAGGACCCATAAGTAGACAAAAGGAAAGGGGATTAGCGTCAGGAGAGAGGGGAAACAAATGGTGTGCCAGACTGTGTCTGTGCACCTCCACAGACGCTGCTGTGCATAAGTTGTGGGTGTTAAAGTGAACGCCACGGGAAGGTCTATCAGTTGTTTATTGAACTTTTATCATCCCTGCCCCCAGAGTGGAAAGATGAGCACGAGATACGTTTTGAGAGAGAGAGAGAGAGAGAGAGAGAGAGAGAGAGAGAGAGAGAGAGAGAGAGAGAGAGAGAGAGGAGAGAGGTGGGGGTGAGAAAAATACCAGAGCCTGACGTGAGAGTTTTTATTTTCCTGACTAAAGCTTTCCTCATGTACAGTATGTCTGCCTGATTGCCCGTATTTCGCGCACATGCATGCTGTCTCCCAATGCGCTCGATTATGTACGAGTATTTGCTATTCATGTATTCATGAGTATGCTACATCACATATCATTCATTGTTTTGTGTTCATGTCTTTGACTTTGGTTTGACTGTCTGTTTCCGACATAAATGTCGTTGTCACGTATTAATCTTCGCCTACGTACCCATGTTGGCCCAGGCAGAAAATGCTTAATATTTCCAGTTCCCTCAACGATTCTGATCTTGCTGTTTCCAGACATGTGCTGAAAGCCAAGTGGCTAAATGTGACTGTGATCTCAGAATTACTGACTCATGTTTTTGTTCTCCCAAGGAATGACGGGGAATTTGATATTTTGTTTTCACTCAGGAATAATTCATGTGCTGCGTGCAACTTACGAAGTAGCTATGTCTGAGAAATGAAAAGTCGACCACAGAAACGAGGAAATGTTCCTGTGTATAACATCTGATAGTGTGCAGGATACCAGTTAGCTTCATTTAAAAACATGTGTACATTTGAGAGAGAGAGAGAGAGAGAGGAGAGAGAGAGAGAGAGAGAGAGAGAGAGAGAGAGAGAGAGAGAGAGAGAGAAGGTGGGGGAAAGGTGGGTGGTTGTTTACCACCCACACTGATTTATTTGCTTTTCGTTTACAATCTGTTTTCTTTTTCGATGCAAACTAGAGGAATGTTGTCTGTAAGGGCCAGAAACCTCTCTGATTACATGCCGCTCTTATTTCTCACAGTATGCCCTGACAGACGTGTCCTGTAAATGGTGGAATTTCTTCACGGAATTTTCACACTGAAGCCACCACAAAAATGAATTTGGATGTGAAATACGTTTGGTTCTTCCTTACAGATTTAGATTTATTGTCATGACGTTTGAAACAGGACGTGACAAGTGACAGTACAAAAAGGACATTTATTGGAAACGGAAATGAGGAAAGACAGTGATGAAAATATCGCACAGTTAATTTACGACAAGAATTTCAATGAATGTGCAAAAATAAGGAATTTCTATAATCTTTGGATTTCTGACTTAAATGTTTTCTCTGGTATTGGATGAATGCGTAAAAAACGCGTTTCTAAAATCTCAGGATTACTTCCTTAGTTGCTATCACTGGCATTGGAAGTAAGAAAAGGCAGTAATGAACATGTTGCACTGGTTATTTACCATATGAATTATATCAAACGACATGAAAAAAAGGCACTTCTATATTATTTCAGGATTACTAACATAGTTCTGAATAACTGCACGTGTTCAGCGCACCAAGCCGATAACATATAAACACAACTGTGTGAAATAACTGAAACTGATGGAAATAGTATTTATTTGTCTTTATTTTGCTGATGATAGTTTTATCAAGTTTTTCACATGATGAAAAGGTGTAATTCACGTCTATTTGTGTTGGTAGATTTTCATTGCAGTTTCAATGCGTGTATGTTGTGCATTACTTGTTCCTTAGGCTTACAAACGCATGACTGTATTGTTAGCTTTCGTTCCGTTTGTTTTGTATTTGAGCTATGGGCTTTACCTCTGAGTTATGAATACCCCCCTCCCCCTCTCTCCTTCTTTGTAGTGTAAATGCTACTACCAAGACCGGCTCATGGAATATTTGTAAAAGAAGTCCTTTGATACATAATTACAATTGTGGCTTTTTGTTTTTGTTTTATTGTCTTTTTTGTGCTGAAGAAAGTTTCATCGTATTTCGAACGATGGTTTATTCAAAAGTAACATGCTCAAATACAAGTTCGAAGAAATGTGTCCATGATTGCCTTGAGGTGGTCTAATCGATCAATTTGGCATTAGACCTTAATAATGGTCAAGGTTTCAAGTCATATTTGTTTTGAGTGCCCATCAAAATAAGTTGACTAAACAGCAATAGCGGTAATAGTAAAAACAAGAATATTATCAACAAAGTTTTGTAGCGGAGTAATTGAGAGGAACACCCACTCGATGCACCCAGGGAAGGACAGCGAATGGTTATAAAACAAAACGAACTCGATTCCTCCCCGCCCCCACTAGTCCCCTCAGTGAACCATAATGGTTTCCCTGCAGACTCTTGGGAGAGACAGGTATTCGTTGGTGGACACAAATTTGGTTCGTTTTGCATGAAACAAGGCTTTGCCACACGAAATTGGTTCTTCCCACACGATTCAAAATGGATACGTGGATTGCGTGTGGTTCGCCAAGCCTTCTTGCCATTGCGCGTGGTCCATTATGAGACAGACACCGAGCAAATCCAAGGAGACAAAAAAGAAATAATGTGTACGATTTGACATTTCAGGAAGTAAAAAGTTTTCTAAATGTATTGTTTTGTAGGCGTTGATCGGCGTTGATTTTTTTTTTCTGCTCCTTTTTCTCCACTTTTTTATTCTTGCAAACTAGCAGAACATTTATGCACGCGCGCGCGCGCGCACGTGTGTGTGTGTGTGTGTGTGTGTGTGTGTGTGTGTGTGTGTGTGTGTGTGTGTGTGTGCTTTTGCAAGGTCTCCTCCAAAACTGTGATTTATTACATGCGGAAGGTGCATTGCCTAACATGAAAAAGAAGACGACTGCAAAGTTGTGGGGTAGAAAAGAAACGAGGAACATAAAACTCGAGACGCGTTTGAAGCGAGACTAGTGGAGCAGTCGTTTGTCAGCGGCAAAGAGCAGAGGGCAAGTGGTAGTGGAAATTGTGAACTGATCATAGAAAGAATCATTTGCAGAGCCAGCTTTCATGTTTAAACGAGCTCACGCAGACTTGTTTTAAATTCTCTCAGATACTGTAAGCCCGTGAAATTACATCGTGTTTGGTGTAAAATCCTGTAGCAACGTGATTTGTAATGATCATCTTGCAGCGGCTTTAGATCACGGTTATTGAAAGCTGCCAGCGAGGAGAGAGTTGCAGTAATCTAGTATAAGCAGGGTAAAGGAAGTAACCATATTCTCTATAGGAAGAAACTCTAGAGAATGCTGCTCAGCAGCAGATTTTTAGAGAAAAAAAAGCCTTCCTCACTCCCCACCCCCCACCCTATATACCGGCCATGCTAATGCTTCAGCTTTTAAAGGCCTACCAGACAGCTATACATTCTGTTCCACCAAAAACGTCTCTTTGTAACTTAAACAGGTGGGATTCCGTTCTGCCTGAAACGTTGGATTTTAATGTGAGTTTAATGAGAACAGTTCTGACAAACCTAAGAAAACATGTTCGAGCGCTTTGACCCGGAAACGACACAGTGCCTGGGACAGCCCCTTGGTATCAGGAAACAAGCAGTGCAGGCTTAGAACATAGGAAGGGCAAACATTCACAACTATCACTGCTAGGTTCCATTGACTGCCGAGTCTGAAGATGTACAGGGCATGCTTGTAAACAAAAGAATCTGTTTCTTTTTAAAGACACAACATTGTAGGCACTGGCGATGGAGAATACTTCTGAATAATCATAGGTCGCGCAATGAAAGAAGACACTGAAAGCACCAGCGTAGTGAGAAAGACACACTGTCAAGCCAGTCACCACTTCCTTTTTTTCTTCTGTACAGCACACAAGTTTCCTGACTGTGTCGATGCTGCGGCAGTTTCCACAGTTACACCTGGAACTGCAGAAAGTAAAATGTGTCATTCAAGAATAATTGGTAATTTTCAGCAGATCAGGAGTTTTTCTTTGATCACGAAGCATGATTAACAAATAAGGGCTTTTAATCATTCGAAAGGGACATTAATGCATAAAGGCCAACATCATTTGAAATATCCGTTCGTTCGGCTAATACGCACGTCTACATGCGCACACTGATGTTTAGGCACGTTTAAATACAATACAATACAATACAATACAATACAATACAATACAGAAAGTATTGTTGAACTTCATGTCAGGGCACAAAAAAGCGTTTGTAGACTTAATTTACAAGTGATCGGCAGAGTCAGTAAGAATATAAAATTATTTAGTATTCTACTGGGTATAATAGAACATATTAACATTTCAGCAACTTGTGTTTCCTCACCATTGCTAAATCAAACTGTAATGAACACCAACCACAGTGACGTATCAGTGGGACCAAAAATCTGCTACAGTGAAACAGATGCACGTAATTAGGAATGGTAACTTTACTGATCTCCTGATATTTAGGCCGTATCTAAACATCATGTCATTTGATAAAGCATTACATTAAAAAGTAAATAAAGGGGCTGTATAAGTGTTTCACTGGGCAGTATGGATGGTTATTTTCGTCAGCCTTATAACCTTGGGTGGGTGTAGATATTTAACCTGAATGTGAGCTGTGAACAGATGAAGAGAAAGAAGCCTTTTGTGCGTGTGGACGCACTTCCTCAGTGGCTAAATAACTGGCGAGGTTCCCTGTGTATAATAATGGGAAATCCCCGGTGAATGGGAAAAGTTGGGTAACTGGGTTGGAGGGTAGGACAGGAGGGGAGGGGGAGGGCAGGACCTTTTACCAGGCAAGATCGGAGGGGATCAGCGTCAGTGGAGAGGGGAAACAAATGGTGGATTTCATTACGGTGTGGCAAGTTGTTTCTGTGCACTTCCGTCCATTCTGCTGTGCATGCCTTGTCAGTGTTACACTGAATGCTATGAGAGGGGGTTTTAGCTGGTTATTGAGTTTTTATTATCCCCGCCGGGGAGAGAGAGAGAGAGAGAGAGAGAGAGAGAGAGAGAGAGAGAGAGAGAGAGAGAGAGAGAGAGAGAGAGAGAGAAGTAGGTGTGGGTGTGGGAGTGGGAATGGGTATGGGTTAATGTTAAATGGGGGGTGGTGAGAGATTCCGCTATGTTAAGGATGACTGTGTTCAAAAGGTCGTATTCAAGCTCGCATTTTTGGTGGCGTTGTTGTGTTTTGCATACTTCGTGGCCAGACTTGCGCATATGTTAAAAAATACAGAAAGAAACAAACAGCAAATATGTGCGATAAAGAACAGAAAGAGGTGGTACGGGAGCTGCTTTTCAAAACGGATTGATTGTCGTTGTTATGTGATCAATACAAGAATGAGAATGACCTCGTACGCCAATATGCCCTTAACTAAAGTACACGATAACTATGCTAAAAAAAAATAACAATCTAGATGGAACCAGTTGCACGTGTTCCCGTGCTTATGCTGTGGAGTGTTCTGTCTGCAAAAGAGCATTTGTGTGAAAGCTGAACGCTCTAAATAGAATGTCGTATTGAAAATGTATTCAGTTTTGCTTGTGAATTAGATTTTCTTTTTGTTTAAAGCATATTGAATATCGTTCACTTGATTTCGTCAGTGATCTCTAGGAAAGAAAGTTTAACGAAATGTTTGATTATTCTCCAGAGGAACGATATAAAGATATTTTCATTTTCCAGAGACAGTTTTGTAAGACGTCGATAGCTAGAATTATAATGAGATATTTTTCACACCAGTAAAGATGTTATTTTCATATTCATTGTTTGCAAAGGTTTTTCTTATTTTGTTTTTTTATTTGTCTGTTTTTCGCTGTTTGATCTTCCAAGTCAACCCAGCGGCATTGCACCCACGCTCCTAATTATGCTTTACATCCATAGCCACAGCTTGACACTATCTGTTTTTGCAGTCAATGCCAAGTCGTCATGGTGTAACCCACCAGAAGAGGCAGCGCTCCACTGCCGAGTCACTTTGATGGTATTCAGTGCTGCCTTTTCTATATAACATACGCAGGACACTGCGCCCTAAGCCCCCTGCTGACGACAAGAATTACTTCGTGGCGGAGCCGTGGCGAGTGAGTTCTCCCCCCTTATAGCGATGATCCCGACAAAACCTCACTGAGGGCATAGACGTGGAGAGGAAATCGAAAGTGAAGTCACCATGGGCATTGGACATAAAGGAAAAGAGAACCTGAGATTTTCTTTACTTGCTCATTGATGAGAATAATGATGATGATAATGCTGCGGATTTTCATTCTGGTCACAGATCGCATGACAGGGCTGTATTGCACGCTAAGTTTCATAACATAGTCTGACATCAATCAGCCCGGCAGATGCAGACACCTGCAGTGTGGGTCACGAGCGACACAAACCACTTCGCCACAGTACAGATCTTATGTTTTGTGTAACAAAAAATCGAAGATTTTGTGGAGAGGGAGACCCTTTAAATGCAATGTATTACACAGGTAGTTTGTATTGTTTGGAATGTGTTCAGAATGGCGTTTACGCCTTTTAAATGCAATGTACCACTCAGGTAGGTTTGTATTGTTTGGAATGTTGTTCAGAATGGCGTTCACGCCTTTTAAATGCAATGTACCACTCAGGTAGGTTTGTGTTGTTTGGAATGTTGTTCAGAATGGCGTTTACGCCTTTTAAATGTAATGTACCACTCAGGTAGGTTTGTATTGTTTGGAATGTTGTTCAGAATGGCGTTTACGCCTTTTAAATGCAATGTACCACTCAGGTAGGTTTGTATTGTTTGGAATGTTGTTCAGAATGGCGTTCACGCCTTTTAAATGCAATGTACCACTCAGGTAGGTTTGTGTAGTTTGGAATGTGTTCAGAATGGCGTTTACGCCTTTTAAATGCAATGTACCACTCAGGTTGGTTTGTATTGTTTGGAATGTTGTTCAGAATGGCGTTTACGCCTTTTAAATGCGATGTACCACTCAGGTAGGTTGTGTGTGTTGGAATGTTGTTCAGAATGGCGTTTACGCCTTTTAAATGCAATGTACCCACTCAAGTAGGTTTGTATTATTTGGAATGTTGTTCAGAATGGCGTTTGCGCCGTATGGATTGCTGTCCAGTATGGCGTTTTTGTGTTGTGTGGGATGTTGTTCATATGCTGTGTGTGTTGTATGGAATGTTGTTCTTTTTCTCCTTCTTCTTCTGCGTACGCAGGCTGATACTCTTGCGGACACCCCCGGCATAGAAAGGCAAGGATTAATCCCATCTACTCAACAAAGGGAGTGGAGTTTTGTGTGTATGACCGTTTTTTTTTTTTTTATCCCGCCTTTAAGGCAGTCAGACTCGAACTGCGGGGAAGGTGCATGCTATGTGTAACGTGTCATCCATACCAACGGCCAAACTGGCCGTCTCTTCCGAAAGTTGGTGATGGGATTTTACGTGTGTGCAAGATGTTATGCGTGCGTTCACACACGCACCCTCGGTTTATAGTCTCATTCGAAGGACTGTATGGGAAATAGAGTCAGAACCAGCGTTAACTCCGAGGGAAAAATCCCCCTGTACCGAAACGGGCCCGCGGAGATTCGAACCCGCAACCCCAAGATTACGAGTCCGGCGCTCCACCACTGAGCTTTTTCCAGCCCCCGGAATGTTGTTCAATATGATTGTCTAAGTGGTAATGGCGCGTGAGGTGAGAGTCGCATTAGGAAACTCACGACATACATCAGTTTGTTTATATATCTGTTTTCTTCCTGTCTCATCTTCAAAATCACCACAGAGGCATTAGTCTCACGCCGGTCATTTTGGTCACCAGAAAACCTGCTACACCTTTTCCACCCCTCCCCCTGTTCCATCCCAGCTCTCTCTCTCTCTCTCTCTCTCTCTCTCTCTCTCTCTCTCTCTCTCTCTCTCTCTCTCCTCTCTCCCCCCCCCCCCCCCCCCCCCCCCCTCTGTCTCTGTCTCTCTCTGTGTCTGCGACTCATTATAGCGTTACAGCTTTGTAAATGGAGTCTTCACAAAGCCGAACGTTATGCGTAAAATTTGCTTCTTTTTTTCTATTTTGAAATTAAAGCCTTTTAGTGTAGAGAAAATACTTTTTCGTGAGATAAGGTTGCATGCATGATATGATTCATTCCCGCTTAAAAAAATCAAAGAAACAAACCAATTAAGAAATCGTATTCCTCATTATTCTGGAAAAACATAACAGGGTTAATAGAGTGAAAAATTCTGATATCACTTCGAGATGTATCCAGAGAGAGAGAAAGAATGAGAGAGAGAGAGAGAGAGAGAGAGAGAGAGAGAGAGAGAGAGAGAGAGAGAGAGAGAGAGAGAGAGAGAGAATTTGCCAGTTAAATTGACAATAGCATAACTAGCCAGCTTCCAGAGGGGTCTGTAACAATGGTCTTGGGAACGGTACACAATACTGCATCACACACAGGCACACAGACGCAAAAACACACAGACACACAGACAGAGACGGACACAGACAGACACACAGACAGACACAGAGACACATACACACAGAGACAGACAGGCAGACGGACAGACACACGCACGCACAAACAGACACGCAAACACACAGACGCGCGCGCGCGCACACACACACACACACACCTTACACGAAATGAATAGAACAAAAAGGAAACTGCGAAACAGACACATAATTATCTTCAATCATAATAGTCCAGCGTAATGTGTTACAGAAGAAACACTCATTTTTACACGGGCAGAACACGCCTGAAATTCAGATCATTTCGATTCTTCCTCTCTCCAGACACAGCGGCTAGATCTGGCTGTGAATTTTTGACTCGATTACTCGGTTTTGCCGTTGCAGATTGAAGAGGGGTCTTTTTTGTGAAAAGCTTTTTTCTTCTTCTCTCTCTCAGGAATAATTCATGAGATGCATGCTACCTTACGGAGTAGCTGCATTGGAAAGAAGTTGAGCATTACACCCAGCATTGTGCAAGACTTCGATTAGCTCAGCTTAAACAAACAAAGTTCCGTGTAACAACTGGGGGAGGAGAGAGAGAGAGAGAGAGAGAGAGAGAGAGAGAGGGGGGGGGGGGGAACTGGGGGCAAGTGGAGGAAGGAGAGATGGAAAGTGGCAGAACTAGTTGTGGGGGGGGGGGGGGGGGGGGGGGGGGGGGGGGGTAAAGGCCTTTAGATCTGAAATTGCCTTGATCTTGTGACAGCCGGATCGTTTTGGGGGAGTCGGTGATTTGCACGTGATGTGGTCGTATCTTGTGCTTGCTAGTTTTATGCCATTTTGTCGTGTTCGTTATCCGTTCTTGGTGATTTCTCTTTGGAATTGGGACCCGCTGAACTAAGGAAATTATCTTCATGAGTTCCATCTTGTATGGCTGTCATTTTTTCTCCCGTGTCATTATACTCATTTGCTTCCCAGTTCTTTCATTCCCTGCCAGTTTGTTAATTTTTGCTTATTGGTGTATTTTTTGTTTGTTTGTTTGTTTGTTTATGCTTTCTTCCATGTTTGTTGGTGTGTCCTGCTGTAATGTACTATCCCCAGATGTGATATGCGGAAACATTTTGATCACTTATACCTTTACCCATTACAGTTCGTGTTTTAATCTGAAAACACATTTCTTTCTGTAAACTTTTTTCATTTCCTTCGGCTTTTCATTTTTCCCCTTTGCAGTTGTTTTACTGACACTGGCACGCACACGCCATTCAGACTCACGTACGTTTGCTTGGCTGAATGAAAACTGCCAGAGGGTGTTTCTCAGCACAATGAGCCATGGTGTGGAATGCAGTTTACGTGGACCAGGAAATGCTTTCCAAACTGCTCACAACTTTATGGAAAAAAAAACAAAGTAACAGAAAATCTAAATGCTCCAAATTTCCACAGAACATCTCTCGGCTACGTCTCCTAAATTGGCCTCATGGTTAATGCTGATGCGTAATTTACGAGACTACTTTCTACTTGAAAAAAATGCTGTTTTTAGCTGTAGTTTTGTCATGTCTGTCCCTTTTGATTGTCAATGGCCTCCTCTTGTGGTGTTTCTGATAATTGTCGTTGAGAAGATGTTACGGACACGTAGGTATCTTTCTTTCCTTTTCCTTCTACCGTGATGTTGATTCTTCTGCTCGTTCACCACTTTTTCGTTTCCCCCCCCCCTTTTTTGAAGTCATTTCATTTTTTTAAACAGTATTTAGGTATGTCTTTACATTCAAGTGTTTAGTCATCCCCCTAATTCGAAAATTTACAATCCACATTAAAACAGAATTGAACGATAGCCATTTCTTGTGGTCCTGTTGTATGTTTACGTGTATTTGCGTCCTGTGAGATTATTCAACTGAAGTATTATTTAGGTTTGAACAACTTTTCCATAGTTAAAAACTTCAGAACTCGACTATGGAGTCACTTCCATTTAAACTGTGTAGAGGATGTCTGTTGTTCCGTCGGGCCACCGGCCCTGCTTATTTAGTTCATTAAACTTCTTCGTCATTGAGACGTGAGAACTGTTGTCAAGGAAGTGGAACCTGCTACGGATGTGGACTGTCGTCATAGCTCCCGCTCTCCCCCCCTCCAACTCCCCCCCCCCCCCCACCCCTAGCTGCACACTCCATTTTGAAAGCCCACACCTGTATAGCAGGGAAGGTGGTGGTGAGGGGACGGGGGTGGGGGGAGGGGGTGAGACATTGACTACAGTGTCAGAAACACCTGACCACGTTGTTAATGAGATTAGTTTTTTTTTTTTTTTTTTTTTTTTTTTTTTAAATTTTTTATAGAGTGTTTCACGCCTAGACTAAAATTTGGCTTAAAAACAAAGCCCACAAATTAGCGTTTGTCTTGTAAGTATCAAGGGCAAACTTTTCCATTTGTCTAATTGTTGACGCCGAACACACGCAGAAAATACTTCCCGCCACCCTTTCACGCCTACTCCCTCCCACGTCCCCCCCCCCCCTCCCGCATTTCCGACTCCCCACCCCCCACCCAACCCCAGATCACCGGAAAAAAAAACATAACGTCATCGTGATCTAGAAATACTAAAAAACAAATGGATGTTTCCTTGAAGACAAACATGCTCAGTTCCAATGAGGATAGCTCTGATCTGCACTTAAACTAACGTTTGTGACGACAGTCAAAAAATGAATTGCATGTCAGTTTCTTATAGATAGAAGTCGTTTAGAAGGAGTACTTAAGAGTTGGACAGCTTTATTCATGTCGTTGATCCTTTCCTGAAACAATCTTTTAAAACCTGTTTTACACTCTCCTACTGAAAAGTCAGATAACATAGTTCTTATTTTTATACAAAGGTAAGTGGCAATAATGATGACACGTGACTCTGTCAACTTACCATGTCCTCCTGGCCAGAACTTGGAGACCCAAATATAATCCAAAATGATGGAGTGAAAAACATTCGTTTCACACCAGCCGCCGTGGCGAAGTGGTTACCGTCGCGGACTCCCGGCTGGGAGGTCGTGGGTTCGAATCTCATCAGAGAGTCATGTGGGGGTTTTTTTCTGCCCCGACCGGCTCCTACCCAGAGTTGAGTTTGCTGCGGACTCAGTTGGGAAGACTGGGACACACACACAGTCGAGTTTCATCCACTTAATGGATGTGTTTCTGAGAGTGTTGCTCAAATTTCCTGACCAACACTGCAGGTGCCTGTATCTCTCTGGCCTGGTTGACGCCGGGATATATTATGAAAGGAAGCGTAGAGTACAGCCGTGTCATGTAGTCTCAGACCGAAATGGAAATCCGTAGCATCATCTTCATCATCCTCATTCTCATCGATCAGCATTAAAAAAAAAATGTCTCAAATTCTGTGGTCCTTCATGCCCTGCTCTCATGGTGAGCTCAAATTTCGATGTCCTCTCCACGTCTGTGGCCTTGGTTTGGTTCCGTCGGGGTCACCGGTATCGGCGAGTCCATGGGGGCTGCCGTTGGACGGACGTGGTGGCGCCCTCCGGAGGGAGAGCTCACTCACACCCGGCTCCGCGACTAAGCAATTATTGTCGTCAGTAGGGGGCTTAGTAGGTGGCGTCCTGCGTATGTTAGATCAGAACAGGCGCCACTGAACACCACCAAAGTGACTCGGCAGCAGTGCAGTGTCTCCTCCGGTGGGTTGCCTCTTGACGACTTGACATTGACTGCTCCCTGTGGATTGCCGGTGCCGGGGCTGCGGCGGGACCAGCCGGGCTGTGGCTGTGGACGGGGTGTTGGAATGAATGAGGGCGTGTGTGCACTGCCTCTGAGGTGGCGCAGAAGTTGGGACAGGAAAAAAAAAGAAAAGAAAAAAAAAACCCATTCGTTTCTGCTGTTAGAAGATTCAACTGCAGAGAAAACGAGAATCTCTCTCAACCTTTCACAATTGTCTTGCCCGCGACACGGTGAACAGTTTTCAGCCATTAGGATATGACATTTTTTTTTTAATTAATTATCTGCCCCCCATCCTTGACATACACAGTCACAGAGATACGCACGCACCAAGCACGCGCACGCGCGCGCACACACACACACACACACACGCACGCACGCACGTACGCATGCGCGCTCTGGCTCTCTGTCTTTCTGTCTGTCTGTCTGTCTGTCTGTCTGTCTCTCTCTCTCTCCTCTCTCTCTCTCTCTCTCTCTCTCTCTCTCTCTCTCTCTCTCTTTTTTTTTTTTCCATTTTTTCTCCTTTTTTCGGCTTGAAACACCACAGCTTGTCCATTTACTCATTTATGAGTGGACGAATTGGACAAGTGCGAGCACGCGCCTGGTTTTGTTTCTTGGCCTTGTGTCTGTAGTTATATCTGTTGCCAACTCTTACAGATGTCTGTGTTCTTTTTATGACTTTGTTGAATGCAAGTGTTTGCGTAAGTCTGTTTCTTTGATGTTCTAGCGTCTTTGCGTCTGGTAGCTGCAGCTGCTAACAAGCGTCTTTGAATTCAGCCAGAAAGTCTGAATAAGAAGAGGTGGTGCTTTTTTTCTTTCTTTTTTTTTTTTTCTTTCTTTTCTTTTTTCTTTTCTTTTTTTCTCTTTATTTCTTTTTCTTTTCTTTCTTTCTTTTTTCTTTTTTATTTTACAATGCTCTCTTTGAAAATGCGAGAACCAAGTTACGTCCCCTGCGAACAGGCTTCAATTCGTATTCTGCTCTGTGACTTTTACGGTACGAGTCACTTTGTATTGAGGCCTCTGCCAAACAAAAGAGCATGTCTATATCATTGTTTAGAAAAAAGAAAATGATTCAGTGATAACAGCGATTAGTATTTACGCAATCTCCAGAAAACCTCTATCGGTGCTTTACATAAACATGGTAGAAAAAAAACTCGTGGAGAGCGTGGCAGCCGAGAATCCTCAGAAGAGAAGCCTCCTTCAAGCAAGTGTTTCGGCCCTTATCTCCTGACATTCTAGGGGGGTGGTTGGACCACACCCGTTCATGACTCCGGATGTCCCTCTGCTGCCCCTTTTTTTCCCCATCTTGGGACGAGCCATGGCTGGGATTCGAACCCATGCCCCTCTGGACATGCTCATTTTCCACGTAATGACTCGCGCACTAACCACTAAGCCACTGGGACAACCTGATATTTGCAGGAAAGTTAAGCCTTATGAAGTTCACTTTTGTTCCTCCTTGACCAGATCCAGCTTGAACACCTCTCTGCTGCTTCTGCCATTGCTTTCAGGGCTCTGTTTTTTTCCCTCCCTGCAACTGAGAGCTGTTTCATGAGGCTGTATTCAGACGTTCCTACACCCCCCCCCCCCCCCCCCCCCCCCCAGCTCCAATTTCTGCAGTGAGGACTTTGACTTGATAGCCTTCTCTCCTCAGGCTGTTTGCCAGATCAGCATACTTTTCAGTCTTGTAGATTTGAGCTGCCTCCATTCTGTTCTCATATGGCACCGTGAGCTCGATCATGATCAGCTGCTTGGTTGACTGAGAGTGGGACTACTATGTCTGGTCTCATGCCACTCTTGCTGATGATCTCTGGGTGACTCTTCCATTCTGGGAGGTCTGCAGTGCACACCCAGTCATCTGCCCCGTCCAGCAGACTCTGCTTGCATGTTCCGAGTGGCACTGTGTTGTTCTTGGCCATGATTCGCTGCCCTCCTGCCGTGAAGAATGTTGCGGGTGCTTTTTGGAGTCCTGATTTTCCCTTTTGTGGTGTTGGTACTAGCCCAGACTACTTACAATCTCTTTGAGCACTTGGTTGTGCCTCCATGTGTACCTTCCTTGAGCCAGGGCTACTTTACATGAGCTTAGGACATGCTCCACTGTTTGTTTTTCATGGCAGAGTGGGCATGAAGGATCGTCTGTTTTTTTTCCCCACTTCACCAGGTTTGCATTTGAGGGCAGAAGGTCATATGCAGATCTGAGAATGAAGCTGATCCTGAGAGGGGCCATGTGCCAAATGTCATTCCAAAGTGAGACTTCTTTGGAGTGCATTCTCCCACGTTTGTCCATTGCCCTTGCTGGCTCTGCTGGACTGCTTTTTTTGGAGTCTTTTTTTTGGTCTTCTTCTTTTTTCATGTCCTGAATCATCATGTCTCTTTTTAGCTTTTCCTTTGGCCTTTGACCACCATTCAGTTTTGGTCACCCCCCCAGTCCTTGTCTGTTGGTCTGTGTGTGTCCTGTTATTTCTCTGATCTTGAGACTTTCTTTTGCAGAATCCTGCCGCTCTTGAACTTTCCATTTTCTGCCTGTCTTCAGCTGGGCTTGATTGCTTCTACCACCTTGTCTCCTGAGTCCTCCAGCATGCTTTGAAGTCTGATCTTCCCTGCTTTGTATTCCTCCAGGATGGATTTCAGTGGTAGTTTCAGCTTTGCTTGGCGACAGTACAGCGCTATGTCAGTCAGACAGGGTGGGACACCAAGCCATTTCCTTGTGAACTTGTTGATTTTGGATTCCATTGCCTCCACTATGCTGGTGCAGATGTCGTATATCATCAGAGGCCATAGGAGCTTTGGTATCAGCATGAACTGCAGACACCAGACCTTGTATTTGCCAGGGAGCCCACACTGGTCAATGGTCTCCCAAGCCTTCTTCCGACATCTTTTGGTTTCTTTTTTGGTTTCTTTTTGCTCTTTGTGTGTCTTTCAGCGTATCATCATATCATCTTCCAAGGCTCTTTGACTGGCTCTTCTGTAACTGTTGGAATGTGCCTGGTTGGCAACACTGAAGACCACAGATTCGGCCACTTTTTTTCCTTTCCTCAGTGAGAGACTCCGTGATTCTTTGGCTTGAACTTCATTCTGGATGATGAGGCAACTATGTCATCCAGCCTCTCCAGCGCATGACGTGTCTCGTCTTCTCTGGATGAAATCACTGTAGTGTCATCCATGAAGGCCTTGAGAGGGGGCATCTTGTATCCATCGCCAAGGTCTTGTTTTGTCTTGCGTTGCTTGCTTGTTGCTGCTTTTCAAGATGACTTCCATTGCCAACACGAACAGTATTGGGGAAATTGCACAGCCCATT
>JADBJO010000741.1:356719-359219 GCA_016801955.1 Conus betulinus
CCATAAACAGGTATCATAAAAAAAGATAAAACAGAATAGTACCAAAGATTGATTGACCAGGTTCCGTCAGTTGCCATGACTTCCTACCATTACCTAATGGACTTTTTTGTCAAATGGTAGTTTCCACTGATTGATTGCCAATATCTCTCGTAGCGAATTGGCCTCTGCGTCTCGCCGTCCCCCCAAGCGTGAGCAGACAGGCTGCGTGCTGAGCGGACATTTGATGCGCCGCAAGCTATCTTTCGGGTGCGAATGAGAGTCACTACGGTCCTTTTTATCCTTAAGGTTATCTCTGTGCGTCTGTCTCTCCCTCCCTCTCTTCCTCCCCCCCCCTCTCTCTCTCTCTCTCTCTTCTCCTCCAGTCTCATCTTTTCTCTTGCCTGGTATAATTATGAGGATAAAAGTCCATTATTCTTTTGCAAATGTTCCAAGAAAATTCCACCTCTCTTCGGCTCATCTTGGAATGCTTGATCTGGATGTCTGACGTCCAGTCACCAAGTACACAGAAATAGCTGCAACAATATCATGCCATGAGAGAGTGACCCCAAACTAGTTAGACATATAAGCTTAGCACCAAGTTGGCATCTCTTTCCAATCCCATAGTCCAATACCATAGACTGATGTACACAAACACAAATCAGAGAGAGAGAGAGAGAGAGAGAGAGAGAGAGGAGAGAGAGAGAGAGAGAGAGAGATTTACGAACCCAGACTGATTTATTTTCGATGCAAACAAGATGAATGTTGTCATTAAGGGCCAGAAGTATTTCTGGCCATGTGCTGCTCTTATTTTTCACCAGTACCCCATGATAGACGCTTCCTCTGACTCGTGAAATGTGTTCACGGAATGTTTACACTGATCCGCCGTGAAGATGAATTTTGACTCGAAGAATAGATAATCTGAGGTATATTTTCATGAGGTTTGAAACAGTAAGTGGCAATTTGACCAGACAAAAAGGCCAGTTTCTTGTTAATGGAAACAAGGAAAGACAGGGTTGAGAATGTAAAACAGGTGAGTTACGAGATGAATACAATTAAAAGCCCTCATGTGGAGAGGAGGGAAGAAGAGAAAAAAACAAACAAACAAACAAACAAAACAAAACAAAACAAAAACAAAGGAAGGAGTACATGTCAAGTCTTACTATTGCAAACTTAGTTCTGAATTACTTGCCCTGTCCAGTTCCATAATGGAAAAGAGCATAATCATTAAAAAAAAATCAACTGGCTTAGAAATTCATAATCAGTGGTGGGAAATTCCACAAGTGTTTTTAACACCTTTTGTTGCGAAGACTAGTTATCATTATGGTGTTCACTCGCAGAGGAGGTAAGGTCAGATCTGTTTGCTATTGGTAGATTCTTGCTGTTTTTTTTTTTTCCGGTATGTGTGTGTTGTGTTGTGTGTGTGTGTGTGTGTGTGTGTGTGTGTTTTGCTGATGTAAACGACTGCATGAATTTATTGTTCATATTGCGTTGTGTGTCTTGTATTTCGTTAATGGGTTTTGCGTCTATTATCTCTAGAGTCGAAAGAAAAAGTGATTGTCCAAATATCACTTGGCTATTCTGCATTGTGGACTAAACACATTGCTTTGTACTCTGTGTTGTGGGTTTCTTGTTAATGTGGCTTTTTTTTCACATCTAAAATTTTGCTTCAGTTCGTGCATATTTAAAGCAAATCTGTTTATATATATTTTCGATCTACACACACACACACACACACACACACACACACACACACACACACACACACACACACACACACGCACACTTATTTTGAACTGAACCAAAACATTGCGGTGCCCACAAAATCACAACCGAAACTGCATTTTTTGCGAAACTGGGTGATTGTTCGTGCCAGTTTCAGGATTAAAAAAATGCCTTTCTTTGGATATTTTTATATGCTCCGAAGACTGATTCTGAAAGCAGAAGCCCGAATGACATATTGCAGAGAGACCGTTTGCATGGAGAGGATTTGGATTCGCACGTGACAGGCCAACATAATGGATTTATGAGAACACACCAGTCACCTTCGGTCAGTCCCCCCTCCCCCTCCCCCCCCCCCCCCCCCCCCCCCCCCCGCAAAATGCCGCAAATTTTGTTCCTATCCTTCCACCCACCATCCCTGAAAAATATCAAAGGACCCCCTCTCCCCTCCCCTTCCACTGGAAAGGGAGGGCAAGGTGAGGAGAGGTACATAAGCACAACTTCTGGCTTGACATATCAGGCTGACACCACATCACACTTTATCATCATCGCCAAACGTTCCGGGTTGTAAGACCGTGAACGACCGGCCTCGACCAGAAGTGTCTAAAGGGATGATCAGCAGAGAGGGAAAGAGGATCACGACTAGAGACATCTGCAAAGTCGGTTCCCCGACAGAAAGGCAAACAGCACGGAGAAACGGACCGTCAGTCACACCGGCAGTATTGTAAAAGACGTACACGCCAGGAACTGACTGACAGCCGCCCAGACCAGTGGGAAGCCCTTTCTTGGGCGTTCTTCCGGA
>JADBJO010000741.1:369219-379219 GCA_016801955.1 Conus betulinus
TACACACACACACACACACACACACACACACACACACACACACACACACACACACACACACACACACACACACACACACATATGTATATATCTCCCTCGCTTTCTGTCTCTGTTTGTCTGTCTTATGTCTATCTGTCTTCCTGCCCGTCTATCTGTCTATCTCTTTATCTGTGTGTGTGTGTGTGTGTGTGTGTGTGTGTGTGTGCGCGCGCGCGCGCGCGCGTGTGCGTGTGTAAGTGAGTATGTGTGTGTGTATGTGTGTGTGTGTGCGTGCGCGCGTGCGTGCGTGCGCGCCTCTCTCTCTCTCTCTCTCTCTCTCTCTCTCTCTCTGTGTGTGTGTGTGTGTGTGTGTGTGTGTGTGTGTGTGTGTGTGTGTGTGAAATATGTATAAGATCTATAAGACTTACTCCAGTGTACTGATGCCCTGGGCTGTAAAGCGAAAAACAGGAACTATACTCCGTCTCCTGGTGTTACCAATGAAGGGAGGCATGAGAGAGAGAGAGAGAGAGAGAGAGAGAGAGAGAGAGAGAGAGAGAGAGAGAGAGAGAGAGAGAGAGAGAGAGAGAATGAATATCAAGAAAAAAAAAACATGAAGTGGTTTGTAATCTGCGCACAACCGGGTCTCACAATAAACAACGCCAACAACAAAACAGACAATAACTATTCTTGAAGTGGAGTCGCATATGTTTTGAGGTAGGGGGATGCGTTCGCACGTGACGGGTATTCCATGGGCTTTTACCGTACTTGAGACGAAAGAACCATTACGCTTCCCGCCGTGCCAGACAACGTCTGTGTGCTCACAAAGATTCAGACACTCTCAGACAATAGTCCCCCAAATTGAAGAGACTGATGAACAGCTCATTATCGAGGCGCTTCTGTGGCTCCACTTGGACTATAAAGAGTGAGGGAAGGGAAGGCTAGGCATTTTTCAATACGAGTCGTATACAGGGAGACAATGTTCAGGAAATAAGAGGCGTGTTTGTAGGGCAAGGTGCTGGGGAGGAAAGGAAGATGTGTGAAGGACAAGAGAAGGGGCTGATAAGAAGAGCAAAGAGTTACCAGCCGCCGTGGCGAAGTGATTAGCGTCGCTGAATCCCGGCTGGGAGGTCGTGGGTTCGAATCCCATCAGAGTCATGTGGGTATTTCTGTCCCGACCGGCTCCTACCCAGAGTTGAGTATGCTGCTGACTCAATTGGGAAGACTGGGACCACAAATCGAGTTTCATCCACTTAATGGATGCGTTTCTGAGAGTGTTGCTCAAATTTTCCCGACGAACACTGCAGGTGCCTGTATGTCTCGGGCCTGGTTGACGCCAGGATATATTATGAAAGGAAGCGTAGAGTACAGCCCTGTCATGTAGTCTCAGATTGAAATGGAAATCCGTAGCATCATCTTAATCATCATCATCCTCATCGATCAGCATAAAAAAAAGTCTCTCAAATTCTGTGGCCGTTCATGCCCTGCTCTCATGGTGACCTCAATTTCGATGTCCTCTCCACGTCTGTGGCCTTGGTTTGGTTCCGTCGGGGTCACGGTATCGGCGAGTCCATGGGGGGCTGTTGATGGACGGACGTGGTGGGCGCCCTCTGGAGGGAGAGCTCAGCTCACTCACGCCGACTCTGCGACTAAGCAATTCGTGTCGTCAGTAGGGGGCTTAGTAGGTGGTGTCCTGCGTATGTTAGATCAGAACAGGCGCCATTGAACACCCCGAACTGACTTGGCAGCAGTGCAGTGTCACAATGCTGGTGCTGGGGCTGCGGCGGGGCCGACCGGGCTGTGGCTGTGGACGCGGTGTCGGAATGAGCGGCGTGGGTGCACTGCCTCTGATGTGGCGCAGAGGTTGCTCGACAGCACAGCAAAAAAAAAAAAAAAAAAAAGAAAAAAAAAAGAAAAGAAAAGCAAAGATTTTTCAAGGAAGGCAAAGCATTTGCAAAGCAAAAGTAGGTGTTTAGAAGGAGAGCTATGTGGTTGCAAGGCAATAAGAGAGCGTTGACTAGAAAGGCAACGTGTTTGCAAGGAAAGGAAGCTGCTCGTTGTCAAGGCAGTGTGTTGACTGTTACGTTCTGTCCTTATTTTGAGATACGGTTATGCTTAGTTGACTTAGAACTAACTTTGAATAATGTTTCTGTGTGTCTGTGTGTCTGTGTGTGTGTCTCTCCCTTCTCCCTTTCTCTCTGTCTGTCTCTGTCTGTCTGTCTCATTCTCCCAACACACACACACACACACACACACACACACACACACACACACACACACACACACACACACACACACACACACACACACACACACACACACACACACACACACACACACACTTTGACACTTTGACACTTTGATATTTTATTATCATTACCAAAGAGGTCTTTTGACAAGGCGGGAGAGGCAACGGAACAAAAACATTTCCCTCTTCCTTTCCTGCAAACAAATAGTATACTTTCATTCCTTGTGTGTATCAAATCCAAAGTTAACAAAAACAAATAAATTCGTAACATTTCATTATGTCCTCACCTCACGCACAGGAGTAATCCAGTAAAGTTAAAAAACAAAACAAAACAAAAAAAAAAACAACTTAAGACTGACTCGACCATCCACTCAAACAAATGATGACATTGTATTTTACTGATCTCTTCAACATGCTCGACCATCCACTCAATCAAATGATGACATTGCATTTTACTGATCTCTTCAACATGCTCGACCATCCACTCAATTAAATGATGACATTTGTATTTTACTGATCTCTTCAACATGCGATGAATGATACTATTCATTCAGATATCTCTTATAATGTATTATCTTAAATTTCACTACCCTTCATCTGTCTAATTTTCAATGCTTCCGCGATCCGCGATGAATTTCCAAACTGATTTAATTACAAGTTCATCATCTGATGATAACACGCCAGCGACATTTTGTCTTTTCGCTATATCTAAACTGGAAAAAATGAACAATTTGTCCGCACTTCATTATAAGCAGTACAGTGGAACAGAAAGTGTTCTTCGTCATCAATAATGTGCCTACATGCAGGACAGGAGATTCTGTGGATGTTTCACATTTCAAACCATCTTTTTGTTCGCATTAAAACCTAAAGTTCTCAACCTAAATCTTGCGTAAATTTATTCTGTGCCCATTTATCTGTTATGACATTGAGAAACTTTTCAGAATGGAACACATTCTTAAATGAGAAAAACCAGCGATATTTTTTTCTTTACTTTCCATATCTGAGTGCCAATTCTGTTTAAAAGAACAAATAATAAGCCTGTCTTTAAATTCCGCAATGAACTGTTACTCTCATTTCCTACTTCCTGGGTCATCCACACTATTCCAAAACCCTGTTCTGAAAGGACTTCCTTTACTTTATAAGCCCAGTTTTCTTTACCTTTTTACCTTTTCCATTTCTAGAAGCATCATATCATAGGCTTGCATGCTCAAACGGGACTGGGGTAACTTCAAGATCTTCAACCAGTACTTAATACATTTCACAAATGTACTTATATACAAAGGGTATCTGCCCCATTTCTCCATATAAAACGGTGTTGTTGAATAAATGAATTTTTCTGCGTATATTACAGCTTTTCCTTTTTCCATCTGAATTTTCATGTAAGCACCAAATTTCAGCTGCATAAGTAGAAGAGAGGTTTTTATCTGTGTATCAAACATTTTTCCAAAATATACCACAGTCTGTACAATTCAGTTTTCTCAGGATTTTCAGAATTTCAATAGTAGTTTTTTTTTTTTTTCATTCATCAGAGATTCTTCCCATGCGTAAACGGAAAGTTAATTTTGTTGAAAAATATCATTCCAAGATATTTTATATGAATTAACTACTTGAACATCTGCCTTTCCATAAGACCATTTTTCATACACTGATAGGTGGCCACCCATTCTAAAGACCACTATATTCGTCTTATCCAAGTTAACTGATAAACCTAAGCGGTCTGCTTCTTCTTTCAATACATTTTAGTTGGTTTTTGCAAACCTACAACTGTTCCGGACAGAAGAACAACATCATCAGCATACAGTAGTAAAACTAATTCAACTGCTCCACACACACACACACACACACACACAGACGGAGATAGAGACAGAGATGGAGAAAGAGAGAGGTAAAGAGTTTGTGTATTGTGTGTGTGTGTGTGTGTGTATGTGTGTGTGTGTGTTGTCGTCGGTTTAATGTCCTTCCACTACAGTGATTCAGACAGTTTTATGTGTGGGTGAATGAAGTATGTAAGTGATTGAGTGTATTAATACGTTAACGATAGAATACGACCCCCCCTCCCCCTCCCCTCTATCCCCTCTATCCCTCTACCATTTAATCAAAACAAAATTATGTAATTGAGTAGAAATAAGATCTAAAGATAAAGGCCAACTGAACTACTTAACAAACATTTGCAAACTGACTCAAGAACACTAGAACTGTTTAAAATACTTGGTAAGGGTAAGGAAGTCGATCCATCAGTGTAACCATCAATACCCGAATTTGTAAAGAGTTCTCTTGCTCTTGGGCATTGGATTAGTAAATGACTGATACGTAAGGTTTCCCCACACATACATTTAACGTTATGACAATATTTTGTTTTCAGTGCGTTCAAACGAAATCTATGGATTAAGCATGTGTGTGTGTGTGTGTGTGTGTGTGTGTGTGTGTGTGTGTGTGTGTGTGTGTGTGTGTGTGTGTGTGTGTGAGAGAGAGAGAGAGAGAGAGAGAGAGAGAGAGAGAGAGAGAGAGAGAGAGAGAGAGTGAAGTGGTGGGTGTGTGGAGGGGGAGGATCTTGAGGGAAATGTGAAGAAATAGGAAGAGTCGGTTGAAGGCAACTGAGCAGATTGGGAGGGAGCATTAGAAGAAGGGCAGGTGGGGGATGGGCAGAATACTTTATTTATTAAAGATCACATAATGTGGTATATGTATGCACTATGAACACAGGAAATCATGTAGGATCTCTTCCCTTGTCTGTCTGTCTCATTTTCCTCTCACCCGCTCGCACGGTCATTCACTCACTTTTGTGTGTGCGTGCGTACGTGAGGGAGGGAGGGAGGGAGGAAGAGAGAGAGAGAGAGGAGAGAGAGAGAGAGAGAGAGAGAGAGAGAGAGAGAGAGAGAGAGAGAGAGAGAGCATTACCAAATTTCTCCCCAGGGAAAAAGACCAGAAGCAAACGACCTCAGAGTGTCCTCCAGAGGATCCTGGGGGGGGGGGGGGGGGGGGGGGGGGATGGGGGGACAGTAAGTGGGGGACTCATTCATTCTGTGGTATGACAGACGTGAGGACCCGCTGGAGACAGCCTCCCTCCGTGGCCGTCGGAGACAGTTATACACCTACCCCCGGTGCTTGGTTAGTGCTGTGGCAGGGGATTGCCCCATGTGGGGGTCGCGCCGTCTGGCACTCTCTTTCATGCTTCACTTTGATGGCTCACGCGGAAAGTAAGGTAGTGAACGTGGAGTCGACGGGTGACTGAAACCTTGACGATCTCGTCGCCAGGATTACCACTTTACGGAAAGGATGAGGTGCTTGAAACTAGACGAGATAGTCGGGATGGATAAGGGTATGAGAGAGAGAGAGAGAGAGAGAGAGAGAGAGAGAGAGAGAGAGAGAGAGAGAGAGAGATTCCTCTACTGATCCTGTTTCCGCCCTTTGATCAAGTCTGCACTATAATGTAGTGAATTCGTTTCTGGGTCATATTAAATTGATTAAAGAAGTTTTGTGCGGATCGGTCTCGCAGTTTTTGCGTACTTTTTGTGATACGTAAACAGTTGAACCAACACAAGCAGAGAAGTGTACATGGGTGAAGGCTTAAGCTTGCTGAACGAGATAACAAATGAAGCAAAGTGGAAGGGTATATACAGTATGCTCATTTCAGGTGTTTGGAGTGTTTCTTAAGTTTCAAACGCGCCAGTTTGCATAAAGTGCAAGTGCTGATGTTGAGAACCGGCTTTTTTTTCAGCTGATTTACTTTGTGATTAATTGTCAAATTACATTGTTCGTTATAAATTGGTTCCGTTTACTTCTGTTTTGTTCACATGCCAAAAGGGACAAAAGAATTAAATCTCATTAATCTTGAAAAGGATCCAATAACAACCCAGTATATTGATAAAGATTACTCCCTATATGGATTCAATGGACATCAAAATGTCAAGAACATACGTAGAGTAGTTAAAAAGAGGTAGAATGGAATGAGAGAGAGAGAGAGAGAGAGAGAGAGAGAGAGAGAGAGAGAGAGAGAGAGAGAGAGAGAGAGAGAGAGAGAGAGAGATGGTGGTGTATGTGAGTCGGTTGATTTAAAAATGGCATTGAAATAAGGACAGTAATGGTGGGGTGGGGAATGGGGGTTGGAGGATGGGGAGTTGTGAGAGGCATATTGCTACAAGGTTAGGCAGAAGAGAAGGGAGAATTTGGGAAGTGGAAATTACGGGGCATGGCTATTTACCCCAGGGAGCGCGTCTGGAAGTCGACCGTCAATACATTATGATTTCTTTTTTTTTTTTTTTTTTTAACAATGTCAGTAACAGTCAACTAAGTAGTGATGCAAAACGTTTTCTTTCTGACTCTTCTTACAATACAGAAACAACAGTGTGTTTTTAAAGATTAACGTCTATGTACGCCTAGCACTTAATATGTCTTGCACGTGCACTCATGAATTTGGAGATGGCGGTCAACGGCGGTGACGTTTTACCATTTATAACGTCTGAAAATGAAAATAATGTTATTGTTTGAAGCTAGAGGCTTGAAAAGTATTTATTCCGTTTCTGAGGAAACTTTTGTAACAGTTAGGAATTGCAACATGTATGAGAGTACCAAAAATCGTAGTAATAGGAATTTTTGCTGTTTCTTCTGTTTAGTTAAATCTGAGGGGGCATCTAGAGTAGGGCATGCTGACGAAGAGAGGTGTTAGAACCCGAAGAAGAGAGAAACATAATATGTTTCACTACCTTGTGGATGTGCATATTAATAGAATGTCAGAAGCTGTTTACTCGGAAGACCAGTTTCCAACTTTCTCTTTTCAAAGGTAAGTTTCGGACGCGAAACCACCACCATCTGTTTCCATACCAGCGTTCTGAAAACAAGAACGAGGCAACCGCGTATTTGCAATGCGGGATCGATAACTTATCCACACACCGCGAATTTGACAAGTAGGTGGCATGAAACTGATCTCCCCGAGATTCGGGAGAGCCATTTGAATCCTGACGAAAAGTGGAAACAGTTCTGTTTGTTCCCTCGACACTTAATGTTTCCCAGACCGCCGCTCGTCCTCGGACTGCTGCTGGCATTAGCCTGAATCTTCCACACTGAGTTCCGGTATCTATACCACATTATTCTCAAGCTGTTTGCTGCAGTCTGTATGGAAATCTCGTTCCGTGAGACTCCAACTGATGTGACGTAAACACTTATTAAAAAGCGCTTAAAAAGCGGGTTTGTTTCCTATGGTCGGATTGACCTTTCGATGGTAACAAGATTTTTTTTAAAAAAGACTTAAGTTTTGTCAAAAGAAAATAACCAAGGTTTACTTGTGCGTTGCTCTCACTTAAACCAAAGACGCTGCGTGGCTTCGGTGGTTGGTCGGGACAGACAATGTGATTTGACGGAATCCTTGGCGATTCAGCTGTATGTATGTTCGATGATTTGTATGTCACTACATGCCACGGTCTCTAGATGCTGGGCTGCGACAGTCACATGAGTGACAAGGTTGTAGACGTTGTTGTCTCTGTTTCTGTCTGTCCCTCTGTACAGAGACAACGAGAAGCAAGGAACTTTCGGTTGATATTCTACATCGATTTCATGAAATTTGAATTGAACTCGTTTTCCTCGCAATGAAAATCAAACTGTGGTGGTAAATGTTTAAGACATTCAAATAAGGGTCAAGGGATCAAGACACTTACAGTCCCAAACAACATACTGTCCGACCAGGGAAAGAGCGCGAGTTCCGTCCCGTGTGGAACGAAATTGATTAACCTCCTCAACTTGTAAAAATATTTTTAAGTTATTACACAAAATCACATCATGTGGAAAGCACTGAAATGAATTTAGATAAAAACAATGATAGATGTAGAGTTTTGGAAAAACAACAACAAAACTTTAAGCTCCAGTCGCCACCGTACCATTTAAAGAAAAACTTTTCAGTTCCTACCACAAATACATTTTTTGTATAACATTGGTAACTGCATAATGGTTCACATTGATAGGGAACACGGCATTCCTTGCATCTGAAAACCTCCATAAAAAGCGAAGGGCATCTGTAAGTCCACTCTCAGTGAAGCGTGTCCAAAACACTGCAGTCAGCAGCCTGTCAGTCTGTCTTCTCACCTAGAGCTGATCGATAGTCGATTTCCATCGCAAACTATACAAAGTAGGGTCTCTCACTACGGTTAGCGTGTAAGTTTCAGTTTCATTCCGTTTTAACGTCCACGCCCGCGTCAGGTTGTAAGGCAGACGATCGCACTGGAGGAAAAAAACCCCAGACAAAAAAGAACTCTCCCGTTGCAGGGTACAGTAAATGCATACTCCAATCATGTCCAGAGCATTTTGCTTCTAGCAAACAACCCTTGACGCCTTCATATCGTCTTGAACACAGACAACATGGGAGGAACGGGGTTAATGCATAACACTATGGAAGCTCCCTTGCGCAGACTTTAAACGGCGGCCGCGAGGAAGCGAGTCGGAGCGGGCTCTAACTGACAAGTCTGCTGCCACCAAGCTTCCCGAAAATGTTTTAGCGGGTGTACTCCGCTGGGTGAAAACGGCAGATGCCTACATCTCACACCCGCTGTTGACACAAGGATACATAACGATAACTTAGAGTGCTGCCCTGCTGTGCGAATTTAGGGCTGTCTCCATCTTGATATTATTTTTACCATCCTCCTTCATTGATAATCGTAAACCTGTCTCAGACTGTTGTGCGGCTCGTGCATCAGTTCGTGCTTATCTCGGTCTTGGTTTCCCCAGACGATTCCTTGCTTTGGTTCACGTTTGTCAAAGGAGGGTTTCCGTCATGAAATATTGACAGTAGATAGTAGCGGGAGCCGGGTTTGCTTTGGTGTAGTGGCACTGAGATGATGTGCATCGTTTCTCACGGGTGGTCTTGATGCCAAGGGAGAAAGAACAGTTTAAAAAGTAATCTTGCTGATTTGGTATCTGATATATCCTGCAGCATGAAGAAGATGATGAATGCTTCCGACTTGATGATTTGACTCGATAAATAACTCGGACTGCTCTTTATGTTAATACTGGAACAGACATAGCTTCCGCTCCCTTCCTCCTTCCCCAATGTGCATGTTTAAATGAGCATAGTCTCGGTTGAAAAGACGATGTTTAACAGGCCTTTTCCTCCCTAATCTTCTGCTCCCTCATCCAGATCTCAAAGTTCTGCCCCCTCTGTGTGATCGACATTGATTTTATTAACTGAATTCGGAACGAATCATTACGAAGCGCTAGGATTTCTCCTCACACAGATGCGAAGGCGTACTATCATACGGCCAACAATGGATTTAAACGGCATCTTAAAAGTAAAGACAAACGGGTTTAACAAGAAAAAAAAAAAAAAAAAAAAGAAAAAAAAAGAAAGCTCCGTGCTCATGTTACATGGATAGCGACCTTGCACGCATGACTGACGGAACGGCGATCCCGCAAGAAGATTAGGGGGAGGGGGGAGGAGAAGGGGGGTGGGGGTGGGGTATCGAAGTAAGGGGAAGTTGGATGGAAGTAAGGGGGAGGGGGCTGGATGGTTAGGAAGGATCTGTTTACGTAAAAGTGAAGGGGGGGGGGGGAAGGGGGGGGGGGGGGGGGGGGGGGGGGGGGGGAGCGCTTGAGGGATGAGCCATACACGAACACTGACCGAATGATAGGATGCTATGACATAATGTTCCGATAGGCTGCGAGGAAACCAGGATGATTACAGTACTATCCAGGATTTCAATTCGCAGCGTATAGAAGGCAATAGGTACGCTCTATTGTCTAGGCCGATAAACGTGCTCCGAGCTGTTACAGTATTTTCGTTACGACGTGAGA
>JADBJO010000741.1:394219-399219 GCA_016801955.1 Conus betulinus
TGCAGATCAACTTTCCCTCTCTGCTCACTTGTCTGTGTATCTGCCTAATTGCCTGTCTACCAACCCTCCCCCCCCCCCCTTTTTTTCTTTTCCCTCTCTCAAAGCAAAACTATGGCTGGGCATAAATATCTAAATTAATGCACATCCTTTTTTACCCCATCACTTTTCGTGTCGGAGTTTTTGATGTTGTTTTCAGTCTTACCTAATTTTCTGGCTCACGGCTCCTTTCCGTAGTCTGTTTATCGAGAGTTCTGAAGTATTTTTTTCCTCGGGAGTTCTTTCATGGTAAGGAAAACTGTAACGGTGATCAGAGAGAGGAGTGAAAAAAGATAAAAGAAAGATTCAAGGCGGGGGAGGGGAGGGGAGAGAGAGAGAGAGAGAGAGAGAGAGAGAGAGAGAGAGAGGAGGAGGAGGAAGGAGGGAGGGAGAGAGGGAAAGAGAGAGAGGGAGGGAGGGAGGAAGGAGGGGAGAGAGAGGAGAGAGAGAGAGAGAGAGAGAGAGAGAGAGAGAGAGAGAGAGAGAGAGAGAGAGAGGGAGAGAGAGAGGGAGAGAGAGGCAAACCGTATAAGGAGCACAGAAAGAGGAGAAATACTTTAAACAAGATCACTTAAAAATTATGAGGGAGAAATACTAATGTTAAAATTAAACCAGAAACGACCCCGTCATCATTCTGAGTGGGATGAACAATTAAAACAGAACGAAAAGCGCGGCAGTCGTGAGAGAGAGAGAGAGAGAGAGAGAGAGAGAGAGAGAGAGAGAGAGAGAGAGAGAGAGAGGAGCGAGAGAGAGAGAGAGAGAGAGAGAGAGAGAGAGAGAAGGATTTATTTTCGTTGTCTTTTTTAAATAAAGTTTTCTTTTACTCGAAAGGGGGCCTTTGCAGTCGGCTGGGCGGTATATTTATGACACATACACCAGAACTTTACGTGAATTAGGTGTGTGCTACGAATTCTGCCCCTAGCAGAGCTGCGACGTAAAGCAGCGATTATGGATCCTCATTTCCTCCCACTGCTTCGTTTCCTATCTCCCCCTCTCCGACCCCACCAAAACGCGCAAGCACCTCGATATTAGCAACAAAAGACACGCCTGTCTCGGAGACAGCATCATCATCTATCGTTTACCAACTCCCTTTCATCACTGGCACATCTCTGGGCCTGCAGAAACATATTTCTTTGAAGCTCAAAGGTGATAGGATGCAGGAGAAAACTGCTTTTTTTGAGCGATTTTGTTTCTTTAATGGATATTGTTGTTGGGGATGAAAGCCTGTTCCTTCCTGCTTGAGACAGTCAAATGAAGGAACGTGTTCAGTGTTTTGGCATCTTTGCCCTTTTTTTTTTTTTTCGGGCTTCGTAATAACCCACCTTTTGCCTCACTTAACACAGTTAGCGTTGGAATGGTGCGTGCGCCGACGCCCATGCGCACATGCGCGCGTTTTGTGTGTGTGTGTGTGTGTGTGGTGTGTGTGTGTGTGTGTGTGTGTGTGTGTGTGTGTGTGTGTGTGTGACAGTGTGAGAGAGAGAGAGAGAGAGAGAGAGAGAGAGAGAGAGAGAGAGAGAGAGATAGAGAGATAGAGAGAGAGAGAGAGTGAGAGTGTGTGTGGTGTGTGTGTGTGTGTGTGTGTGTGTGTGTGTGTGTGTGTGTGTGGGTGTGAGAGAGAGAGAGAGAGAGAGAGAGAGAGAGAGAGAGGAGAGAGAGAGATTCTTCTTTCTCAAACTTTTCTACTTCTCCTGTTTCTGTGTATTTGCAAGCACTTCCCATCCCCAACAGATACAATCATTCGAACAGACGCAAGCACATGACATAAGTTAGAGAAAGCTGTGCACATAGGTATACAGTAACATAATATGTTGCCAATGTCGAGGATAGAAAGTCTTGATGTGAGTGGAACATTACGAAACTTATGCTAGAAATGGGTTTTCAAAGCCAAGTACATTATCCATCTTCTTTATCTGTTATATCCCCATGACCTTTTGAAAAATCATAATGTCCAAAACACCCTTCACCATAGAAATCATTGTTGGAAAAGGGCAAAAACAACAGCATCAAAAGCAGCAACAATAACAACTACAAATAGTAACAACAACAAACAACAAAAACAAACAAATAAAACAAAAAATGAAAACACGAAAACAAACATTCAAACAAAATAGAGCAATACAAAGCAAAACAAAAAACTTGTTGGCGATTGGCAGAAGATTATTCAGACAACCAAAAGCTGATACATACTTTTTTTTGGCACATTATACAGTTTTAACACGATTCAACAAGGAAGCTACTCGGGAAATAACTGATAATTGAAAGTGATGCCTTTGTCTCTTTCTGTACTGCTTCGCGACACTGGTATTTAACAGACTAACAGGAACCTAATGGATCTGTGTCTGATCTGTGAATGAGGCTGTCTGGTTCTGAAAGAGGACTTCGTGTCTCTCCAGTTCCCCACGGTTGTAAGGGGCTTCCCGGGCCCTCGAGAGAATCCATCAGGTCTGCGCAAATTTGTCACTCAGCGTTATAATCTCGAGTTGTTTGACATACATAGGTTTTTCTTATTTGTCAGAAGTCCTTCAGATCAACTACTGCTACTGCCTGTGGTGTGTTATACCTTATGGTAGTGGATTCATTCATGACGAAATAATCATATTCTTTAAGCGCAGCGTAATGATAGTGTTTGTTTTGTTGTTGAAATAGTTATTATGTTGTGCTATAGTTGTTTATAAATAGTGTTACAATAGTCCTTGTTCAACGGATGGACTCCAAAAGGATAATATTATTGAACAGATTGCTTATTTCCGGCATTTTTTGGAAAATTTATTTCAGTAACATAGAGGATTATTACAAAAACACAGCATGTGTTCATAATCTCCACGTTTTTAAAGGCTTTTATATCCATGGCTTTTACCACTTTTGCCACTAGATTTAATCTGATTCCTCCTTAACTCTCCTCCTCGTTTATCATCAAATCTTACCCGGACATCATTTAGCATGATGGAGGTGTTAAGTGGCTTGGTGTGAGTAGGGTGTGTCCCGAGCAACATCTCAGTACTAGCATACAAATAAACAGGCAAAGAGGTAGACTTTGTACTTGACTAGCACGTTCATCTGAATACATTCGTGTCCCATGTGCTTATAGTGGGCAGTCATGCACGTACAACACATACATACACCCGAAACCACACTCTTTCTGTCTTTCTGTCAGTCAGTCTGTCAATCTGTCTGTCTATCGTCTGGGTGTGTGTGTGTGTGTGTGTGTGTGTGTGTGTGTGTGTGTGTGTGTGTGTGTGTGTGTGTGTGTGTGAGAGAGAGAGAGAGAGAGAGAGAGAGAGAGAGAGAGAGTGTGTGTGTGCGTGTGAGCGTGCGCACGTGTGTGTGTGTGTGTGTGTGTGTGTGTGTGTGTGTGTGTGTGTGTGTGCATATGTGTGGTGTGTGTGTGTGTGTGTGTGTGTGCATGTGTGTGTGTGTGTGTGTGTGTGTGTGTGTGTGTGTGTGTGTGTGTATGTGGTGTGTGTGTGTGTGTGTGTGTGTGTGTGTGTGTTGTGTGTGTGTGTGTGTGTGTGCTGTGTGTGTGTGTGTGTGTGTGTGTGTGTGTGTGTGTGTGTGTGTGTGTGTGTGTGTGTGTGTGTGTGTGTGTGTGTGTGTGTGGCGCGCGCATGCGTGCGCGGTGTGTGCGCATAGGGGGGATAATTGATGAACAAAACACTGCAATAACGTACAGAGCGATGGATGGAAACTCGACAGTTACAACGCCGTGTTTTTTTTTTCTTTTTTTTACGTTATGGTTTCTTGCATTCTTCCTTTTCATTTGTGTCTTATTGTTATTTTTTTTCTTAACATACGTGCAGAGAGAGAGAGAGAGAGAGAAGAGAGAGAGAGAGAGAGAGAGAGAGAGGAGAGAGAGAGAGAGGCAGACAGACAGACAGAGAGAGAGAGGCAGACAGACAGTCAGAGAGAGAGAGAGAGAGGAGAGGCAGACAGACAGAGAGAGAGAGAGAGAGAGAGAGAGAGAGAGAGGGAGAGAGAGAGGAGAGAGAGACGCAGAGAGGAGAGAGAGAGAGAGAGGCAGACAGACAGACAGAGAGAGAGAGGCAGACAGACAGTCAGACAGAGAGCAGAGAGAGAGAGGCAGACAGACAGTCAGACAGACAGACAGAGAGACAGACAGAGAGAGAGAGAGAGAGAGAGAGAGAGAGGAGAGAGAGAGAGAGAGAGAGAGCGAGAGAGAGAGAGAGAGAGAGCGAGGTAGGTGTCAGGGTTAACTGAGACAGACGGGTGGTTTAGTGTCTGACGTTATTGTGTTGCTCACACTGTCGGGGGCACGTGCGGTAATGAGGAGAAGCAAAGCGTTAGGACGGCATGGCAGAGAAAGCGACCGTTGACTGTCGAGATGTGGAGGTTGGGAGGTTGCTTTCAGCATTTCCTTCGCTGTCATGGGTATGTCAGGCTGATGAAGTTTGTTGATCCGTCATATTTCTTATGAAAATCTGTTGTCAACTGGCTACCATGAATACTGTGAAAAACGATCCCCCATTTGATGAAAATTCGCTGAATTGGTTATTGCGTTGAGCTCTTCTTTTTTTCATGTTGTCGTGACCATTTTTAACTCTATGGAAAGTATAGAGAAATTGTACCTGTCATCTTTTATTGCATTAAAAAAAAACATTTATCACACAAATTCGACAGTTTATGCGCAGGTTCTGTCTGTTTCTTCTCCCCCTGCACACACTCAAGAGATTTTACAGGAAAAAACAAAGAGAAAATAAACACTGATGTAGAAATAGGCGCCAAAACAAATATTGTGATTTCGAGAGAAAAGAGCACAAGCTAATACTGAATGTTTGCTGGAACATTTCTCAGTTGCTTAAATTCTGATGTGTGGCTGTAGCATTAACCATGCTTCAGTGGAACAAATCAGCAGTGGAATCACACAATGTTTTCATTACTATAACTTTGCAGTGTAGTGGTTGAAAACGAAGGAAGCGAAGTGAGGGTGGAGAAGGAGGGATGGGAAA
>JADBJO010000741.1:426719-439219 GCA_016801955.1 Conus betulinus
GCCATTTAGACTTGCATTATCCGCTTTCAGAAAACGTTTCTTAGCAAATAAAATTCGCCATCCCCGCACGTTTATTAAATACTCAACCTCGGCCATGTATTTTGAAAACTGCGTGAGCCTCCGTAAGCATTATCAAAAGCGGAGCGGAGGAGAGAGAAGAGAGAGAGCGAGAGAGAGAGAGAGAGAGAGAGAGAGAGAGAGAGAGAGAGAGAGAGAGAGACCGAGAGGACAGACAGACAGACAGAGACAAAGAGAGAGAGAGAGAGAGAGAGTAGGTAAGGCTTGGTGGAAGAGAGATATAAGACCAGGCAAATATGGGGGAGGGGAGGATATTGTCTGAGGATGGGTGGTGACAGATTCGGCATTTAAATTTTTTTTTTTCACCCTCTTGTGTCCCATTCTGCCTCCTTCCCTCTGTTGCCTGCGTACTCAATCTTCTCTCTGGACAGAGCCCCCAAAACATTCAGCACGTAAGCTCAGCTTAAGCAGAAGAGATAGTAAGGTATCGGCATAAAGGTATGAGGAGATTAACCAGGCAAATATGGGGGAGGGAGGATATTGTCTGAGGATGGGGGTGACAGATTCGGCAGTTTAATTATCTTTTTTTCACCCTCTTGTTCCTTCCCTCTGTTGCCTGCGTACTCAATCTTCTCTGGACAGAGCCCCCAAAACATTCAGCTCTGCACGTAAGCTCAGCTTAATCGGCGCATGTTGGTTCCGGGCGTGTGGTGGAAAGAGATATGGACAGTTATCGGGAAGCCGTATGGGGCTTATCCATCACATTTGGCCGATGGACTCAGACGTTAGAACACTGCTCATGCATTTAGTTGTCTCTTTGGTACAAAAACACACCGTTCCATTGATTAAAAAAAATCATTTGTTCCCTTAAATATTGATTACTTTTCAGTTTAATTACTGATTGAGTGAGTGATTAATTGGTTGATTGATTTTAATTTTTCATTTTTTCAGTTTAATTACTGATACAGTGAGTGATTTATTGATTGATTGATTGGTTGATTGATTGATTAATTAGTTGATAGATCGACAGGCTGATTGGTTAATTTTATTGATTTACTGATCGATCGATCGATCGATCAATTGATCGATTGATTGACCGATCGAAACAGCAACGCTATAATGAAATACTCTGGCTTCTATGCTCTGAGACTGTGCGGCGATAGCACAATAACTGCCAAGGAATCTACAAACAAAAGCGTCATAGATGTTTCCATTTGAGATAGATATGTCGTAACAGCCGACCTTCAACGCCAAGTGGTGAGTGGGGATAAAGAGCGCAAAATCAAAGTGCTAGTGCTATAGGGTAGAGATCTTTCTGAAAGCTTCGTACAGATTTTCACACTCTTGCATAACACAACGGGATAAGAACCCACTGTGGATATCATGTTGCTTAATACTGATCCGATGTATGTGATATACGCCAGTCTGCTTTCATAGTAACACTTGACACGTGTTCTTCATTTTCAGTGAATCACGCTAGACCTTTTTTTTTTTTTTTTTCTTTACTCTTACGGGTAATGGTGCTTGTGCTATTGCTGCGCCGTGCGATGTGCAATGTGCATGTGTGTGTGTGTGTGTGTGTGTGTGTGTGTGTGTGTGTGTGTGTGTGTGTGTGTGTGCGTGTGTGTGTGTGTGTACGCGAGCGCACATGTTGGGAGGAATGAGATACAGAGGGTTGCCAAGCATGGTGGAGTGGTGCTTATTTAGCCTTCGGTTTCAGAAAAACAGAAGTTTATGATGATGAGGATGATGTTGTTGTCGTTGGTGCTGTTATAGCCGTTCTTGCCTTGGTGATGGTGTGTTTGTGTTTCTGGAATTATTATCGCCTTTGAGAATTGCTTGCTCACAGTAATGGAAGTTTCACCTCCTGAAGGATGGCAGCCATACGTGTTGTAGAGATGGAGGAAGTGTGACGATCCGTTTTTAGTTATCGAAAGAAGAAAACGAATTGTGGAGCTAATGCCTGAATGAAACGTGACTGGAGTTTGCGCGAACAGGCGCGCGCCTGCGTGCTTGAGTGCGAGCGTGTGTGTGTGTCTGTGCCCGTGTCTGTGGGTGTGTGTGTGTGTGTGTGTGTGTGTGTGTGTGTGTGTGTGTGTGTGTGTGTGTGTGTGTGTGAGAGAGAGAGAGAGAGAGAGAGAGAGAGAGAGAGAGAGAGAGAGAGAGAGAGAGTGAGAGAGAGAGAGAGAGAGAGACGGACGGACAGAGGAGGGTGGTGGTGGTGGTGGTGGTGTGTGTGTGTGTGAAGTGTATAAAGCGCAGTGTAGGCAAGTATTCGGCTTTCATCAGAGGTGTGTACAGCCCGAACGGCTGTAGTTAGTGCCAAGATAAACTAACTGCACCCAAAACAACTTGTCAGACTGTGACACAGAGCCCGCAAGGAAGGAGGGGGGATCGACCTAGAAACAATCGGAGAATGACCCGAGACAAAGTGAGAGAAGAAGGAAACTCTATTACATACAGGTAGAGAAGATAGCTTACAGCTCAGAGTCAAGCCCACTGGAGAGTTGTAGATGGTATATACTGCCTTGAGGTAAAGGAAGGCCTATGTATGTGGACTGAGTGAACTGGATGGACAGTAGTTGACCTATTTTTTCTTACTGACCGTTCTGGAAAATAATAATAAAAAAAAACTTACAGACTTGAATAACGGATGCTGTTTAGCTGACTGAAATTCAAAGACAGCAATCTGGGGTGACGTATTCCTCTAAACTGACCGAGTTGAGAGAAAAACCAGGAAGGCTGATGACGTGTGCCGACTGAAGTAGAAGGCAGCAGGTTTTGATTACCTCTACTCCTGGGCTGACCGAAGTGGACAGACACAAAGTTACACAAAGTATGTGTGTGTGGTGGACAAGGGGGTCCATCGACACTTAGCACAAAAAAGCAAAGGAACACATCACACATGGATAAGATGAAATAAATGAATGCTTATGAATGTATTCCTCCCAACCTCCCCCCCCTTTTTTTTTTTTTTTTTTTTTTTAGAAAAGAGGATAGGTGTACGCCTTGTTGAAATGACGACTGTAGTCAGAAATAACATGGAACTTCATTAACATTATTTGAAAATGTGCCCTTGTGGCACAGGCTCCCCAACTCCCAACAACATCTTATAGTCCTGCCCCTCCTCTCAAACCTTGAGACGCCAGACGTGGCCCGGTCCAGTTGAGGTCCAGGAGAAGCTGTGAGGACCGGTGGATCTGGGTCTCTGCGGCGGACTGTGGATCTGGGTCTCTGCGGCGGACTGTGGACTTCGTCTGACCAACCGGATTGAGGATACTGCATAGTCGGGAACGCCAAAGAATTTGAAAATGTCATTTTAATATCACTTAGAGTAGCACAAGAAAAAAAGGAGATCTAACCTTTCTTCCTTGCCCGTGTAACATAATAGGCAGATCAATTCATTTTCATTTCTGACAAATGTTTTTGAGCACAATGACAAAGTATGCCAAAAATCACGGAGACAAAAACAACGACTCAAGTCCAGCTTTTCTTAGAACATTCACATTTCTCTAAATCGATATTCGAAACACTTTCTATTGTGTGAATTTGCGACTCACTTATATGTGACCATAGCAGCCTCACCAGCTAAAATGAACACATTTCCATTTTTAGCACGTCAAAAATCAAGAAATACATTTAGTCTCTTGAATACATTAGGGAAATTCAAACCCACAAGAACTTCATAATGACGAACAATTGTTGCAAACGTTTTTACGGGGTTGTCATCCAAATATCTGATTCTTTCAATTTTAGTGAGCCTGAACACGCAATGCTTTTGCATTTATTCTTACAAGTTTCACCCAGTATTTCATACACTTCACAGAAGAATAAAAGTGACTTACATATCTTCTCAGATCGCTGCATACATGGTTATTTGGAGATGGATTATCCACTTTGAGAAAAATGTTGAGTGGAAAACATCTTCGATCTTTTTGCCCTATTCCTACGCTTTTTTTTTTCAAAAGCCCTGCTTTCAGCTCCATGCTTAAAACGAGGTGGAATATGCAAAAGCATCGCAGTTGAGAGAAAGAGCAGATGGGGTGGGGGACAGGACGAAAACTGGTGAGGGTAGATGGAAGAAGGTGGAATATAATTCAACAAAAAAAAAAAGGACAGGTGAAGTGGCCTGTGGGGGCGGACGATGACAGATGCGGCAGTTTCATTATCCTTTTTTATCTCTATGCCTCTGCCTGCCTCTTTCCCTCCGTTCCCTGCATTCTCAATCTTCTGTCGAGGCAGTCACAAAACATTATTCCTGCTCTTTGAGTTCAAATTGATCGTAACAGCGTTTGGTTCGGAGCGTGTGGTTGGAAGAGATATGGACAGCTATCAGGAAGACTTATTGGGCTGATGTAACTGGTTGGGCAGAGAGTAATTGTCTGTTCATTATTAGGAAAGTGGTACTCGTTGATAGATTATCTATTGATTTATTTGTTACTGTATCTATTGATAATTGTCATTTTTTTTATCTGATGTATTTGTGTATCTTTGTTTTTCTTTAAAAACACGTTCACGTGTTCGTAACAGAAATGTAGAAGTAAAACCTGTCTGGCTGTTTATCAAGATTGAACGGCCAATCAGCACAGATGTAATAATATCTAGTAACGTTAGTTTTCATGTCATGTCTTGACACCCCCCCCCCCCCCCCCCCCCCCCACACACACACACACATCCACATTTAACCCCCCCGCACACACACACACACACACCACACACACACACCACACACACGCATATATATATATATATAATATATATATATATATATATATATATATATATATATATATATACCGCACACACACACACACATATGTGTGGTGTGTGTGTGTGTGTGTGTGTGTGTGTGTGTGTGTGTGTGTGTGTGTGTGTGTGTGTGTGTGTGTGATCGAACACTAGAGAAACCTCAAGAGAACAGCAATATTAATATTTCATAAAAATAAGGAGGACTGGCTGTGAAACTGATGAGGAGAGGTCAGTCAGACATAACAGAGCGTCGGTGGCGATCTTTCTGAGGATCTCCATGCAGACCTGTCACGCTTGCCCTGTTGACGTCATGTTGGGTGATGCCAATCAAATGCATCTGAAACGGTTCGCTCTGCTTTGAACATTCATATGTGCGATAGACTTTGACCAACAACCCGCAAGGTAGGGTGGGGGGTGGGGTGGGGTGGAGAGAACCACATAGAAGCAACTGAAGAAGAGACGCTGAGGCAGATTAGGGCAAAAAGGATAGCTCACAGTCAAGCTTACTAGAGAGTTGCTGATAGTCTAAGCTGTCTTGGGGGCGAAATACTCTAGCGAGTAGAATGATTAAAATGGACAGACCACACGTTTGAAGAAGACGTATGCTGCTGCTAGTTACTGACTTAACTGGAAAAAACGTAAGGTTGGACGACATACTTTGACCGAACGGGAGAGAGTTAAGACAACGGCTTTTGATTCCGTATGTGATTTAAGTGGCGATGCATAAAATTAATACTGCCATTTGAATACAGCGTAGTCGGGATTTTAATCTAATTTTAACGGACATCAAAAACAAAAAGAACACGTCACTCTTGGACACGGTGATGTAAGGAAACTTACGTTTGGGCAGTTCTGAGACTGGCGGTACCCGTTACGTTTGACGCATATGGCATGTTTTCGGCAGGTGACCGAAATTTGGCTTCTTTTTGAGGCAACTGTATATTGAGGTTGTCTCAACAAGGGGCACAAGTGTACTCAATTAGTGTGAGATCGGAGCCCAGTTTGAACAGCAACGACCTGTCGCAAGTGGACCCCGATAGAGGACTAGAGGATTTTGTTTGTAGTGATTCCAAACCAAGTTCTTTTAATTACTGAGTTACTTCTTGTGACTTCTACCTCGTTATGTGCGTGATTTCACATCTGATACTGAACACGGAAATCACTATTGAATTGTGGAAGAAAAGAATTCTTACAACGGGCTCAGGGAAGGAATCTATTTGTAGGGATGGCCCCCTCAGCTAAAGTACATTTAGCGAAAACTGAAAATTCCGTGACAATTGACGGAGCGAGTTGCAAAGAAAATCTATCGATTTACTGATTCCGATTCAAAAGTGAATTACCCGTGGATACGAACCTTATGCTTTAGTTCCCAACGTTTACTATTTCTTGCGCCGAACGTGGATGAAGGGACTAAGTGATTTGCTCGATCACTTTTCGTTGTCCTGCTACGTAGCGTTTTGTTATCTTGCCTGAAGAAGACCTAGGAGGGTCGACCCCAAACACGAGTCTTCCGATTTCATTTGTCTACTATTTTTTTTGTTTTTTTTTTCCTCTTTCGTCCTGTTTGGTCGCGTCCACTCATTAACATTTAGTTTTAGATTGAATTACGCCGAACGCCACAACAAAAAACATTGTCTTGTGCCTGAATTTTCACGCATCTAAACCTAAACCAGGCAATACAAAAACTAAGCTTTACAGCTGGTCCAGGGCCCTTTTTCCCCGCAGGGGTGTGAAACACCGATTGTGTCGATTTACGATGGCAAAAATGTATGAGAAGGAGGGGGGACGGCTCTTGAAAAAAAAATCTCACACACGTTCTGGGGTGGGTTTTGTTGCTACGGTCCGCCTTTTAAAGGGTGGGATATTTTTACCATGGCATTCTATGGAATGATACGTGCCTTGCACTGGTGTTTTTTCAATCCTTTCAATGAAAAATTTTCGGCGATTCTGTTCTATAGCAAACATACCAAAACGAAGTTTTTGTGTTTGCATGGCGCAAGATGCGCAAAAGTACAGATGGTCGTCAGTGCCTCGGGCAAATACCCATATTGTGGTTGACCCCCCCTTGTGCTTGATGGTTGTTGGATAAACACTTTTTACAGGCCAGGATCACCGAGGGGGTAGATGTTCCTCGGCAAAGCTGGACCCTTGTTTCTTACAAACGGAATGTGGCGTTTTACTTAAAGCAGTGTGAGACGGATCACACTTGTGGGTGTTAAAGTCTTAGGACTTATTGCATTTAGCGTTATACTATGGCTAATGAAAGCTTCTTTTAAGATTTAGGCAATATGCCTGTCTGTCAACCCTAACTTTTTTCGCCATCAAACCACACAAAAATTTTTTTTTCCACCTAATCTTTATAAACACATTTTTATTTACATTCACATATTCACTCACACATTCCACTAATTCAACCACACAACCCCACTTTCACACCAACCGCACGCACGCCACTTCGTAACGCCACGAACACACACGCCCCACACACACAAACACGCACACTTACACTAAACACACCACACCAAAAGAGAACATATCACACATACTCACAAGCAAAACACCACCCTCACATACACAAGCTCTCTCACAAATCCAAACACCACACACCACAACAAGACACCCACCTTTATCACACCACACACACAAAAACAAACACACAAACACTATTACACACCACACAACTCTCTCTATTTCTTTCTTTCCTCTCTCCCACACCACACACCACACACTCACACCAACACACCCCCCGCCTTACCTCCACCACCACACACCCACCACATTTGCCTACCGGCGCGTGCCGCGGCGCACACACACAATAAACCATACACCAACATACCCATCCAAATATAACACATCAAATCACACACACAGCCCACACTCCCACACATCACATCAAAACCATACACACCTTCTCACACCCACCACCCCCCCCACACACCTCCACACCCTCACACATCATTCCCACACCCCACACCACAACCCATTACACACCCACACACACAAATTCCACATTACCACCACCATTAACAACACACGCACACCTTCTGCCCTAGTGGTGGGCACTCACTCCTACGCGTGGCTTCCTGGACAGACAAACATAAAAGGAAAGAAGAGCAACAAGAGGGTATAAAGAAAAGAGAGAGGAGAGATTTGAGGAGAGAGGTTGATGAGAGAGGAGAGTGAGAACCGGCGGAGAGACGAGACGACTTCGAGTCGCTGAGCCCGAGAATTGGGGCTGGGAGAGACCCCGATGAGGAGAGAGAGGAGGAGAGCGTGGGGTAATTTTCATGGACCGCAGTTGAGTAGCAGAGCGAGATAGATATTGACCGTAGAGTGAGACGACTTGACTCCGATGTAGACCGTTTTTTGATGTATCTGATATCTGAGATTGTGTTGTTAGAGGTCGATGTTTGGGATGACTTTTTTTCGGATGAACGGATGAGGCAGCGTACCGGCGTAGAGAAGGGGCGGAAGGCAGGGAGACAGGAGGGGGGAGACAAAGGTAGTGTTTGTTTTGTGTGTTGTGTGTGTGTGTGTGTGTGTGTGTGTGGAGTGTGTGGGGTGTGTGTGTTGGTGTGTGTGGTCGCTGCTGTGTGTCGTGCTCCCTCGGGTGTGACAGAGGAGAGAGAGAGAGCGAGAAAGAGGAACGCTACAGCACCTCCTTTCTCTTTTTCCTCACTTTTGCAGTCTTTTTTTTGTCCAGTTGTGCCCTCCGTCCTTTCCCTCACTTGTTTTTTGAGGTAGTTTTTTTCTCCTTTCCCTTCTTACCCTTTTTTTCCTTTTCTTCTTTTTTCCCCTCTTTCCGTTTTTTTATTGGCGGGCGTTTTCCTGTGTTTTCTTGCCATGTTCGTGGCCTTTATTTTCATAGGGAACCCCCCTTCCTCCCCTTTGTTCCATTTTTTTCCCCTTTCCCCTTTTATTTTCTTCCCTCTCCCCTTTTTTTTTTTTTCCTTCCTCCCCCCTTCTCTTTTTTTCTCTCACCCCCCGTCTTCCTCCCTCCCTCCCCCTGTCTTTTCCCACAATCACTATCCTTGGATGGCTCAATGAACGAAGGTTAACCACACGGATCGGACTAGGGTCATTGGGGAGGGGGGGGGGCCGCGGGGGGGAAGGACCGTACAGGGAGTAGTATGGCCAAATCCGTGGGACCCGGGAGGAAACCCGGCACAGGTTTGGGAGCCGTTCCAAAATCCTTATGGCGGCCATTTGTCCGTTCGGCTCCTTAGAGGGAAAAACCAAGTCTTAATCATTTCCAGCTGAGACAGGGGGGCAAAAAAACCCTCTATAAGTGAAACATAATATAATTGTACTGAAGAACAAAAAGCAAACAGAACATCGATTTACGAATGTGACTTTTCTGGTTACGAACCCGCCACAAAGTTTTTTTCGGCAGTCGCGACAATACTGATTTGTAACCATCGCCAGGTTGTGCTTTGGCCGGGGCGGAAAGACGGCCGGAGCGTCTTGGGAAGCCCCTGTATCACAGCAGACATACGAGTTATGGCACCCCTAAACTGCATTGATCAATTAATTAACAAGGTATGGTTTTTGACGTAACAAAGGGAGCTCCGCTTTGGGGCGAGAGAGATGAGAAAAAAAGCACTGAGAGAGGAGAGAGGAAGTTTTTTCGAGTTGACCGAGAGAAGACGCGGAGAGTGAGAGCCGGGAGTTCAAGCCGACTGATTCGAGACGAGAGGAGGCAGGAGCATGGCGAGATTTCAGAGGCCCCTTTTTTTGATGATCCGGTTGAGAGATGACTGCCTTCCGACGAGAGATCCTGATCGAGGAGCGCTCTTTGATTCCCGAGAGATGACCGATTGATTGTTTTAGAAGGGGATGCATGCATCGCAAAATTGATCTGCTTGTGTTTGGCAAAAGAGGTAGTAACTCGGCCGGTTCGCACCTGTTGTGTTGTTCTGCCCGACAGCACGTTTATTACTAGTGTTCCAGTGCTTTTTACCCTCCATGAAAGTAGCTCAGTTTTGGTTTTCTTCTGTTTTTCATGCATTTCACACAATCACAATGGAACCACACCTCGTGCATTCGCACCGTATGCACGCGCGCGCCACGGCAATACACGCGCGCGCGCGACACACAAACACACACACACCACATTACATACACACACACACACAACACACACACACACACACACACACACAACCCACAACACACAACAAACAGACCACACAAACCGAACACACCACACACACACACACACACAACACCACACTAACACACGCACACACCCACCAACAACACACACAAAAACCACACACGACACACACACATCACACACATCACACACACACACAACACAAAACACCCACACCACACACACACACACACACACCACACACACCCACAAGGTTATCAACTTGTTAGCTCTAGGCAGATAACGGTGGTGACCTGACGTTGATACAAGTATTTGTATTTGATGGAGTGGAGCGAACCTTAAAATGAAAGTTTATTTGAACAAGAACAATTTAAGGAATAAACAAAATGAGATTATTTGGCAAAACACGCACACACAACACACACACCACCACACACACACAACACACACACATCACACTACACACACACACCACAACACAACACCCACACACACACACAAAGGTTTATCATTTTTAGTCTATACAGCAGAACGGTGGACACCGACATGATCACGTAAGTTTTGTAGATGGAGCGAATTAAATATAAAGTTTATTTTGAACAAGACAGATTTAATGCGCCTAATCCAACAAACGAGATTATTTGGCAACAACCGCACAAACCACACACACACCCACACACACCACACAACACACCAACAAACGACCAACACACCACACACACACACCCAACTACAACACCCACATCCCACCACACCAACACACCAGGTTCTCATTTTTAGAGGGGGTCTATGACAGCTTACACGTTTGGCCAACCGACATGTTCAAGTACCCCGGGAGATGGAGCGACATTAAATAGAAGTTTAGTTGAACAGGAACCAGATTTATAATGGAAAACAATGAATTATTTGGCAACACACACAACCACACGCACAGACAAACACAGAAACCCACAACACACACACACACCACACACCACACACAAACAACAATTAACAACAAACACACCACGACACCAAACAAACACACACGACTGGCGCGTCCGTGCGCGCAGGTGCATGCGCGGTGCTCGCTCGATCACACACAGAACATAACCGAGAGAGGTAGAGAGAAGATCCTTGGCGTAGATAGAGATTTGAGAGAGAGGAGAGAGAGAGAGATAGGAGGGAAGACAAAAAACAGAAAAAGAAATAGGGGAAGGGTATTGTCTGCTGTGGAAGGGTAGAGAAATACGGTTGTAAATGTGGGTGACATGTTGTCTAGCATGGGTGAGACTAAAGAAAAAAAAATGGATATGGGTGAGCAGGGATAGGGGGGGGGGAGGTTTCTGGCTTGAGAGGTTTGTCGAGAGAAAACACCCAGGTTGATATGGAAAGCGTTTTGCAATGGGAGATTTTTTTGTGAGAGAGGTAAATAAAGAGGGAGGTTACCACCTCCGCGTTGCTGCACTGAGAGTTTGAGAGAAATCAGGGAGCGTTATTCCCAGGGGTTTAATCGTCTGCTGACATAAGATGAGGGAAGAGAGAGAGCGATAGAGTATAGAGGGTGGGGGGGGAGGTGTGGGGGGTGGAAGAGAGAGATGAGGGACGGATAGACCGAGGAGTCCCCCTTGCTACGCTTGACCGAGCGCGTTTTGGCTGACACACTGTTTGTCATGCCCAGTCAACCCGGAGCGGAGTTTGGAGCCGTCTTTGAGTTCATCGTATGAGAAACAGGATCTCTGTTACGAAATCGGCTTAATAGTCAGCTATAAATGGGATTTGCCTCTCAATCAAAGTCATTTGTTATTCTGTTTTCTTGAGCTGGAAAACCGATACTTGATGATAGCATGTCCCGGATATTGGATCACGTTCCACTTTTCGGAAAATTTAAAAAAAAAAAAAAAAAGAAAAAAAAAAACAAAAAAAAACAAACCAGATACTGCTCGCGCCAGTCTTCGCCGTCTGTGACGTCTCTCTCCTCTCCTCCCCCTCGGCCCCCCCCCCCCCCCCGCCCCCCACACCCTCTTATCTCTGCCCCGTTTCTTTTTTTCCACACCCTCCGGTCCATCCCCCCTCCTACTTTCTCCACTTTCTTTCCATACCCTCCTCCCCCCGGGTGGTCCCTACTGTTCCTCTGTTTCCTGCCCACGCCGCCTTTCCTGCTTATCTCTGCCATATTATACTCCCCTGTGGCAACATGGCGGATTTAGCAGATGAGATCCTCACAACAACACATCTCTCTCACCTCTGCCCCCAACGCACTCTCACAGTCTCACTCCCTCCTCGACCCTCCCCGTCTCCTCTCTCCCCTCTATCTCCTCTTCCTCTCTACTCATCTCTCTCTCCTCTCGGCACATGCATACACTCACTACAGACACCCACACAACAAACACACAGACAACCCACACAAAACACATTGCCAACACAACACACCAACAACGTGCCACACGCGCCTCGCACAAATACAGCAGAACCCAACAAACAACAAAGAAACACAACACACACACGACACCCAACACACCACACACACACACCACACCACGCACTACACACCCACACACGCACATCTCCACACACACACAACACCACACACACAAACGCTACAACACAACCACACTCAACACACACGCACCAACAC
>JADBJO010000741.1:444219-459219 GCA_016801955.1 Conus betulinus
AAAATGTATATAGACCAGGATGATCCGAGAAAGGGTAGGCAGGTGGGGGGGGGGGGGGGGGGGGGGGGGGATGATATCATGTGGCTGATTCCCATGCCTGCCCTTACAGCTCTCATGAACACTGAACGCTTTCCATGCTTTCTGCAGAATCTCCATGCGCAAATTTGAACAGAGGAGATCCATAGCTTCAGCGATTTTTTTTCAGCACATCAGTTGCTGAAAGGGTAAATACGATGGATGTGGTGTACGTTTGGAGTGGAAGAGGAGCGTTGGGTAGAAGACGAGAGGAGGACATTTGGTCTAGACAGAGAGCATTGAAATCCAGTGCTCTTCGAGTGTCGATCAGAGTAATAACACATTCATGGAGATAAGCAGAGACAACATCTTCATTCGAAGAGTTCTGATGCGGAATCAAGGACCGAGAGGATCGAAATGGAGGGGGACGTCGGTGAGGACCAGCGAACCTGTTTACTTCCCTGCCCCTCCTCCCCTCTCTTTGCTACCTCCACTTCCTCGTCCACTCTTATACACTTGTAGAGAGTGCGATGCATACAAGAATCGACTGCTTTTCTTATTCTCCTCCCCTCCCCTTCTTCCCAACATAGGATTTTTTTGCCGATTTTTTTCTGAGCCGCTCAACGAGAATAAGATCTCGTGAGCCTCACTTGAGGAGGACTCGTTACCTCCGACATGGAAATATAGCATTTCTCTTGAGGAAGACATTATGTCTCCCTTAGACGGAACATTGCGCCGGTCTTAGGGATGATATGATACTCGTCTGAAAGAAGTTAGAGTACTGTCTTTGGAAATAGCATGTTACATATCTCAAATGGAGGTCTGTTAATTTTTGAGAGAGGGATGAAATATTACATGTGTTAAGAAAGATATCATTTGTAGTATGATGTGTAAAGCGTGGTACTTTCTTTGTAGATGACATCTTATATGTGCAGAGGAGAATAAAGTACCATTTTTGACGAATACTCAGTGATTTCCTTAGCAGTGAAACATCATTGTCTTAATGTAGAGATCTCAATACTTTTTTTTTAGATGAAATATTACAAGTCCTTAAAACATCAATGCACTTTCGATCCGAAGTACACGGCTTTTGTATTTGAGAAAGAAAAAGAACATATTTGGACAAAACACTTTGCCTCGCCTTCAGACAGTTTCTGTAGGGAGGGTGTGTGGGATGAAGGGAGACGGGGGCGAATTATTTGATCTAAATACTTACAAAAAGGAAAGTGTTGACAAAAATGTGAATGAATGAAGGAAAATTAACAAAAGTAATCAGGAATAAATGTATGGTCATCCTAACTACGATTTCAATACCAAAGCAATCGATACAGAGAGCTGTGAACAAGAGACAAGGCAGTTTTAAACATCAGGGACTGATTTGACACCATTTACTCACAAGCCTCTTCGTCCTTCGCCTGCGACAGTATTCTTCGTGGCTAGGCTCCTCGTCTGCTTTGTGAGGAGGAGCGGAGAGGAGAGGAGAGGTGTGATTATCAGTAATCGTTAATGAAAACAAATAATCTGTTCTTATGTGCTACAAGAAGAAATGGAAACGTATTAAACTTCATAAAGAACAGGAAGAAAAGTTATGTGATAAGTACATTAAAAGACAAAGAAACAAAGACTTTACTATTTACAAAAGCTAAGATGCGAAGAGAAAAAAACATTTTAAAGAAAGGAAGTAATACAGAAAGAATAGGCGCTGTCACTATATAGATACATGTATAAAAAAAAGTAGGAAAGGAACAAGGAAATGAGTAGGAATGGTGAACATCTCAACTTTTTTTTTTCTTTACATAGAAAAGGGACATTTGGAGGAAAGATATTTTACTTCTTTTCTACTGTGAAAGCGGAGAATATACACCTGACTCTAGAGCGCTTTCACATTCTCTAGTGATGAACGACCTGATTTTCTATGTGTAAAACAGGTAAATGTTTTCATGTTTTCCATAACCCAAAACATGTGAAAGACACTTTCTCGCTGCAGAAGAGAGAGTACGTCCGAATTACGTGCCGTTCTGTATGGGGGAAACATGCAAAGACAGGCAAGAATCAGTTTGACTGCTGTCGCAGCCCACAGTAGGGAAACCTCTGTGTCAAGCATTACAGCATACGACGTGAACATTTAGAGAACAGTACAGGCGATGTTAAACAATTAAAAGAGTACCATAGACGGGGTGATCAGGTAAAAAGTAATACAGACGAGGTGAAACTTATACAAGAAAGGTGAACGAGAAAGTAATAGAGACGAGGCGAGCTGTTAGAAGGTAACGTGGACAAGGTGTCTGTGGCTAGAAAGTAGCACAGACGAGATGAACGGTCAGAAAGTAATACAGACGAGGCGAGCAGTTAGAAAGTAAACAAAGACGAGATGAACATGGAAAGAGTGTTACAGATGAGGTGATAAACCAGGTCGTTTGTCAATGCGCCACATAACTGTCCTAAACGAGCCAAGATTTCCGAACTAATTACGGATGCAGATTGGATGCAAATGTGCCGCATTATGTTCTAAGAGTGTGGGTTGCTATTTGCCTGCTGGGAAATCAGCCCAGTGTCAGTTTCTTAATGGGGGTTAATTTCACCATTAGCAGAGATTTATGGACCGTTTATGCAGAGCAGATGTTTATGATCATTTTGTTAAAATCTCCCGTTTGGCGTGGAGTCACTCGCGCGTGTTATGTTTGAGTATGCAGACCGAGCTCGCACTTTTTCGTTGTGTTTTCTTTAATATGCGGGGCTGGGTCTTAATCCTGAACGATGTGGCTTTGCTTACGGACGAGGAAAACAAATCCACTGGGCTCGTATACTGTTCTGTTCATGTCTGTTCTATTGATATTCTTCATCCTGACACGGCCTTTGGGCTGAGTCCCAAAAAGCCTTACGTTTTTTCCTTCTTCTTCTCCTTCTTGTTTTTTGCTCGTTTATTTATTCCATCCATCTAGTTCAGCTGGAAAAAAAGATCTGATATAGACGGTATGTCGCGTGCGCACGCGAGCGTGTATGTGTTTGTGTGTGCGCGCGCGCCTGTGTCTGTGTGAGTGCCCAAGCGTGTGTGTTGTGGACACACATGCGTGCGTGCGTGTGGTTACGTTCATGCGCATGATCCCATGCGATACTGTTAACAATTCGATAGTCTGTTAAACCTGAACCAATGGCTAAAATATCCGGATTAATCTACTAAAATATGTCAGTGATTCTCATTTTACCCCTTCGATCAAGATCAGTGTAGCAGATGGAAAATACGCACATAGGATCCTGTGCACGGCTGTGGTTGTGTGGAGTATACTGCTGATAAGGTGTTGTTTTTTGGCCATGTTTCTGGCCATGTTTGTCTGGTAAACAGCTCGAAAAAAAGTATACGGATCTGGATAGAAATTGATAGTGTTATTTTAAGGCTAAGATACCCATACTCTGATCTCTTGGTGCGACACTGATCAAGTTTGCAGTTCTGTCGGGTACTGAAGTATTAGAAATATGTCTTCATTTGTGGTTATGTAGCTGGCAGGATTCGCGATACACGTATTTTGTCTGTGGTGGGAGGGAAAACACACACACACACACACACACACACACACACACACACACACACACACACCACACACACACACATACACACACACGCGCGCACGCACGCACACACGCACACGCACGCACACACACACACACAGACACACACACACACACACACACACACACGCGCGCGCGCAAACTCACACACACACACACACACACACAATACACACACACATATACACACACATATACACACACGTATATATATATATATATATATATATACACGTATGCACACACGCACTATTGGAGATGCACTCAAAGCATAGACGCAAAATCGTGAAGAATTTGTAGGTAACATTTAAATCACTGAATAATCAAATCAGAATTCAGAGAAGATTTTTCATGGAATGTGGAAATGAAGTGTCTACTGGTGAATGGAATCCATTCCAGATTGTAGGACCCTAATGACAAAGAGAGCGTTAGCCAAAGAATTTAGTTCCGACAGACGGAATACAGATATATGATGGTAAGAAGAACAGAGTTTGTATTCTGGGAAACACAGAGTGTCGCGGTGGCATTCTTGGCTAGAACCAGTAATAAACGAAAAACACAGAGAAAAAAAATGAAATTCCGGACCAAACAAGTGCCAGTGCAAAGATTTTAGGAGATTTGGGAAATTTGAGAATCTTCCTCATGGTAGTTTTTCTGGACTTTTGGGATTTGGATGGAGTAAGGTTGAAGCAGGTACTTCAAGACGCCCGAAAAAGAGCATTTGCATCGTCTGTAGAAAATGAAAGAGCCGGCAAATGTACTGGTCGCATCTGCAGATAAATAGTGGCAGATGGTGCTCATTCTTGTACCTCCAGATATTCGAGCCATCAGGCATTTGCGATGCACACACACACACACACACACACACACACACACACACACACACACACACACACACACACACACACACACACACACACACACACACATATATATACACATCACTATATTATATTTATATGTGTATGTTATTGTGTGTGTGTGTGTGTGTGTGTGTGTGTGTGTGTGTGTGTGTGTGTGTGTGTGTGTGTGTGTGTGTGTATGTGTGTGTATGTGTGTATATGTGTGTATGTATATAGTTGAACAATGTATATATATATATATATATATAATTGTTCAGCATTATCTATCTATCTATCTCTCTCTATCTAATCTCATCTGTCGTCTTTTCTGTTTCAGTGTGGCATGGTAGTTTTTAAAACAGGTCTATTTAGCCATGTGTGTAATCAGTCAGTTTGATTACCCCCAGTTCCTTAACTCAGTATGTCTTTGTTGACCATCAATCCGCTTGAAGAACGACAAGTCTGCCCTTGGGATGCAGAATGTGCCCCAGTGCGTGTGCTCGTGCGTTTTGTTGCTCGCGCGCGTATGCATATCAATAGAATCAGATCAAATCGATAAACACCAAAGTGGGGCGGAAAACGGTGGATTGTTCGCCTGTCGGACCAGTTGGTTTTTATAAGTCGATAAAACCAGTAAGCATTCTCTGTGATGGCGGAGGGTACTGTACAGGACATAACCGTCGTACCCAGAGTGTCTCATCTCGGGCTATTCGAAATCCTTCTGCCTAATAAAGCTGTCACACAGAGCGATGCCAATCTTGCAGACCGATGGCGGATGCGGGGGTAGGAATCATTAATGCGTAGGCGGCCAGGCGAAATGCAGGCCCAACTCTGATGAAAAGAGAGCGTGTCATTGATTTTTCAGAAAAAGCCAGAACCAGAGGTTAGGTGATTGTTCCTCTACATCCTTTTCTGTGTACAGTATCCTCTCTTTGCATTTTTTCTTTGTCAGCTGTGTTTTAAAATCAACTTGGTTAATAACAAGTAGGTCTTTATCCTTTTGAAGTTATCCAGCGTGCAAAGGAAACCAGCAGAACAAGGATTAATGTTCATCAACACAACTCAACAATTACTACCACGGGAGCACCTGAACGGTGCATACGTTGTGTAATATGTAATATGTTATATATCCCCTACTTTTCGAAAATCCAGCCAAGTAATGTCCTTTAACTGTAAGTTTTTACTGCTGTTTGAAAAAAGAAAAAGGTAGCTCCAGAAACAATACCCTGATCCAAGGTGATGTGCATGTGCGAAGAAGGACTGGAAGAGAATTGCTACACAGTTTAAAGAATGACATAAAGCTGCCCGCTCTTCACGCACAGTGGATGACCTGCCCCTTCCCTTCACCAACCCCTCCCTTCCATCTTCTCCTGGTGGCTCACTCTTTTGTCACTCTCCACTCTTACTCTGGAAGTATGATTCATACAGCATGGGCTTTCTAAAAGCAGATATAACATCAAGGACGTCTGTGTGCAGCCCGAGCACCTTGATGATCTATAAATAATTCTTAAATCCGCCATCTCTCTCTCTCTCTCTCTCTCTCTCTCTCTCTCTCTCTCTCTCTGTCTCTCTCTCACACACACACACACACACACACACACACACACACACACACACACACACACACACACACACATTCACATTCACACACACACACACACACACACACACACACACACACACACACACACACACGCACGCACGCACGCACGCCACACACACACACACACGCGCGCGCGCGCGCGCACGCACACACACACAAATCCACCTGCCCCCACGCCAACAGGACTAAAGAACAAATACAAATAATTGCGAGGACAAAAAAAAATTTGCATCATAGTTGCATGGCTCACCGCGGTCGATACGAGACAATGTTATTTGGAGCCTGTGAACAGCAGGTTAGCAGTGTGATATGCAGAGACTAGTCAGACTGGTGGACAGCCCGACCGGACGTGTTGTGACTTGTCTCTCTCCATCTTTTCTCCCCAGACCGCGCGTCCGGTTTCTCCGCAGTCTTTGGTAATTGTTGACGGCTAAAACCTCCTGCTGTTTTCAGACATTATTCAGTTCACTGCTCTGTGTATATTGCTGATCCACTTCTCGTGTTCTGTTTACTCTTTCCCAACCATTGTCTCTGAACCTCACCCGAGAGATGCAGTTTTGTTCTGGTTCGAGGACTTGCGTACCTCAGTGATCAATTGGGGTTTTGCTTATGAGAGCATCATTATTGTGATGGAACGTTCTGGGGCCAAACTTAGTCCAGTGGCCCACCTTTATGTTCTGTTTTGCTCTTGTCATCGTTTCTATTTCAAGCCCCATCAAGTCATAATTTTCGAGTTCTCACCCCCCCCCCCCCTCTCTCTCTCTGCCTCTCTCTTCTCTGTCTCTCTCTGTCTTTGTGTCTCTCTCTCTGTGAGTGAGTGTGTGTGTGTGTGTGTGTGAGTGTGAGTGTGTGTGTGTGTGTGTGTGTGTGTGTGTGTGTGTGTTTTAAGGGATCCGATGTGCTTGCGGTGCAGTGTCACCTGCGCTGTAAGTGACAGGGATCCTGCAGATAGATGCAGAGGCTCAGAAACGTATGTCTTTGGCTTGGATCTCTCCTGAGTAAGAGGTATACGGTAACCCCTTTTTTTGCATTAACTGGCTATCTGTGTCTCTGGGTCAAGACAGAAAAATTTCCTAACTTGTCAAAGCTAACCCTGTTGCGTTCATCTCTCTTTTCCCGGGAGATGAGTGAGGTCAGGAAAGGGAAAGGTGTATGTAGGTAAATTAACACGTTGTTTGTTGCTTACCCTTCAAAAAACTTGAGAAGGGTGAAAATGAGAATTCTTTTACCTGGCATTTTCGTTGAACCCTAAGACTAGTCGGTTGAAATTTAAAATTCGAGAGTTAATTATTCCAAAATGACGTGGGGGTACACGAGAAAAACAAAAGAAAAAAGATGGAAACAGGTGAACTGCCATATCGATCACACATTACGTTAGCAGGGAGTGATGAATAACAACCAGAGTAATGTAAACCATGGCGTCAAAGAAAAATCTCGTCTCTCCCGTCCCCACAACCAGATATAGAGAAGACCGCCCTGAGACCACGTCCATGAACGATTCAGACTCAGATGCGGAGGCAAGAGCAAAGGCAGGCTGTGGGGCTTCACTGCTGGTAGAGGGAATTGGGGCGGATTGGCCTTGGTTTGGTCTCAGTCTTTCGCAGTCTAAGAGATTGTCAAGGTTTGACGGGAAACCTCAAGTCTGTTCAACGAGAAGAAAACGATTCATTTTGTGTTCAGATCAAGCTACGGAGTTGGTGGATGGAATTGTCAGTGTATTGTCATACAAACAGCTGAAATAATCAGACTTTGTCATAAGATATACAGAACAGAAGGATGCCTCAGGGTCCGTGATAAAATCCGAAATCACACATGCGCATAGGCCGGCGATGTTCATCTAGCTTCAGTCTCTAGGAGGTCACAAAGAGTGACAACAAACTTCATCTTTCTCTCTTTCTGTACACCTTTGTTGCTACAGACCATCAAAGTGCGATATCTGAATACCTTGGTTGATCTCGATGCTCCATTTCCGATATCAAAAGTTAGGCCATGTTCAGGATCACTTTTGTTAGGAGGAAGTTTGTGGTGTTTGTTGTCAGGCGACCCACTAGGGGCTGTGTGCAGGACTAGTCCATCGTACAAACTGCAAGGCAAACCACCAGCCTCTTCACAGGATAGACGTGTTCTGCGGCGTCGAAAAGGTACCGACGGTTTGTCTTATTTTCCCCAGTCAGTGCAAATTAATCGCTCACCGCCCTGGAGCTTGAAATTCCCCCTGCTACACAGTCTGGATGATCGGACCCCACCTCCTGTTCCACACACCTCAACCCACCAGGAACAGTGCCTTGCAGACAGGGAAGGCAAAAGTGGGGACTGTGCAGATAAAGAAGAGACCTCCACCCACTCTCACAGGGTCTAAGCTGTCCCAGTCTGGCAGAGGGTCGGCTAATGGGACGGAAGACCGTCTGTCAAAAGCAGAAGTGAAGCTGTGACATATCTAAACCACTCGCAAAATGTGGACAATGGAGACGTGGACATGGTGTTAGTTGTCTGCCGCTCATCGTTTCTGGACAATGTGAATAAAACCCGATTCCACAAGAATGCAAAAGATATCGAATAAATTTAGAAGAGCTATGTCTTCTCTGTTAAAATTATATTCAACTGTAGTGGCTCTCTTCGGAGACACAAATAAAAAACTAGGAGATCTTCATTTTTAAAAAAATCATCAGCACAACCAACAGCCCTAGGAGTGATAGGGGAGTCTCGTTATTCGTACACATGTCTCTGTTATTCAGCCACAGCAGTCTCAACACCTGTCTTCCAGCGTTAGCAGTGAAATAATAAAGTAGTGTTCTTTATATTTATTGCTGTCAGTGTATATGTCAGTCGTCCAGAGCTGATCAGGCTAATTGAAGAACTTACACGAACTTTTTTGCCTTTCGGCGACAATAATGTGGAGATACTGCGACCTGTGATTTTTTTTTTTTCTGGAGGTTGTGTTCAACAGAAGTTATAGAAGACGAGTTTCTGAAAAGTTCTGACGCTGCAACAGCCATAACTTTAAGAATTTACGAAACGTAAGTCCTCAAAATAGACTGGCTTCATTTGGACTGAAAGCGTTAAAGTTCTGCACCTTCCGAAGTAAGTTCAAGCCCATCAAAATCGCAAGCATTCTGTAGTAAGTCGCAGTTTTTGAAGAATTTCTGCTCCACGCGTATTGGAAAAACTTCCAAACAGAAAGTTAGAAATTAAAAAGAAAGCATAACTCCGTTTCTATACCACTTCAAATCTACCGACACCGTGATTACTGAGAAAGTTCTTTGGTTCATCCGTAGGCTTTCTACATCCCCACCCCCCCCCCCCACCCCCCCAAAAAAAAACAACTCTTCATCATCTAAAATAATCTGCTGTCTCATTGGAACATAGGCACTTCAAAGAAAAATTCTTCACAGCTTTTTTATTTGACAATACCTTAAAAAAAACAGTCTGCCTCCTTCAATGAAATCCAGTCGGCTCTTCTGCCCTAAAATGATTCAGTTCCTAAACAGGATGACATTCACTATGAATTTTTCATGCTTTCTCCTGAAGTCTGCTGTTTGCAAGTCTTCACACACATCTGTACGGTGTGAAAGGATGGGTCGATTATACCTGGTTGATATTTTTCTATTACAAATTTCAGAAGCGCGTTTATATATGCAAATGTGAATACAGTTTACATTCAGTGTCATTGCAAACATTGTGTATGTATCAGAGAGAGAGAGAGAGAGAGAGAGAGAGAGAGAGAGAGAGAGAGAGAGAGAGAGAGAGAGAGAGAGAGAGCGAGCGCAAAACCAGTCTGTCAACGCATACTTATATCAAGCGCGACCGCTGTCATGTATACATTTGTATACATAGAAGTGCATAGTCACACACTAATGCACACACACACACACACACACACACACACACACACACACACACACACACACACACACACACACACACACACACACGCACACACACAGACGCACACACACACACACACATGCGCACGCACGCACGCACGCACGCACACACACACACAGTCACACACATGTCTGATGTACTATTGTGAAAAGAACTATTTGATTCCAGTCCAGCAGGCTGGTTTTAGAAAGGGTCGATGCACTACAGACCATCTTGTAAAACTTACAAACCAAATAAAAAAAAAAAAAAACAGTTCGCCCACAGAAAAAGTACGCTGGCTACATTTTTTTATGTTAAAAAAGCCTACGACAGTGTTTGACATGCTAGGTTGCTTTACAAATGAAAAAAAAAGATGGGTATTTCAGGCAACATGTATTCTTACATAAACAGTTTCTTAATGGACAGTCATATATGTACAAGAATTGGTAAGATGCATTCTTCCTTCAGGTACATTACTATGGGTATCCCCCAAGGATCAATTATTGCCCCGATTTTGTTTTCAGTTCTCCTTTATGATCTTCGTTCTGCGCTGTCCAAAAATATCCATGTAGTTCAGTATGCTGATGACATCGCAATATGGATGCATACTAGTTTAAGAACATACAAAGAAGAGGTCAATTAATCATGTGCAGAAATCCTATCAATATGAATTGGACAATTTATCAGCATATATAAAAGAAAATGGGCTTGAATTATCTGGTGAAAAAAACCTGTTTAATGTTGTTTAACACAATGGAGAAAATCCACCTGTACTCCCATCCTTGAATATAGATGGCACTTTGTTGCAATATCAGAAATCAGTCAAATTTTTGGGAGTCCTTTTTAACGCCAAAACTAAGCTGAAAAATGCATATAGAAAAATTGTTATCTAAAGCTAGAACTAGACTAAATTTTCTTAAAATTGTTAATTGCCAACCTTGGGGTCAAAATACTAAAACCCCCTTTTGCATCTTTCTTTGGCACTTGTCCGCTCCAAGTTAAAGTATGGACAAGAAGTTTACTTTTCAGCGCCAAAGTATCTTTTTAAAAAAGTTACAAAGTATTGACATTGACAGTAAAGCTATTAAATTAGGTTTAGGAGTTCCCGTACTAACAAATACATATAAGAGCTACAAAGCGGCGAATATCTTACCTTTATCGGAGCAAAGATGTCTAGAAGTAGCCAAACATGTGATTCGAAGCTTGTCAGTAAAAAATTCAGTTACTGATGATATTTTTTGTAAATTCGAATAAAGATTTTCCAAGTAGAGCCCAGGAAATCTCATATATTCAGCCAATAATGAATTATACCGCTGAACTTATGTCTAAGTGTAATGTAGATTTAACATCGATTCCAGAGTTCCCCACAGTTCCCAATGATGCCCTCCTGGGAACACTTGAGTGGAAATTTTGATTATGAGTATACAGTCTCAAAGAAAATAGAAAATATTAACATTCTAGTGAACGATGTGAAAGAACACCTAGAAAATTCTTATACTAATCACCTTAAAATCTATAGTGATGGTTCAGTTATGGACACAGCTGATAGCGGTTCTGCTTTCGTTATTCCAAGTCTGAATATACGAAAACATTTTCATCTCGGAAAGGGATTTTCAATATTCACTGCAGAACTGTATGCTATACTGATGGCTTTATTTTGTGTATATAGTACTCCAATGTCCTTTTTTTTAGTGTGCTGTTTTGTGTTGATTCCAAGTCTGTTTTGCAATCACTGCAAACTTGGGATTGTAAGGCCAGGAAAGATTTACTATATGAAATAAGGTACATGATACACTGCATTATGTCTCAGGGTATATTCGTAGACTTCTGTTGGATTCCTTCACATTGTGGTCTCAGAGGGAATGAAATAGCAGATAATCTAGCTAAACTTGGTGCACAAAACTGTTCAGAATGTGTGCTAAATTTGCCATTACATCCTTCCAAGTGTGAAATACTATTCAACCTAGAACACTACATTTACAAAACCTTTTTCTGTGAATAATGCTACACACACTGCCTAGCTGCACGCCATCTGGATAAGCTTATCACAAAATTAAGGCTGAACACATGGAAGACCAAATTTTCTCCTGAAGTTGTGTGTGTCTGTGGAAAAAATCATCTCTGTGCATCACCTTCTATTAGATTGTCCAGTTTTAACTAAAAAGTATAAGGCAAAAGATATCAATCATGACAAATATGAAAATGAGAGTCAAGTTCTGTCTGACTCATGCATAATTGACTTTGCCGCCACTTTAGCCAGTTCTGATGTAGCTAGACTATTATGAGGGTTCTTAACTGATATGCTGTTTTTTCTTTTCATAAGTGTATGCAGATGTATGTGTTGAAATGACTTAAGTGATTTTATTTTCGTCTAATATCATCCGCCGGATGGAAAGACGTAAAATTAAACCACCACCATCACACACATTCACACACATACACACACACGCATGCACGCACGCACACACGCACGCACGCACACACACACACACACACACACACACACACACACACACACACACACACACACACACACACACACACACACACACACACATACACACGCTTAAATTCAATGCTTTTGTCCCTCTTGGGTCGTGGAAGATAACAAACAAACAAACAAACAAGCATTTGAGGCAACATGTCCTGGTGTTGTTTCAGATAGACGAAGCCATGTTTTGAGTTGTGCACTTCCACACGTGCATGTGCGGGGAGGTCTCACGCCCCCTTGCCCTCTCTCTCTCTCCTCTCTCTCTCTCCTCTCTCTCTCTCTCTCTCTCTCTCTCTCTGTCTGTCTGTCTGTCTGTCTCTGTCTGTCTGTCTGTCTCTCTCTCTCTCTCTCTCACACACAGGGTACATATACACACACACATGCGCGCGCACACACACAGAAGCACGCACGCGCACACACACACATATACACACGCGCGAGCGCGCGCGCGCACTCACGCACAGACACATTCGCCCGCTCACGCACACACGCAAGCACACGCGCGCGCGTGCGCGCACATGCACACACACACACACACACTCACTCACACTTGCAAGCACGCACACACGGACACACACGCTCGCACGCACGCACGCACGCACAGACGCATGCGAAATTGCACACATACTCACACATTTCTCTCTCTCTCTCTCTCTCTCTCCTCTCTCTCTCTCTCTCTCCTCTCTCTCTCTCTCTCTCTCTCTCTCTCTCTGAGAGAGAGAGAGAGAGTAAGCGAACACGAATGTTGATTATGCTTGCGAGAGATTTATTCTTTAGCTTTATGTGCTTATGTATATACTGTATTTGATGATGTATTGATTTCTTTCCCTTCTTATTTCAGTTGCGATAAATTTCATTTTGTGTTTACCCCCTCCCTCTGTTCCCATTGACACGGGCATGTGGCCTAGTTCAATTAAACATTTGTCATTGTCTCTCTGTCTGTCTGTCTGTCTGTCTGTCTGTCTGTCTCTCTCTCTCTGTCTGTCTCTTTCTCACACATTCATCCCGCTCCCCTCTCTCTTCTCCAGAGATGCATTGAAAGCAAGCGCACTTTGTATCTACTCAATTCCCGCTGTTCAGTTTTCCGGAGCACCGTCCCAATAGTCTGGGCAAGAGGGTAAACACTTCTCAGGGAACAACAATCGTTTCCCATGAAAATCTATAAACGGTGGTTTGATCAGGAAGCAGGCAGGTAGGACAGCCGAGGCATTAGTTTTCTCAAGCTCTGTGGAATCGATTTGATTGATTGATAACTCGCACTAACTTGCATTGCACTGACGTTTCTACCGAGTGGTATAAATTGTCTGTTTGTTGGCCCGTTTTGTTGCTCTCTCTCTCTCTCTCTCTCTCTCTCTCTCTCTCTCTCTCTCTCTCTCTCTCTCTCTCTCTCTCTCTCTCCTCTCTCTCTCTCTCTCTCTCTCTGTCTCTCTCTCTCTCTCTCTCTCTCTCTCTCTCTCTCTCTCTCTCTCTCTCTCTCTCTCTCTCTCTCTCTCTCTCTCTCAATTCATTTTGTTTAAAGCCCAGCCTACAGTTGGGGCTATACGAAGGCAGTCACTTCGTCCAAAGCACGCGCCTATGAGACTTGTTATGTGTGTCGACATGTCTGTGAAAAGAAATATGGACACACAACAAAAACAACGAGGTAAAAGAGCAAATAAAGGATGAGTTGAGACTGCAAACACACCCTGCAAGAAAAGCCATGTATAACAAGTATATTGCAGAGAGAGAGAGAGAGAGAGAGAGAGAGAGAGAGAGAGAGAGAGAGAGAGAGAGAGAGAGAGAGAGAGCAAAACCAGTACACACACACACACACACACACACACACACACACACACACACACACACACACACACACACACACACACACACACGCACGCGCTTGCTTGCTTGCTTGCTTGCTTGCTTGCTTCTCTTTAGATAGATAGATAGATAGATAGAGAGAGAGAGAGAGAGAGAGAGAGAGAGAGAGAGAGAGAGAGAACTCAGAACTCGGAAAGTTTTAATGTATATCGGCCTTGGGCCACGCCACAAGACAAGGTACAAAGGGAAGGGGAAGGGAGTGGGTAGGAACGGGGAGAAGTTAGCATATACGTTATTGCAAACAGAACACAAAAAAGCATTGCAATATCAATTCCCCCAAAAGCCATGTAAAAAGATGATACATTATTCAGATACGTTTAGAGTACATGAAATTACATTACAAATGAAGTCAGACATTTCATCGAAAACCAAGGTGGTGGTTTATTGTCCGCAGTAAAAGAATTGACTTGATCCTTCTGTTTATCGTATGAAAAATATACCTTGACAGGCTCTATGTGCGCGAAGCACTGGATACCTTAAAAAGCAAAGGAAGGGGACAATTGGCGAATTCCTTGAGAATTTTTTTTGCCGAGGTCTTGATAGAGGGAGCATTGAAATAAGAAATGTTACTCATTCTCTACCTGATCACGGGCAAAATGGGCACGCTTTGTCCTTTTCTGTTTTACTATAGCGATGCATGTTGTTATTCAGTGGAAGCAAATTAAACCTTGATTGTGTAATGGCTACGCGGAAACAGTACGTGTTCGTATCCAAAAGATATCTTTCCTTTTCAAAACAGACTTAAAATTACTATAACA
>JADBJO010000741.1:474219-484219 GCA_016801955.1 Conus betulinus
TGATCCACCTCCGTCTAGTAGAGCGTCTGCTAATGCGGCTGAAGACTAAAACATAAGTAAACCTCAACATCCCTAAACCACTCGAAAAGAGACAATTAAGATGCACAGGTGAGTGTAGGTTGTCTGTCGCTTATCTCATGATATCTGGATAATGTGAATAAAACTCGATTCCACAGGGATACGAAAGGTCTTGTTTTCAAATTTTCAGGAGCGGTATCTTCTTTGCTAAGATTATATTCAGCAGTAGTGTTTCTCTAGGAAACGCAAATGAAGAACCAGAATATTTTTTTTCACCGTTTATAATGCTCTTTTGAAATCGGCACAACTCCAAGGATGTTACAGGACTGCTCAAAAGGCAGGTGAAGGCAGTGCTTCTCTGGGTCCTCCCCAGCACCTTCGGGTTTTTTTTCCTTCTGATCTGTTGAAATCGGCACAACTCACTGCAGTAAAAGCGCTAGAACCAAGGTGGAATGTTTCGGCACGCAGTCATCTGTACTGTTCTCAATCTACGAGACTGGGAAGAAAAGGTGAGTAGAGACAGCAGGAACAAAAAGAGAGGTGACAGGATGGCGTGGGTAACGCGGCGAGAGGATGCATTGTGGGCTGAGTATTTTGTCTTGTTCCTGTCATAGTCCAGTATGTGTATGGCACGTGCAACTAAACAACACATACTGATTGATGCATCCAGTGTGATGATAAACGTCTATTTGAAGAGCTATTCCTTCTTCCCGTTGGCTAGGTGACCAAGTTTGTGAATAAAATGTGGGCGCACACACACACAGTGTGTGTGTGTGTGTGTGTGTGTGTGTGTGTGTGTGTGTGTGTGTGTGTGTGTGTGTGAAGAGAGAGAGAGAGAGAGAGAGAGAGAGAGAGAGAGAGAGAGAGAGACAGACAGACAGACAGACAGACAGTGATGCAGAGAGAGAGAGAGAGAGAGAGAGAGAGAGAGAGAGAGAGAGAGACAGACAGACAGACAGACAGACGGACAGACAGACACACACACACACACACACACACACACACACACACACACACACACACACACACACACACACACACACACACACACACACACACACACACACACCACACACACACACACACACACACACTTTGTGTGCATCCTTTGTGTGTTTGTGATGAAGAAGTCATCTTAAAAGAAAGCGACGACGTTTTGAACGATAAATATTTTCAAGCACAACGTGGGATGGGGGCGTTGCCACAGTGAAGTAAAAAAAAAAAAAAAAACAACCAACAAACAAACAACAAACACAAAAAACACACACACACACACACACACACACACACACACACACACACACACACACACACACACACACACACACACACACACACACACACACACAAACTCGAAACTTGACATGGGCAATTTATAAAGTCTATGGAAAGAAACTAATTTGACCTCGGATTCCCCATTCGCTCTACCGCCACTCCTTCTTTCTCCTTTCCCCCATCAGTGTCAAAGCCGCCATCGAACTTGCAAAGACGCTTGAAATAAGAAGCTGGAAGAGAAATCAGATTGTCAGAAAGTTCTGTGCAGTGATTTGAGTTTTACTGCAGAATATTTTGGAGACATTTTGTTTTCTTGTTTGCCCTGAAATATTTTTCAAATTGGTGCATGAGTGAATTCAGAACTTTACATATCTTGCACCCTCCTTCTCTCGTCGTCAATTTATTTCCGCTCCTCTCCGAAATGTTGATTAATGCGTGATTGTGAAAATTGTGGAGCCTCTGCAGTCGATATGACTATATATTCCGTCTGCTTTCCTCTTTTTATGTCGGTGTTCCTAAATGAAATAAAATTAGCCTATTTACGGCACATTTTGATGATTTAGGGAAAATTGAAGAAAATGTACGGGGGCGGGGAGGGGCGGGGGGGAAGGGGGGGGGGGGAGTGAAAAGATATCAAACGATGCGATTTTATACTCGGCCCAAATATTCAGTGCTGTGCTATAACTCACGGGTTACAAAACAGTCTGAATATGGAAAGTAGTCTGCACGATGAAGAGTAACAAAGTAAGTGGTAGTTTTGATCTTATGTGTTTGGAGACGTCCTGGGATTGTGGACGGATCTGATCAAGTACGGCATTTCAAGGGCAGACTGACAAAACAATGCTGCCATACTGGGGTTAACATAATAGTTCGTTCATTCGACCTGTGACTGTAGATACTAGCTTCATATGACAGAGACAGACATCTGTCGGAAATCCAGCTTGTTGCATTGCCCATCCACAGCAGGTATACAATAACCAATCACACAGTTGGTGTTTGTCTCTGATAATTTTTGGTTATTTAAGTGACGTAATAAGCCCCAACGGTCAAAGTTCCGGGATGGGTGAGTGAGGGAGACAGCGGAGATTTCACACCGGTAGGCTGGTGGGTAGGGTGACCGAGGCACTGATAATGTCCGATACTGGCTCGGCTATCTCGATGTGGATCGTACAGCGATTATGCGTGTGCTACGTCTGTTACATCACATTTTCTCACCCGTCACGTTTTCTCACCAGGTAAGAAACGTGACGGGTGAGAAAACGTGACGGTACATACGTCGCGCGATGCACTGTCTCAGTCGATCAGTCCCTTTAACAGGTAATAGCAGCGAGCGTTTTGAACTGAGTTCCTTAGTCCGTAAGTAAAGGAAAGCTAAATTGGAAAAGTCACCGGCTGCCATTTGTTACCAAGAATCAATTTCTTCTGCCTTTCCAAAGTGGGCTGATTAACACGGTGTGTTCTTCCATCCTTCTACCATTCCATTGTCAAGATTTGCAACTGTAAATCTTGCTTTACTTTCCTTTGTCTCCGTTCTTCTTCCTGTAAATTTGATATAAAGAATCGAGAAACTTTCTAGGAACAACGGGTCTTATACGTAATATCTTGTCAGACAAAAACTTACGCGTCTAGTAAATGTACCGATCCTAGAGCTAACGATAGAAATGTGCTTTTGTTTGTCTTCTGACCCATTTCCACCCCACTTTTATTTCCTTTTCTTCCCCATCCCTCACACACACAAATCGAGGGTAGCTAGTCTATTTCACATGCGGCGGAAACAGCAATCGTTTGCACTTTACAAGCTCACATGATCTCACAAATGTTTACCACGAGAGGAGGTGCAAGAGTGAAATGGAATGTCTATATGTTTACCCAGCCTGGATGCGCGGTTCCTTTGTGACAACAGTCAACAGAGACTGGGATTCCGATCATGTTGCACATTCAAAGAAAGAGGCATTGCTGCTTTCGTTTTCGTGTGTGACGACATCGCGCTGAATTCACTTCAGACCAGTTCAGCGATGAAATGTGAAGAGCGGTGTCAGGGATGAACTTTATAAGGTTGAACCGACCTTTGGCTGGAAGGGTTCTCGGAAAAGAGATAGAATCAAGGTGCCTGCATGTCATCAGGCATGCCTATCCCCCACTTCCGCTCGCCAGCCGCCTCTTCACTAGTTTGCTGTGTGCTAGAATTACATCCCAGGGGTGGGGAAATGCGGAATTGGGGTTTCTGAACTCCTATCATTTGCAGAATGGAATCGGTCAAAACACGGTTTTTTCTTCCTCTTTCTTACATGTTGTCAGATGGGCTCCCTTGGACTAGCTGCTACATTGCTAAGAGATGCCACTGCTTCCCGTCTCCTCGTCCTCCTCCTCGTCCTCGTCCTCCTCCTCCTCCTCCTCCTTCTTCTTCTTCTTCAGTATGATTGTTATAGCCGTCGAATTTTTCTTTCCTTTCTTCTTCTTCTTCATCATTATCTTCTTTTCTTCTTCTTCTTCTTCAAGATGATTGTTAGAGTCGTCGACGTTTTGTTTCCTTTCTTTTTCTTGGTTTATTCTTCGTCATCTTCCTCCTCCTCGTGGTCCTCTCTTCCAGCACGAGGGAGCAGCGTGGGCTCTTAATGTGAGAACGTTCGTACGTTATTCCATCATTGCTTCATCAGAGCTGTTTCCTATCAAATTATAGATAGGTATTCTCCTGTCTAGAAAATGAAGAAGAAAGATGATCATAATGAGGACGTGAAGAAATAAGACAAAACAGGAGGTTTAACAAGAAAAAAGGGAAAGAGAGACAGAGAGAGAGAGAAAGAGAGAGAGCGAGAGTGACAGAGAGAGAAAGAGAGAGAGAGAGAGAGAGAGAGCGCACACACACACACACACACACACACACACACACACACACACACACACACACACACACACACACACACACGCACGCACGCACACACACACACACACACACACACACACACACACACACACACACACACACACACACACACACACACACACACACACAGAGTCTGGTAACAAAAGTTCCTCTTATAACTGCCATTACTAGTGTTATTAATACTACTGTTACTACTACTATGAGTGCTGCTGCTGCTACCGCAGCTGCTTCTATTGCTGCTGCTGCTACTACTACTACTATTACTTCTACTGTTGCTGCTAGTATTTCTACTGGTCGTGCTTCTGAGTTCATTTCTTTTTCTTTTTTCTTTAAGAGTGACGAAGCAGAGATATTTTTATTGTCACATTTGCTTCAAAGCGTACAAGTTGGTTCAGAATAATTCATTAGTACGATCTCTCTCGTTTTTGTTTGTCTTTTATCGTCAGATATTTCATACTAACATAGTTAGAACTCAAGTGACAAACACTGCAAAACACATGTAAGTGCTACGAACTGTGTATTCATATAGTTCAGAAACCAAAAATATAAACACCCCTCCCCCCCCCCCAAAAAAAAAAAAAAAATGTCAAACGCTACTTTTGGGAGCACACACTGTTGTATTAGGATTATTTCTGTTGATTGAGCAGTTGTAGAACTTTCTCGACTCCAACAAAACTCGGACTGCTCTTCATTGACAAAAACCTTGTCTTAGCCGGGCGCCTCCCAGTTTTGCGGAATAATCCAAGTGGATTTCTTTACAGGGCTTTCGCCAGAGGTGATTTACTTGTCAACGTGTGTTCTTTTAACGCACGCTAAATGGATAAAACAGTACCTTCGGTTGGGTTTATGGAGAAAGGGGAAAACCAACAATAACAACGACGACGACGACAACAACGACAAGAACAGTACAACAACAAACCACAACCACCTAGCAACTTCACCTGGTATGACACTGGAAACTTTGCACCTGAGTTCATTTAGCTCCCTGTAGCCACAAACTCCTCACAGCACACGGGCTATAAACACACGATTACCTTGACTTGACGTCACGAGGGTGATGCTTTTAGCAACCGTTGCTTTGCAGCCGACTTATTATTTACAAATGAGTCATGCTGTGATGCAGCGTGTAGAGAGAGAGAGAGAGAGAGAGAGAGAGAAGGGCAGGGAAAGAGGATTCTTCTGAGGGGCATGCAATCATCATCAACATCTTTATGACAGAGCTAGAGAGAGAGAGACAGAGAGAGAGAGAGAGAGACAGAGACAGAGACAGAGAGAGACAGAGAGAGAGAGAGAGAGAGAGAGAGAGAGAGATTAGTCGATTGGAGATAATGGGAAAGCTATGAAGAGAGAAGGGAAAAAAAAAAAAAAAGGACTGTTCTGGCATGCAATCAGCAACAATGTTATGGAGAGAGAAAAGAGAGCGAGAGAGAGAGAGAGAGAGAGAGAGAGAGAGAGAGAGAGAGAGAGAGAGTTAGAGAGAGAGAGATTAGTCGATTGGAGATAATTGAAAGATATGAAGAGAGAAGGGGAAATAGGACTGTTCTGGTATGCAGTAAGCAACAATGTTATGGGAGAGAGAGAGAGAGAGAGAGAGAGAGAGAGAGAGAGAGAGAGAGAGAGAGAGAGAGAGAGAGTGAGAGAGAGGATAATTTTTGTGGCATGCATTAAAGAATAAATGCCATTTTGCTCCCTTCGGTTCCCTTTCTGATGTAAAGTGTGACTGGAGCACTGGAGAGAATGGCGATAGGACTGAGTTTTTTATCGTAAGAGTTAGGTTAGTGGAGTTTGATAAACAAATTCGTCGTCTCCTTATTCGTGTTCTTTGTCTCTCTCTGCGTTTGTATGTCCGTTTGCCTCTGTGTCTGTCCGTATATCTCTCCCTCTCTCGTCTCTCTTCATGTTTGTGCCTGATATATCTCTCCCTCTCTCTCTCTCTCTCTCTCTCTCTCTCTCTCTCTCTCTCTCTCTCTCTCTCTCTCTCCTAATCTCCGACTCATCTTTGCCTGCATTCCCTCCCCCTCTCTCTGACAAGCACACACACACACACACACACACACACACATACACACACACACACACACTCTCTCTGTCAAACACACACACACACACACACACACACACACACACACCACACACACACAGAGTCAGACAGATAGATATACATACATTCACGCTACGCGCGTGACAGACACAAACAAACACATACACACGCAAAAAAGGCGCGGACGAGCTCGCGCACGCGCGCGCACGCGCGCACACACACACACACACCACACACACACACACACACACACACACACACACACACACGCACACACACACACACACACACACACACACACACACACACACACACACACACACACACACACACCACACACACACACACACACGCATACACACACGTACGCGCACTAATTATCATGTTACTTGTTTCCTTTCTGCCGTCATTAACTTCAGAGCCCCCATCAGAAAGGGCTGTCACAACAAATTATTGAGTGTCAGGGTTTGGGAGGGTGGGTGCGGAGGGAAACCTTCAGAGGGTTCGAAAAAAAAAAAACTATTAAGAATGCCGTTAACGAAGAGGTTTGTCTTCCACTGCGGGGAAAAACTCCTCTGGTTACATTTCCATTGCACGCACACGCACAATTGGTGTAAGGTCATTCAGAACTGAACATGTGTGTTGAACGAATCCACACGCGTACGTGCAACCTCTCACATAAAAAACCCACACAATCTCTCTCAGTATCTCTCTGTTTGTCTGTCTGTCTGTCCGTATGTCTGCCTCTCTCTCTCTCTCTCTCTCTCTCTCTCTCTCTCTCTCTCTCTCTCTCTCTCTCTCTCTCTCATTGATAATGGCTTGCCGATGCACAATTTTGGGACGTGTGCGAGTATGTGTTGTCGCTCGTGCAAAGCCACAACCTCCTGTGAGAGAGGCACTGGATTGCTCGCCTGTCTGGACCTGTTGGTTTTCATAGGTCAGTTACTGCTGCAAGCAGACTCTGGGACACGGAGGTTACTGCTGTACGGGACATAACCATCCCACCCAGGAGGCCTCAAACTGGGCTGTCTGCACCCACCTGTCTAATAAAGCTATAGCACACAGCGACACCAGTCTCACAAACCGACGGCAGACACCGAAGTAGTAATCATTATTGTGGTAAGTGGGGCCAGGCAAAGGCCGGGCCGATGAAAGAGAGCGTGTCTTCGATGTGTCTGTATAGCCATAGCTAGGGGTCTGGGTGTTAATGTCTCTTCTCCTTTCATTGTCTGTTTTTTCTTTTTTTGCAGTGACTGGTCAGCTGTGTGAGTAAAGAAACTAAATTTGTAAAACATATCCGGGCTAGGCAGTAAGCTTAAAAAAAAAAATGACACTGAATGAGGAAGAAAGACTTCTCCATGTGGGGAGGCTTATGTCTTTTTTTTTAATACATAGTTAATCCCTGCAATGTTTTTTTTTTTTTAACTCTTTGACTGCCTTTCAAAATAGGATGAAAACAGTAAGCTGATCCACGGAAATGGGAAAATAGCTACAGGTTAGTTGAATCAAACAGAAAAAAAAGCGGTGTCCCTCCATTCACCCACCCCTATCCCACCCCGCCTTCTCCGTCCTCCACCCGTCACACAAGATGGCTGATCGCCGTTATTTTCTTTCGCCTGCCTCCTTCCTCCCTTCTCCTGTCTTACTCATTCTCCGTCTTTCATTCTTTCTTTCTTCTGTTATTCTGTAAATGATGTAAAACAAAAACAAGCAATATGATAGCATTGGGAACACTTACGACTTAATTAAGCATGGATTTTTCAGATCATGAAAATGATTATTAGTTTTTTTGTGGAAATTTAGTGTGAAATGCAAATGAATTCTCTCTCTCTCTGTCTCTCTGTCTCTCTCTGTCTTTGTCTGTCTGTCTGTCTGTCTGTCTGTCTGTCTGTCTGTCTGTCTGTCTGTCTGTCTCTCTCTCTCTCTCTCTCTCTCTCTCTCTCTCTCTCTCTGACCTTAGAAAAGATCCAAACCTCGCGAGGACAAAACTTGTGCAACAGAGTTGTGACTAATTCGCCGTGGTAGGTCCCAGACTCAAAAAGGCTGGAAACTCGTGACCACAAGGTCAGTATGTGTGGAATCCAGAGACCAGCCAGACTGGTGGACGTTCGACTCCGATGGGTGATGGTTCGGATCTCCATGTGTTCTCCTGAGACCTGGTGTCGTGTTTCTCTTCCAAGTTCGGTCATTGTCAGTAAACACTCCCGCTGTTTCTGACTTTGGTGCCCCCCCCCTCCCCCCTTTTTGTGGTCTTGTTGGCTCACATCTCTAGTCATGTTTGCTGTTTCCCGTCTCGATCTCTGACCGTTTTTTTCTGTGGAGGAATAAGCCGTGTAGCGTTCACGATTGGAAGGCTTGCGTGGCCCAGTAATCAGTCCGGGTATGCAGAAGGGGGGGGGGGGGGGGGGGGGGGGGTCACCATTGAATGCGACATCAGTTTTCAAGAACGAGTGATCCACTCTTAACATATCCCATCTCTCTTATTTTCACCTGATATTATCTATTTTCAACTCCCAATCAAATCATGCTGTCCACATTCTACGTATGTATGTGGTTTTCTTTAAATCTGACGTATTTGCTGTGCGGTGCGAAGTAGTTGCTGGTGGTAGAGAACAGTGGCTCTCAACATCTCTTTTGCTGGAATCTTTCCTAGACAGGAGGTACACACTGCCCCTTCTAAGTCAGCTGGATACCCCTCAATGGAGTTAGGTCAAATTTGTTTTCTAACTTTTCAAGTTAAGCCCATGTAGTGATCAGTTCTCTGTTCATGGGAGCTGCGCAAGATCAGGAGTGAGCGTTGGCGGGGGCTGGAGTGGGGGTGGGTAGAGTGACTGAGGTATCGCCACGCAAACACCAACAGTCATCTGAAGGTGTTCATAAGGTGTCCAGAACTGAAGGCTGTCTCAGAGGCTGAAATAAGATCACAACTTCTCGCAAGGGGGTAGATGTTCATCGGGCTTCGGTCTTAAATGGGTCAGAGAGTGCCAGAAACACCCTCTTTCTTACTTTCTGTATATTTGTGATTCACAGGCCGTCAAAGTGCAATATCTGAACGTCTGGGTGGATTTTATCCTCCAACGAAGTCGTCAAAAGTTTGGCCAAGGTCGTGATCGCTTCTCTCCGGATGAGGTTTGTGAGATCTGATGCAAGATACTCCACGAGGGATCGTATGAAGGACTGACACATAACGCAAACCGTAGAGGTGACCCGCCGTCCTCAAGGACTGACCAGTGTAGCAGTCAGAAAAGTCAGTCCAGAAGATCAAGAGAGAGAGGACAAGATCCACCTTTTTAAAACTGAGCAAACGGTACTTGGCTGTCAGCCTCGCCAGTGTGTCTTATTCTGCAGCATTGGAAAAACAGTGCCGACAATGTCTGTCTGTTGTCAGACAGGACCTGCCCTGTTTTCCAAGACGGCATAAAGTAATCGCCCCACGCGAAGACATTAAACTGCTTCAAGGAAAAGGAATCGTTCTTGTCAGAGACACAAAACTCGCCGCCTCCTACACTACCCAGGAAACTGAACCTCCCTTTTCGCTCAGCGGTGCGGGAAACCAGCCCCCACTCACTACCTCACCTGCCCCCACCCTCCTCGAGAAGTGCCCATGCAGGCAGCACACGCACGCACGCACGCACGCACACACACACACACACACACACACACACACACACACACACACACACACACACACACACACACACACACACGCACGCACACACACACACACACACACACACACACGCACGCACACACATGCACACACACGCGCGCATGAGACGACA
>JADBJO010000741.1:489219-494219 GCA_016801955.1 Conus betulinus
TTTTCTGATTTCTAATTCTATTGGAACTTGCTTGGTCTTGTTCCACAGTTCTGTGTTGTTGGCAATAACATCTGGCCATCTGATGTTCACAATGTTTCGCAGATATCTGTTGATAAATGTTTGGAGTTTGTGGGTGTTTGTCTTTGTTGTTCGTTACGTTTTAGAACCATACAGAAGGACAGATTTCACGTTTGAGTTGAAGATTCTGATCTTGTTGTGGAGTGAGAGGGCAGAGGAATTCCGGATAGGCCGTAGCATAGTAACAGTGTGCCTGGCTTTATTGATGCGGCTCTTGATATCCTCATCTGTACCTCCATCTTTGCTGACCACACTGCCGAGTAGACAAATTGTCAACTTCAGTGATGTCTTCCTGTTGTAGTCGTAGTGGGTCTCGTTGCTGGTTGTTGACTCTCATGGCTTCTGTTTTCTTTGTGTTGATTTGGAGGCCCGTCTTTCCTGCTTCTTCTGCTACCCGGCACAGCTTCTCTTGTGCGTCTTGCTGTTTGTGGGAGAGAACGCTGATGTCGTCGGCGAAGTCCAGGTCTTCCAGTTGCTTGGTGAAAGTCCACCGGATTCTGTCCTCTTGCCGTCTGTAGACTGCCGCATTATCCAGTCAACGACCACCAGGAAAATTGTCAGAGATAGAAGACACCCCTGACGGACGCCGGTTTGTATGGTGAGGGCTTCGTTAGCTTCCCGTCGTGGACGACCTGGCATGTGGCATCTTTGTAGAGTTGTTGGATGATGGCAACAAACTTGGGTGGGAAGCCATAGTGGTGCGTGAGTTTCCAGATGGTACCTCTGTCGATGCTGTCAAACGCCTTCTGGAAATCCACAAATACTACGTACAAGGGGGGTCTGCCACTCCAGAGACTGCTCGATGATAATTCTCATGGTGGCTATTTGGTCCGTGCATGATCTGTCTTGGCGAAATCCAGCTGGTTCTTGGCGGAGGGTTTTGTCTAGGGCGGTCTTTAGTTTCTCTAGCATGATTTTGGCCAGCACCTTCCCCGGGATGGACAGCAGCATAATCCCTCTCCAGTTGTTACAGGATGACAAGTCCCCTTTCTTCGGTAGCTTCACTAGGTGGCCTCTTTTGCAGTCTTCTGGCACTCGTTCCTGCTCCCAGATCTTGCTTAGGAGTGGGTGCAGCATCTCTGTTGACGTCTGGATGTCTGCTTTCAGTGTTTCAGGTGGAATTCCGTCTGGACCCGCTGCTTTACCTGACTTCAGTGACTTGATGGCTTTGGTAACTTCCGTCTTGGTTGGTGGGCCTGTGTTGATGTCCACAAGCTGGGTTGGTGGTGGAATGTCTGGGGGGACAGGTGGTGCAGGTCTATTCAGTGTCTCTTTGAAGTGCTCTGCCCACTTTGCTCTCTGTTCAGCTTCTCTTGCGATGGTGTTTCCCTCCTTGTCTTTGACCGGGCGACTGGGCATGAGCAGCGGCATATTCGCTCTCTCTGTCTGTCTGTCTCTCTGTCTGTCTGTCTGTCTGTCTCTCTCTCTCTCTCTCTCTCTCTCTCTCTCTCTCTCTCTCTCTCTCTCCTCTGTTTGCGTGCTAGCGTGCGTGCGTGCGTGCGTGTGTGTGTGTGTGTGTGTGTGTGTGTGTGTGTGTGTGTGTGTGTGTGTGTGTGTGTGTGTGTGTGTGTGTGCAATGTCCAAACGATTTTTTTGTGTCGTTTTTATGGAGTATGAAAACTTATTATTCAACTGTAAAATTTAGTAAATTACACAATATTCCGAATACTAAACGTTTTACAAGACTCTAGCGCGTCTTACAAACCTGAACGTTGCACCACAAATTGCACGTCGACTCTCTTAACGTAGATGTAGAGGATGTAATGCATTGCATGTTTACGCAGATTTTGTGGAGACGTGAAACGATTAGTGGAAGTGGCTGCCTCTTCTAGAGCAGGTATCGGTTTCAGTATGACCTGGCTATTTCTGACTAAGAAGGTTATTGTTGGTAAATGTTTGCAAATATGTGGACTGAGCTACACTGCGGGAGGACAGAACAATCTCAAGCACACAAGTTGTCCAGTTACCAGAAAGTTAGGATTGCTTCTCGGCGAGGTTTTGATAAAGCAACAACAACAACAACAAAACAATAACAACAACAACAACAACACACACACACACACACACACACACACACACACACACACACACACACACACACACACACACACACACACACACACACACACACACACTAAAGTGCACGCTCGCGAACACAACAACCAGAACAAGCGCACACACACAAACGCGAGCGCGCGCGCGCGGGCACACAAACACACTCACACAGAGAGAGAGACGGACAGACAGACAGACAGACACACACACACACACAGATGTGTGTGTGTGTGTGTGTGTGTGTGTGTGTGTGTGTGTGTGTGTGTGTGTGTGTGTGTGTGTGTGTGTGTGTGTGTGTGTGTGAGAGAGAGAGAGAGAGAGAGAGAGAGAGAGAGAGAGAGAGAGAGAGAGAGAGAGAGAGAGAGAGAGAGAGGAAGGGAGGAAGGGAGGAAGGCGCGCGCCCGTGCTCGCGCAGAGCGAGAGGGAGCGGAAATGTGGCCGCTTAAAGCACAGAATCTGAGAAACCTTTAACACAACTTGCAGAAACGACTTAGTACCTCGCTATGCTGAATATTAATACACAATTATTCTTCATAAACTGACGGCAAGAAGTGAATGCCTCACGACGAATGAGTCATGTTACGCTATAACAATTCACTATGCTACCGAATCTCGACACAAAGGTTGTGCAATATGTTTTTTAACAATCTTCAGGTCTATACACGTCAATCATGAATTTTCAGAGTACAGTAACATTTGCGGCAGGACAAATTAATCAAGAGGGTAGTATCAAGTCAGTGTTTACAAACAAAAGATCAATTAGTCGGCCACCGTTGTTAGTTTGTCTGTAGTTTTCTTTTCACCAAAAGTGAGCTCTGCATGATCAGTACAAATTTTACCTAACTTTAATCCTTCCCAGAACCATGTTGAGTGATCCTTCTTTTGCTCTTGTAGTGCCAGAATCCTCGATCAGCGAGTAAGTCTCGATTTTGAACAATGACTTTGCGCAATGAAGAACGATGCTTATGGTAGTTTATTACCATGCATGTATGCAGACGGTCTGACTGTGAACTGATGTAATCACATACAGCCTTCAGGAGGCTGATCGACGGACATACACTGCCGAATGGCTACCATCCATCAGGGCTGGTTCACGGGACAGCGAATGCCACCTCCATATGACAGAATCGGTTACCCGATATAAATCCGACTCGTTTGCGCTGTCCCCTCCCTCGTAAGTGTACGACAAACAATCACATATATATTGGGTTATTTGACCCCCATTGTCTGGTCGAATCAAACGATGCCATTGGCCCCAACGACCTACATACATACAAGGGTGAGTGAGGGAGGCAGCGGCTGGAAGCGAAAGGCGACTGAGGCACTGATTTTTATCCGATAGTGGCCGGGCCATGATGGCTGTGGACTGTGCAAGACCCCGCACTGCACAGTCTCACTACACTGCCTCCTGGTCGATCACCCCCTTTAAGAGATGAGAGTAACAAGAGTTTTAAACTGAATTCACCTTTTCAGGCATGAATAAAAGCTAAGCTGCAAAGTCACCTGCTATACCATCTGTTACTTGGAATGCAGTTCCAAGGACGGTTGATTTAGAGGGTGTATTTCCTCCGTGACGTGGCTAATTTGTTCTTAAAACTAACCAAACCTTCTGAGGCTTCCGCAGTCCCCTTGAAACAACCATCGACACAGACTAGGATTCCAATCAGTGTGCACATGTCGAAGAAAGGAGCAGTGCTGTTTTTGTTTTCGTTTTCATGTGTGACACCACTGAGCTAAAATGCATTTCGGTTCAGCGACGGAACGTGAAAAAAAAACTTATCAGCGACCAACACAATAAAGAACAATTCAGTTACGTTGAATATACCTATTGATGGAAGAGCTCTCGGAAAAGAGAGAGAATCAAGGTGGCTGCATGTTATTGAAGACACATTTTCCCCCTCCTGCCTGCGGACCGCCTTTTTTTCACCAGTTTGCTGTATGCTAGAATTACATCCCAAGGGTGGTGGAATCGTGGAATTGGATTTCTGACTCTATCATTCAGACTGGGACTCTGTAAGAACACGGTTTTCCTTTTTCCTTCGCAAGTTGTCGGATGTTTTCCCTGGAACTAGCTATTTACAATGCTAAAATGGCTCTCGTTCCTTTTTCCTCTCTTTATCGTCATCGTCACCACAATCATCGCCTTCTTCGTGTTCTTGTTCTTGTTCTTTTTGTTCCTGTGTTTCTTCTTGTCATTGTTTTAGATCTTGTTCTTGTTTATGTTCTTCTTGTTCTTGTTCGTCCGGTTTTTCTTCTGCTTTTTTGTTGTTGTGTTGTTGTTGTTGTTGTTGCTGCTGTTGTTGTTGCTGTTGTTCCTTTTTTCTTCTTCTTCTTCTTCTTCTTTCTTCTTCTTCTTCTTTCTTCTTCTTCTTCTCCTCCTCCTCCTCCTCCTCCTCCTCCTCTCCTCTCCTCCTCCTCCTCCTCTCCTCCTCCTCCTCCTCCTCTCCTCCTCCTCTTTATCGTCATTAAGAGCCGGATCACTTAAATGAGAATGTAAGTTCCAAAGGGAGACCAGGGGAGGATAGGGGTCTTCTCCAGTGAGGTCATGGTGAAAACATGCCTCAGTACGATTTTGGTCGCCGGAAGTGGGTGTGGTTGGGTCCAGAACCTTCTGACGCCCGTCCCTGAGTTTGTCTGGCACTGTTATTGTCATCGTCATATCTTTCTCTTCTCTTTTTTTTCTTGTTTCCTCCATCTCCCTTTCTTCTTCTTCTTCTTCTTCTTCTTCTTCTTCTTCTTCTTCTTCTTCTTCTTCTTCTTCTTCATTCATCGTTCATCACCAACGTCGCCGCTGCTGCTCCTCCTTCTCCCCTTCCTCTCTTTCTGTTTTCTTCTTTTTGCTTCAGCACAAAGGGCACGATGAAGCA
>JADBJO010000741.1:499219-509219 GCA_016801955.1 Conus betulinus
CGAAGAGTTGTGTGCGCAAATCGTCTGTATGGAGATCCCAAAACTGCATCTACCGTTAACCCAGAAATGCTTTTGTCATATTTGCAGATTACTATGTTAAAGCCTCGCCCCCCCCCCAAAAAAAAAAAAAAAAAAAAAAAAAAAAAAAAGAAAAAAAAAAAAAAAAAAGAAAAAGGTCAAGATGGGTGTTCAGGTCCAACATATTGTTTCTGCGAATGTAAGCGTCAGCTTGTCTTCAGTACACCACAGCAACAACAACTACGTGATCATGAGCTTAAAGACACTTCAACTCGCGCGTATACCACACACACACACACACACACACACACACACACACACACACACACACACACAACGCACACACACATATACACACACACACGCGCGCGCACTACTTTCCAACCCCTCTCCACCCAACCTTCACTCCCCACGCGCACACACGCACACACACACACCACCCACACACACACACACACACACACACACACACACACCACACACACACACACACACACACACACACACACAACGCACACACACATATACACACACGCGCGCGCACATACACATACAGATATTAATATATGTATAAATATATATATATAATATATACATATATATATATATATGTATATATGCATATGAGAGATAGATAGATAGACAGAGAGACAGAGAGAGACAGAGAGAGGACAGAGAGAGACAGAGAGAGAGAGACAGACTCTGCGTTTTTGGTCGAGGCTGACACGTGTGTCTGTCAGCAAGGAAGAAAGGAAAAAAAAAAGCGGGAGGAATTTCCTCTCTATTAGCACACGGCCAGAGAGAGAGAGAGGGAGAGAGAGAGAGAGAGAGAGAGAGGAGAGAGAGGAGAGACGAGAGAGAGAGGGAGAGAGAGAGAGAGAGAGAGAGAGAGAGGAGATAGAGAGATGCCAGGAAAATTCGCTGGAGCTTTTGGAACGAGACCCACAAACAATCTTCAACTTCTTAGATACTCGGGGATTACCACGAAGAGGGACGGCGAGTCTTTTCAATGGAAACAAACGCTTTGCTATTTTCTTTCCCCCCCACAGTCTTGAAGGTTTCACTTCACTCTGAGCCAAGGCACTTAGCACCCCAATGTTGGTTAGCGTTTAGCGGCTGAAATTGAACGAGTAGTCGAGCAGGGCATGTTTGGATAGTTTTAATTTTGCTGAGTCGCTTGTGCTGTCCTTCTATGTAGTGTACACACACACACACCACACTAACACACACACAACACAACACAACACACACACACACACACACACCCCTCTCTTTCTATGTGTATGTATGTATATTATATATATATATCTATATATATATATATATAATAGATATTATATATTATATATATATATATCATATATCTGCAGTGGTAGAATGATTCTGCCTAACTGACAGTATGGTGCTTGAGTGGGTGATGGGGGAATAATAATGTTCTCTCTCTATATATATATACATTTGTGTGTGTGTTTTTGCATGCATGTTGCGTGTGTGTGTGTGTGTGTGTGTGTGTGTGTGTGTGTGTGTGGTGTGTGTGTGTGTTTTTGCACACACACACGAGAGGAGAGAGCAAAAGAGAGAGAGAGAGAGAGAGAGAGAGAGTTGGACGTGGACCCTGGTAGACCGAAGTTCACAAAGAAGGCCACAAGACGAGAAATCCAAAGTGTTATAGGGAATTGCGAAATGCACAGAACGTATGTTTTTACAGTCTTGACATCCGGAACGAAACTTGAATTGCAACTGTACTTAGGCGAGGGATTGTAGGTACTTTTTTGAGAGCTTCATAGATGGGTATTACCAGTCTTTAGAGTGTGGCGTCGTTTCTGGACGAAAATAGCAGATATTGAAAGTTACCCAGGATTTGTGTGGTATTTGGGTTCGATCAGTTTCTAAAAGTATGAAGAACGGGACAAAATAAACAGGAAATGAGTTTCCTTTCCAGGGAGATGCGTATTACAATAAAGTTATTTGAAGCTGATAGAGATGAAAAGGATAAAAACAAAAATCATTCACACGAGTAAACGTAAAGCCCAAGGATAGGCAGAGAGTAAAGGGGAATCTCTATGCGGATTGTATTGTATGAATGCAACTATAAATGGCATATGCTTATTTGGCAGCAGCAGCAGTTATTATGGTCGAAATCGTGCTTGAGAATGGACTGGCGAAGAGCGGCGCTCCCATTTACAATCATCTTTGAGAGAGAGAGAGAGAGAGAGAGAGAGAGAGGGAGAGAGAGAGAGAGAGAGAGAGAGAGAGAGAGAGAGAGAGAGGAGAGAGAGAGAGAGAGAGAGAGAGAGTAGAGAGAGAGAGCCCACGATTGCATATTACTTATTCATATTACGTGTTTTTTTAGGTCAAGTTAATCTTGACAGATTGATTTATGTTAAAATTTGAGTATGTCTGAGCTGTATTGCATGGTCTACGAAGGAAAAAAAATAAGGAAGTTCATTTGGAATAAAAATATCGTCCTCTTTAGCTCTTTAGCGAGAGAGAGAGAGAGAGAGAGAGAGAGAGAGAGAGAGAGAGAGAGAGAGAGAGAGAGAGAGAGAGAGAGAGAGAGAGAGAGAGAGAGAGATGCGTGTTTTTGAACCATGCCCGAATCACTCATTGTGAAGTGGTTATGCGACAGGTTGGAGAGTAGTTCTGGCTCGGGTCCACAAATCGCCCCCCCCCCCCCCCCCCCCCCCCCCCCCCCCCCTCAGATTCATCTGCAGTTTGTTCTTATTGTTTTTTGTGTGTGTTGAATACAGTGAAAATTTGAAGAAGAGGAGTAATTTTGGAACAAAGGGGATGGCCGGTCTGGATTTCTTTCGGGGGCGGAGGACGGGGGGGGGGGGGGGGGGGGGGGGGGAGGGGGGGGGGAGGATGTGCTGACTTTGGGTACGTCCAGTTTCACACCCGCCAGGGAGTGATTTGGAGTGTTGAGTGATTATAGTGCATTGCACTGGCAAAGGAAAGGAAGCGAGATCAGGGGTTTGGACGAAAAACTAGTGGGCAAAACAAAATGTATCACTTCATTCACTTCTCGCCATATCCCTGCGGGTGGCGAAGAATTAATCATTCAGTCAATCAACCGTGCGAGCCGACCTTTGAAACCATCTTGTCTGCAGTGTTAATTCGGGACAGCTGTTCGTAAATTAAGATACGATTCTTGCCATTTGTGAATTTTAGTTAAAGACATATGAATGTGACCAAAAGTCATCCAGTTGTTGTCGGTAATCGATAAAGCGAGCCAGTCAGGTGTTCATACAGAGTATCAGGGGGCAAGAAAAAAATGATTTGTGCTGCTCCTTATCACTTTCCCAGTTTCGGTACAATCTTTGTGTTTAGAGTCAGCGCAATAAGAAGACAAATAGACCTGAAGTGTAGACTCTATATCTGTCCGAATTTTCTCCTGTTGTACCGATTACCGTACTCTCCAAAAACGGGAGATAAATTTCTTCTTTCGTCGCATGCAACTTTGTTATTTGCTGGATAGTGGCTGTATTTTTCTTTGCATGCGACATGTCTAAACACTCTTGAGTATTCGCTGCACCCAACACAGTCGGCAGTCATGCTGTGAAGTGACAGATTCACGGAGCAAGAGGAGACCCATCCTCTCCAGCATCACGTACCTGGCAGTGGCTCCAGCTCCTTTAGCACGCACAGGACAAGCCTTTCAGCACCTGACGCACGCTGGGAGGACGTACGATCGTGACCCGTCAGCCTTAACGTACTTTCCGCTTCTCTGCCGCCAACGTCTACGTGTGTTCTGTTCTGTCATGCTGCTAAGAGCTGTTAGATAAAAGGTGCACGGAGTATGTTTACTTATCAAGAGAAAGGTTAGAGTGACATGTGAGACGAGCAGTGCAATGGGTTTGTATTGCTAAGACCTGTTGCAAACAGTATTATTGATTTATTTAGCCAATATCTAATTGCAGACAGACGAGTAGTTATTAGAACCTTACAATACTGGCACCTGAATCGCTGGTGTCTATCTCCCATTCTCTCTCTCTCTCTCTGTGTCTGTCTGTCTGCCTTCTGTCTGTCTATCTATCTATCTATCTATCTATCTATCTATCTATCTATCTATCTATCTATCTATCTGTCCACCCAATCCATCTGTCTATCTGATTGTTTTGTACATTTGGCCAGTCCTGTCATTCAGCTTGTTTTCGTTTATTAATTACCTCCGATAAGAAAAGGAAATGGATGTTGTTTGGGAATGGGAGCAAGTCTGAAAGGATTTGTTTTGGTTGTAATCACGCAATGCTCTGTCTTCCTTTCAATGAAAAAAAAAAAAAAAAAAACGCTGGAAAAAGAGAACGAATCATTCTAATTTGGTCTGACTGAATACATCGTAACATGTTGTTTCACCGGCAGATATCTTTTTTTCAGGGATGGAAAATCTCAGGATTTTTTTTCTTATGCCATTTTTTTAATACCTGAAATCCTGTTTTTTAAACTACATTTTTTCAAAAAAGCGTTTTCCGTCAGGAAAAAATATTGAAGAAGTTGAAAATACTGGCAGTCAGCTGATTCTTGTTTCATCGACGCGTTAAACATTTTTCGGATCCGGCATTTTATCTTGCGTATGGCATACTTTGGATATTGTCATTTGAGAATGACTCACGTTGCCAATGAATTATGTTTGAAAATAACACTTGACAACTATTTACAAACTCTTTATTCATGCCTTAGAATGCCTCACAATGTTTATCTCGTAGGTTAAAAAAAAATCATCCATAGTAGTGATACTTCTTTCCTAAAAGTTAGAGGGTCAGACTCGGTACAAAAAAAAACAAAAAAAAACTTGCTTCCAAATTTTCAGGGGTCACACAAATATTTCGGCGGTCACCATTAATAACTGCTAGAAAATGTAGTAGAACACACACACACACACACACACACACACACACACACACACACACACACACACACACACACACACACACACACACACACACACACACACACCAAAATGCATAGAGAAAGAGACAGAAATACATAGTAAGAGGTGCTTATAATAAAGTTTTTTTTTGTTTTTTTTTTTTTTTTGCTGTCCCAATCTCTGCGCCATCTCAGAGGCAGGTGCACCCACGCCGCTCATCGACCCCCCCGTCCACAGCCACAGCCCGGTCGGCCCCGCCGCAGCCCCGGCACCGACAATCCACAGGGAGCAGTCACTGTCAAGTCGTCAAGAGGCAACCCACCGGAGGAGACACTGCACTGCTGCCGAGTCACTTCGGTGGTGTTCAGTGGCGCCTGTTCTGATCTAACATACGCAGGACACCACCTACTAAGCCCCCTACTGACGACAATAATGCTTAGTCGCGGAGCCGGCGTGAGTGAGCTCTCCCTCCGGAGGGCGCCACCACGTCCGTCCAACGACAGCCCCCATGGACTCGCCGATACCGGTGACCCCGACGGAACCAAACCAAGGCCACAGACGTGGAGAGGACATCGAAACTGAGGTCACCATGAGAGCAGGGCATGAAGGGCCACAGAACTTGAGACATTTTTTTAATGCTGATCGATGACAATGAGGATGATGATGATTAAGATGATGCTACGGATTTCCATTTCGGTCTGAGACTACATGACAGGGCTGTACTCTACGCTTCCTTTCATAATATATCCCGGCGTCAACCAGGCCCGAGAGATACAGACACCTGCAGTGTTGGTCAGGAAATTTGAGCAACACTCTCAGAAACGCATCCATTAAGTGGATGAAACTCGACTGTGTGGTCCCAGTCTTCCCAACTGAGTCCGCAGCAAACTCAACTCTGGGTAGGAGCCGGTCGGGGCAGAAAAACCCACATGACTCTGATGGGATTCGAAACCCACGACCTCCAGCCGGGGTATGACCAAATTTCAGTCGCCATGCAATGAGCATCGGAAGACTGGCCATTCTTGCTATGTGAGCAACACATTCGTACGTCCAGAACGGAGCCATTTGAATTATCCGAACTGGTCATGTTGCATAGATCGTCCGACTATTGTTCCATTCGCCAAACTATCACCCACGAGCCACAGATGAACTGTCGGATTTTGATTCTGAAGAGCCGAAACGCTTTTTCTACATTTTCCCCACATAGCTGAATCATGTGATCTTGTGGTCCAGTCGTAGACTGGACAGTCCAAAGTCAATTTGACGTCTCTTGTTGGTTTTCAGTAGAGAAGAGTTCTCAAGCGGAAGTCGTTCATCGATTGAGAACGTTCTAAATCGTCGAGGAAATTTACGTTTTAAACTTCGATCGTGGCGGATAGGACGAATGCCCTTTTACATGATCGCTGCTCAGAGCTGTGATGCGTACAGGAGAAAACCGGTGCGTCACGGTAAATTTTGGTACGTTTTTGTGACGCACTGGCCTGAATTCCAGTGCGTCAGATGGGAAGTGTATGCGTCAGAGACGTACATTTGTGCGTAAGAATTATCACTGATCCATAGGGAGGGGTGGGGGTGGGGGCATTCTCCTAGACTTCCGTAGCGATTTCCTTTTGTTTTCTTTCCACCAGTTCCCAGTCCTGTTTCTGTGTGCCCTGTTCACTGCAAATGGACTGTGCTGAAAACTGTTGTATCGTTCTGCTCAAAATGAGAGCAACGAGGCGTTTAGTTCAGAGGGGTAACGGATCTGTGCGTGCGTGTGTGCGTGCGTGCGTGTGTGTGTGTGTGTGTGTGTGTGTGTGTGTGTGTGTGTGTGTGTGTGTGTGTGTGTGTGTGTGTGTGTGCGCGCGCGCGTGCGTGCGTGTGTGTGTGTGTGAAAGAGAGAGAGAGAGAGAGAGAGAGAGAGAGAGAGAGAGAGAGAGAGAGAGAGAGAGAGAGCTTTGTCATGAGAGTAACATAATTCACAATGCATGTTGTGTTGTAACCACCTCATCACGCCCGAACAGTTGTCACGTATGTGCTCGTGATCGTCAAATCATTTTGTGCAAAGAAAAAAAATAAAAGTGCATCAAGATGAGAGCGACAGCCCTGGTTACTCCGTGTCATGTTCCCCATCTTCGCTATCACTACAGCTTCATTGAAAAGGTTTGCATTATGTCTGAGGGCGTGCACACTGGACACGATTGTTTCACAAGCACAGTAAGAGGGACGGACTCTCCACAAAGTAGAAGTCTGTTAACTCTACTTATGAAAGCAACGCAACGTTCCTCAAACAAGAATAATAGTCTTTACACATTAGAGTAACACAACTTTCCTCAAACCGCAGTACTGGTCTAAACACATTAAAGTGATACGACTGTCTTGCATGAAGGTTATGTTATTCTCCTTAAGCAGGAGAGATGGTCTCTACACATTAAAAGTAACATCTCTTCTCAAGGAGTGGTGGTCTCTACATATTGAAATGCTGTGAATCTTCTACAGTAGTAGAGATAGTCTCATGTGAAGTAATCAGACTCTCCTCAAGCAAGAGCAATGGTCCCTACACATTAGAGATAAGACTTTCCTCAAGCAGGTGTAATGGTCTCTACATATTAAAGTAATGCGACTCATAAAGCAGGTGAAATGGTTTATACACATTAAAGTAAAGTAACTCACCTCAAGCAGGATCGATGATCTTTACACGTAAGTGCGACAGTTCCTAAACAAGAGAAACGGATTCTGCATGTCAGTTAGAGCTACGTATACGGACAAAGTACGATGATATTAACGTCCGTTAACAGATATTAGATTCTCTCACGTAAAGGCATGAAAATATTCATAAAAATTTGCAAATTCTTTTCTTAGTATCTTTTTGAAACGTAACAAAACTAATGATGATAATTTCTTCTGGATCTAACTTCGGAGACATGAACAGAACTCTTTAAAACTGTGTAAAATCCGCACAAAATCACAGTTGGGTTAAATCACGATCACCCCGCAACTAATATCGGGTAGGTCATCAGATAAAAAGGGGTGGTTTGGCGCTTGAATGTCTGCCTGTCTGCAGGACTGAAGGTGGAGGGTCAGTTTCTCATCAATGCCTGATGCTTTCCGCGCCTGGGTAAATTGGAACAGGTCCCCCCCCCCTTCCCCCCCCCCCCCCCCCCCCCCCCCCCACACACATCCATCCAACATCTCCATTCCAAAGTGCCAGCCACAGCACCAGCCCCTGACAGCTGTTCAGGGGATGGGTAGTAAGGTGGAAGATGAGGCTTTCTGCAAACACTACCCGGTCCCAGACAGAGGTAATCGTCCAGACTCCGTTCGCAAGCCCAGGCCTCGTCACTACACAGAGTGAAATGACTAACGGTCCCACTCGGGGACAAACCTCTGGTCAACATCGACCCAGGGACACACACTGACAGTCTGAAAACTGCATGTTCCTCTCCACCCTGCACTGCCTCGCAGACAGCTTGAGTGAGCATGGTAGGTCTCAGATGTCTCCGCTGACTCTAACACGCGAACACTGACCAAATATGGAATTTCGCACTTTGTTCTCAGATCTACTTGAACAGCGATCGATCAGCTACTCCGAACTTTCTGACCCAAGTTACAGCTAATTTTAAGTATAGATATTTGTCTAGTCGCAGGCTATGGACCAAATGCGTGCCGAAACGTGCAATTTCATCTTAAACTCTCACAAAAGTAAACTTTAGGAAGAATGTTTTTACAAATCGTATTGCGTTGAACATTGACTATACATACACTCCGAAATGTATACAAATAAATCAAATGTTGGCTGATGGAAAAAGAAATGCGGAAATTGAAAACTCAGCTGAGACTTCTATCAGTCACCTGCATACAGTAGGCGGAGTATAAAGAACAGAAAACACCCACAACTTTTTGGGTCGGCTGCATTTAATCTGATTGCCAGCTCCATTGATTATCACTTGGGCAACGATTGCCACAGTCGGAATACTTCCACTGGGACTACTGTGTATTGTAATCCCACTCGGTTTGAGAGAGAGAGAGAGAGAGAGAGAGAGAGAGAGAGAGAGAGAGAGAGAGAGAGAGAGAGAGAGAGACCGACCGACCGACCGACCGACCGACCGACCGACATGCAGATAGACAGGCAGAGGGGCTGGAGTGGAGGTGATCTTGCTAACAGTTGGGTGTACAGACGCAGCAGGCATGGGAAGGTGCAGTGAATGCGTCACAGAAAGACCTCATAACTTGTTGGCAGAAGTCGCTGTAAGGTAGATACAGCTGCACGCGGAAACCAACCCTCATCAGCCCCACCCCCCTCCCATCCCAGTTTTCCCTTCCTCATCGGGAGTTTCTTTGGGATGTGGGTAGGGGTAACATGGAGTTTGGGTGTGTATATTTATTATTGCTTCCCCACACATATTCACCGCTGCGAAACACTCTTGCTCCTAGTTTTTTGCCCCCCACAAAAGATAACAGACAGCTGTTTCTCGCTGATGCAATTATATGCATGCCTCCTTCCAAGCGTCCTTTGAGGATTATCATCATTCGTATTACCACAGTGGCTCCCGTCATTAAACAGGAGGGGAAAGAAGATGAATAAACCTCCCCCAGTGTATTGACGTTTTTTTTTTTTTTCCTTTCCTATTTTACCGTTTTTCCATCTACTTTTTTTTGTCTGTTTTCCCCAAGTCTTCTCATTTCATACTATACTTTATTGCAACATGTGTGTGTAACAAAGCAAGCTGGTGTAATCACCCAAGTTTGATCTCTCTCTCTCTCTCTCTCTCTCTCTCTCTCTCTCTCTCTCTCTCTCTCTCTCTCGTTGTGTCTGTCCCCCCCCCCCCCCCCCCTGTCTCCCTGTCTCTCTCCCTTCTCTATCTCCTTCCCTCCTCTCTCTCCCTCCCCCCCTCCCTGTCTTTCTCTCCTGCGTGCTTGTGTGTCTGCGCATGCACGCTTGTGTCCGTCTGTCCGTAAGTAGACCTTTTTTAAGTTGCGTTGTTCACAGCACTTAAAGTGCTAGCAGAAAAAAAAAAAAACTTGGCAGTTTGATTAACATTGATGAGTCCTTTCCCCCAGTCGTTAAAGGCCGTAAACAGTCAATAACAATGAAGCTCTGTTTCAATATTACAAAACTGACATTTTTTTGTT
>JADBJO010000741.1:514219-516719 GCA_016801955.1 Conus betulinus
TCTAGTAGTTATTGGCGCTAGCAAATAATTGTTAATATGGAGCTCTGCAGGAAAGTCTACTATCCTGACCGTTTGTGGCTGCGAAAAAGCCGATTTGTCAGAATGATTCGCAGCAGCATCACCTGGTTCGTCACTGGAACTCTGCACACGGTAGAAAGTAATACGAATGCTGAAACAAATGTAGGGACAAACTGGGTGAGAATCTCTGGCCAGTCGTTGTCCGTTCTTTTCCGGACCGAAAGTACACTTATCAAATGACATTGCATCTCTAAATCCGGTTTGAGTAGGTACTGCAAAAAAAAAAAAAAAAAAAAAAAAAAAAAAGAAAAAAAAAAAAACCTGCAAGAGAACAACTTAAAAGCATCATGTAGACCGCATAGTCCCCGGATGTGAGCATTTTGTGAAGATATGGAGGAGAAACACCTGTCTTTGGATGGAGACGACAGATTCATCAGCACTGGGTGCGATCTGTTTTTCGTCACTGGGTGTTTCCTTGAGCTGATTACTCCAAAGCTCATCAAGCGCCTGGCCTGATAATCCCCGTGAAAATCATACGCGCATCAGGTCTTAGGGTCACGACATGAAGTACTGATGTGTTTTTTTGCGTTTTATTTCGCTATATACCCGCCTTCTTTCCTTGCCATTTTCATGCACCTGTCCGCTATCTTATTAAAAACAAATCCCGAACGCAAACTTCACACATCCGTAGCTGACAAAAGTTTCGTCCTTGTTAAATTCAGAATATACAGTTTTCTGTGGCAGATACTGGATCTTTGAAAAACAACAGCAGTACTGGGCAGGCAGAAACATGAAGGGATTATACCGACATGTACTGAAACACGTACAGAAGCTAATTACAATCAGGTTTAACATCCACATGCGCCAGACGGGGATTACCATTCCAGAAGGGGGGAGAACCAAATGTAATACTATACGGGAACCACCAGAGCGACAGCACATCATTGCGGGCAGTAAAAATACACCATTATATTAGGGCTGGCATCAGCGCACTCTCAGTTTCCAATGTCAGACTGCAAGCTCCATGCCCCACCAATGAACCAATGCGGCGCGGGAGGAATGGAGAGAAAGGGGAAATACTTATTTCTTATGACGATGATGACAATGATGAAAACGATGACGCAACGAAACTTCGAAATCTTGTCTCGCGACAATTCGCAGGTACAAAGTTCTTGCTAAAGAAAAAGCAACACATCCACCTTCGAGCAAACCAGCCCCCCCCCCCCCCCTCCCCCTCAAGGGCGCAGTGACAAGAACTGTCTGCCAACATTTCCAAGACAATTCGGGCGCTGTGTAGGCAGGCCATGCAGGCCGGGAACCAATAAACCAGTCAAACCCTGCATCTTGGTGGGTGAGCAGGTGACGTCACAGAGAGCCTTGCGGTGGTCGTCCCGGCCTAACGAACACCGTTCCCACCAGACTTCTGCCGCTGTTTACGATCCCCTCGGCACAGCGCGGACTGCAAGAGGCATTGAGGCAGAGGACGTGTCTCGCCTGCAAATCACAGAAAAAAAAACTGGCCGTTGTTAAAATCGTTAGATCTCTGTGTCATCCCCTTACATCAAAACTTCCCTCTCTCTCCTCCTTCCCTGCCCTCTTGGTATGCACGCGGACGTACTCGCATGCATATGCCCACGTGCACAAATGCACGCACGTTTGCAAACGTACACTCTTACTGACGCACTCGCAGAGAGAGAGAGAGAGAGAGAGAGAGAGAGAGAGAGAGAGAGAGAGAGAGAGAGTCCGCTGGATGGTTACAATTTGTGGACAGTGGGTACAATCACATGTGTTTCGGTTCGAGATAATTTTTCATCATTTACGTTTGTCATAATCATTCATTTTGTGATTTCACTGAAATGCCAGACGAAGTGTCTATTTCAAAATGCACTACAACTGTGAACGGAATAAGATCGTTGCTAGGCCAGGTCATCCCTATACCAAAATCATTAATAAAATTCGGTATCCCATGAAATGAACATCACAAGACTTCTCATGGCAATTTGAAATCTGCTCTACTATTTCAATGCCATGATTTCTAACTAACTACTCTTTGTAATTGGAGTGCATAACTCATGTATTTGGGTTCCGCCAAAAATAAATTTGAGGAGCGTATGTGGAAGAAGGAGTGGGGGGGGGGGGGGGGGGGGGAGAGGAGAAAAGATGACGAATTAAAGAAGGTAGAGGAAAAGAAAAAAAAAACCCACAAGAGTTACATTGGAAATCGAAGAGGAGAAAAAGGAGGAGGAGAAAGAGAGGAGGAGTAGAAGAATAAGATGGAGAACAGAATGACAAAGAAGTGGAGGAAAAGAAACTGAAGAAGCGGAGGAAGGGGAGAAGAATAGGAACGAAGAGAATATGACGAAGAAGAGAAAAGGAGGAAAATGGAGAATAGGAAAGAGGATGGAGAAGAAGAAGAAGAAGAAGAAGAAGAAGAAGAAGAAGAAGAAGAGGAGTAGGAAAAGAAATATCAGAAGTAGAAGGA
>JADBJO010000741.1:521719-524219 GCA_016801955.1 Conus betulinus
CAGCAGACAACAGTGGGACAAGACATTTCCACTCTTATACATCTAGCAACAGCACTTATTCGTTCAAAGTTAACATATGCCCAAGAGGTATTCTTCTCCGCCCCAAAATACCTTTTTAAAAAAATGCAAAGTATAGACAGTAAAGCCTATAAACTTGCCATTGGAGTTCCAGTATATACCTCTTCATTAAAAACATATGCTGAAATTGGTATATTACCTTTTGAAGAAAACATGAAACTTGCATCATCTAAATATGTCCTAAGGAGTACATCAGTTCCAAATTCAAATTATGATGAAGTGTGCGTAAAATCAGACACGGATTTTCCCAAAAGAGCAAAGTCGGTTGCCTCTTTAGAAACAATAGGCACTTTCACTTATGACATTTTCAAGAGTCAGGAATCAATAAGAAAGATATATCATCTCGTATACTGTTCACTGCAGTCCCTAAATGGGAACTACTATCAGCCTTTTTCGATACTAATTATACAAAATATAAAGAAAAATGATGGTCCCACTTTATCTGCTTCTGTAAAAAGCTCATATTTTTTGAGCACTACCCGGACCATTTCAAAATTTACGGCTCTAAGCTAGATAATGACATGGTTGGAGCCGCATTTGTAATCCCAGCTTTAAAAGCAGAAAAGGCTTACCATCTTGGAAAACATTTTTCAATATTTACAGCAGAACTTATTGCAGTTTTGATGGGTTTGAATTTTCTGCTTGATCTTCCATTTTAGTCTAGTTCAGGTATTTATTTTTGGTTGATTCTAAATCTGTTTTAGACGCACTACAGTCTTATAATCTAAAAGTAAGAGGTGATATTATTGCAGAAATTAGTCATACAATCCATTATTTGTCATTGCGCGGAACTAGTATCTCATTCTCTTGGGTTCCATCACATTGTAATATTTTTGGTAATGAATGGGCGGACAGAACAGCTAAAAAGGGTGCAATGAACACTAAAAATTCTGTACATGTTAAAATTCCTTTATCTTTATCTGAAAGTTATTCCTTAATAACGAAAATTTGTTGGAATCATGTGAAGGAACTATTAGAGGTTCCTATGTAAATTTCACTGAAAAGAGGAATATTTTTCAAAGTCAAACATATACATTCCTGCAATGGTGAGTTCATGTGTGAAAAACCGAACACTGTCATCCCTGGTCTACAGATTCAGACTGAATGCTCTCAGATGCAAATTCAACAGCCATGTTAAGTGCGTCTGCGGTGAGGAAATAACACCTGTCCATGTTATTCTACACTGTCAGCATTTGAAATCATTTTTACCCACTTCGATTTGTGATTCAATGGTTTCAGATTCATCTTTTAAGAATATTTTATTGAACGATTTGCTTATGCTAGATGTTGTTAAAGGCTTAAAACGGAGCCCAGTTGGCTCACTGATTTAATGTTTACAAATGTTTTGAGTATGTTATTGTTGTTAAGATTTCATTTTTGAAGGGAAATATTAGGGAGGTTCAGAGATAGAAAGACGGGAGTTTTGTTGATTGTTGTTGTAACAGTTGTGTGTGTGTGTGTGTGTTTTTTTTTTTTCGTCTAATATCACAGCATTGTGAAAAGACGTTAAAAAGAGAAGAACGAACGAACACACACACACACACACACACACACACACACACACACACACACACACACACACACACACACACACACACACACACACACATATGCACGCGAGCGCACACACACGCTTACAAGCACGCACACACACAGACTCACAAACACACTCAATACACACACGCTCGAGAGCAAGCACACACACATAGAGCCACACAAACGCACACACACACACACACACACACACACACACACACACACACACACACACACACACACACACAGATACGTACATGTACACGCACGAAACCCCCCCCCCCCACACACACACACACAGACGCACGCACGCACGACTCCCCCCCCCCCTCCACCACACACACACACACACGCACAAAGTCACTCACACACAGAGAGAAGTAAGGGGGGGGGGAAGAGAAGAATGGAGAGAGAGAGAGAGAGAGAGAGAGAGAGAGAGAGAGAGAGAGAGAGAGAGAGAGAGAGACACAGACACACACACACACACACACACACACACACACACACACACACACACACACACACACACGCACACACACACACACACACACACACACACACACACACACACACACACACACACACGTCTTTAATATTATTGAAAATGCCTCGTCCTACTAGGATTATTGGTTAATCGGTGACAATCATTAATAAGGATCAATAAGGAGAGAGAAAGGGGGGAGGAGGTAGGGAGAAAGAAAGGGACAAGGGAGGTGAGGAAGATAGAGGGTGGGAGGGAGGCAAGGAGAAGTAGAAGAAGAGAGAGAGAGAGAGAGAGAGAGAGAGAGAGAGAGAGAGAGAGAGAGAGAGAGAGAGAGAGAGAGAGAGAGAGAGCTTATTATATTTTCTTTTCTAGAAAATTGGTACACTGAATACTATGAAGGTT
>JADBJO010000741.1:534219-539219 GCA_016801955.1 Conus betulinus
CTGGTCATTTTTTTTCAATATAGACTTTGTTACACTCTAGGTTATCAACATTCGGAGCGTTCCACCAAGTCCTACGACTGTCTTCATGGACATACATGTGCTGACAATCTCAGCCAGAGCTAAACGTAGACATGAACCTGGAGATGAAATTGAAACCAATAGTCAAAATGCGAGTGGGACCTGAAGGGCCGCACAGGTTTTTAAAAAAAAAATTTAGAATAGTAATCAAATGGAATGAAGGTGATTGTTAACAGTTTCCGTTGTGAACAGAAGTACATAGCAGAGCTGCAATCCACGCCGACTTTCATAGCTGCTTAATATATCCTGGCGTCATCAGGCTGGGCAAACGGAGCCACTGCAGTGGTGGTTTTTTAGAGTCAATAAAAACCAAGTGTTTGGACGAAATCGTGTCATTTAAGCCACACCACATTCGGTTCTTGGTAGGAGCTAGTTGGGGCCGAACGATTAATAGCGAAAATGAATGTTTCCGAATGGAATTGAACTCAGAACATTCGAGCCTAAAAGTAATCGACACTGACCACTACAACACAGCGGCCTGAAGCTGAATCAGTTCAATCTCTCTCTCTCTCTCTCTCTCTCTCTCTCTCTCTCTCTCTCTCTCTCTCTCTCTCTCTCCTCTCTCTCTCTGTCTGTCTCTCTCTGTCTGTCTGTCTGTCTGTCTGTCTGTCTGTCTGTCTCTCTGTCTGTCTGTCTCTCTGTCTCTCTCTCTCTCTCTCTCTCTCTCTCTCTCTCTCTCTCTCTCTCTCTCTCTCTCTCTCTGTCTCTCTGATATTTAAAGATTACTTCCTGCATTTAATGGTTTCTGAATGCATTACTTTCCATTCGAAAGGAATCAACCGAAGTCGGATTTGCACATGCATTAAATCTCGCGGTTCTAATACATCCATTTTCATGGAAATGGTCGATAATCGGCGCATGCACGCATGCATATTTCGTTTCATATCCGGGAGAAAGAAGTCCGCGAGAGGTATTGATTTTCACCTGTCCTCTGAATCTCGTCGGGAGGATCTTGGACAGAAGGCAGAGGGTGGTCGTACATAGCGAAGTGAGGGGTACGAGGACGATCTTCCATCCCCTTCTATTGAATTGACCCTAGGTCGACCAGCCTCAGAATCCCCCCATTGACTTCCCTCTGGCTAGATCTGCCGTTTCATCTTGGCGCAGCGTGCTGCTGGACACGTCACAGACCTATCGGAATGGGATCATACATACACACATATGCGACGTCGAACGGACAATGAGTTAACTGCTGCCATGCACACGTGCGTTTTGTGGAAAATTGGAACTAATTTATGTACATCAGCGTTCTGCAGGGTAGAGAAGTTTGATTAATGTATAGTAATACATTCAGTGAATTTGATTAGGGAATTATTGTACAACATATGTGTTGTGGAAGAAACGATAATAATTATGAGTATAAAATGAGGAACTGTGGTCGCCTTTGATGCCTGAATAATTGTCATTGATCTTTGATCAAACAGGGGCCGGAACAGCTCAGTGGTAGAGCGCCGGACTCGTAATCTTGGTGATCCTGGGGTTGCTGGTTCGAATCTCCGCCGGGCCGTTTCGGTACAGGGGGATTTTTTCCCTCGGAAACATTGTTTGCTTCTGACTCTATTTCCCATACAGTCCTTCGAATGAGACTATAAACCTAGGTTCTGTGTGTGAACGCACGCATAACAGCTTGCACACACGTAAAATCCCATCACAACCTTCCGGAAGAAAAGGCCTGTTTGGCAGTTGGTATGAATGACACGTTACACATAAGCATCCTGCGTTTGAAATGGAAAAAAAATGAGGGAAGTAAGGAAAGTAAGGGAACGATATTGAACGATACTGACTGGATGACAAGCAGCAGCTCTTCAGTCGGCACTACCCAGGTAGGCAGCCCGATGTGTAAACCAGCGTGGACCGTAAAGCGCTCAGAGCTTGGTCTCTAGCCGAGGATAGGCACTATATAAACATTAATGGTATTATAATTCATGATAATGATGGTAATAATGAAAAAAAGGCAGGAGGGTAGGGAAAGGAAGAGAAGAAGAAGAAGAAGAAGAAGAAGAAGAAGAAGAAGAAGAAGAGAGAGAGAGAGAGAGAGAGAGAGAGAGAGAGAGAGAGAGAGAGAGAGAGAGAGAGAGAGAGAGAGAGAGAGATTATACACATAAACATAAATAAGCAATATGTATGCATATATGTATGTATATGTATATATATATATATATATATATACATATATGTGTATGTATAAATACATGTATGTATTATGTATGTGTGTTTGTGTGCGTGTAAATGTGTATGTAGATAGATAGATAGATAGGATAGATAGATAGATAGATAGATAGATAGATAGATAAAGATATTAAAACAGCCATCATTGCCTCTGGTTTTCCCCCAAAGAATCAAAGCACTTTTGGATAGTAGGGTTAACTAAAGGTATAGCTGTCTCAAGCAGGCTTTAAAGATTCCTCGCTCGTGTCTTAACAGAAATCTGCAGGGAACTGCAATGAAGGGAAAAGAATAAGAAAATATCACTGAGCCTGCAAATACATCCCGATCGAATGCTTCCTTTGCAAATCCCTTTTTACCTGAAACACCTTTGAACTAAATTCTTTCCGTATGAAATCGTTCTTGAATAAAACAAATATTTGTGAAATCCTTTTGAGTATGACAAATGAATATTTTTTTTTAACTCCTTTTTCATAATCCTGGTTGTGATTGTGGAGAGAGAGAGAGAGAGAGAGAGAGAGAGAGAGAGAGAGAGAGAGAGAGAGAGAGAGAGAGAGAGAGAGAGAGAGAGAGAGAGAGAGAGATGTTTAGCAATACATTTCTATGACAAGATGGCTTATTTTGATGGTTTTTTTTTTTTTTTTTACACTTTTTCAATCACTTCATTTTTCTAAAACTGAGAAGCTTGTTCTCGGCGTACTTTTGATGTGTTGAATGTTATTGCAACTTAAGACTGAACAGAAAATTAACTCGTTGTAGCATCGATCTGTGTGTGTGTGTGTGTGTGTGTGTGTGTGTGTGTGTGTGTGTGTGTGTGTGTGTGCGTGCGCGTGCGTGTGCGTGCGTGCGTGTGTGTGTGTGTGTGTGTGTGTGTGTGTGTGTGTGTGTGTGTGTGTGTGTGTGCAAAATAGGTTATTGTTATAACCTCTCCACTGACATGAAAATGATCAAATCGTGTCATTTGTAACGTGCTGAAGTCCAGCACTCAAGCATACTCTGCTGCATTAAAAAAAAAGAATCTGTTTATATCATGATGTTTAGCAGACAAGGTTTCCCAGACACACTGAATCATACTGAAGAATGTCTTGTTAGTTTTCTGTTGTTAAGCACGTGAGAACAATAACAACAAGAACAAGAACAACGACATAACTTTATCTTCCTGTCTGAGATATACGAAACTTTACACATAACCCTCTGCCCACATGAAAAAACAAAACTAGACCCGATAGGGGCAGATGGAGCGGTCTTTTATCTGACAGGTATTAGTAGTAATAGCCAGACAGCGCCCACTTGTGACTACCGGAGGGGGAAAGAGGGCAGCAGTAATAGAGGTCTATATTTATCCTCTGCTCGGGGAACCTAATTCTGTTTAGTGCCTGAGGGGAACGAGTCGTCGGCGACACGTGAGGAGTATTCAGACACAGCGCGCCTGTTCCTGCGGTTTACAGCACGTGTCGTTCAGCCAGCGAAAGGTCTCTGTAGCATGATGATAGTAGGCATTCTGTGACGATGTGTGGTTGGCGTGAGAGGTGTGCTCGGAGAGCACTAAATGTTTCTTTTTTTTTTCACTACGTGTGTGTCATTCAGCCATGACTAAATGTCGTTTGCTCACACAGGTTTCCTGCTTCTTTACGACTTTGTTGTTAGTTCAGACAGCAGTTTCAGAAGCCTCGACGAATGCTGCAGTGCCTCGGAGGCTGTCCGAGGGGGGGGGGGGGTGGGGTGGGTGGGTGGGGGGGGGGTGCAAAACGGTTTGACCTTTGCGGCATATCAGCGCGGCAGGTTTCTGCTCTCAGGCTCTGTTGTGTTGGATAGTTCCAGAGGAAGGGTTCTATTGTTATTGAGAGGTGCATCAGGGGGGCACCTTGCGAAATCACTGCTGTGAAACTTCATGAAACATGCGATCTCTGAGTCCTCAGTGTCCTGCCCTATGTCTCAGGACATTGCCCTCTCTGGGTAGACAGCAGCAGGTTTCTCTAGTGTTGCAGTCAAGGTGCACGAAGGCTAGCTTCTCTCATGCATCTGCCTCATGACAGTTTCGTCTCTTCAAAGGTAGCTTCTGGTCCGCTTGCGACACCTTCCGTCTACCATCGCTGGTTTGACAGCTCCATGGCTGGCCTGGATGTTGCAATTTGATGGAACCCACAGGATGACTATACGTCTGTATGGATCTCTCTCTCTCTCACTTTCTCTCTCTCTCTCTCTCTCTCTCTCTCTCTCTCTCTCTCTCTCTCTCTCTCTCTCCTCTCTCTCTCTATATATATATAATATAATATATATATATATATAATATATATATATATATATATATATATATATATATATATATATATATATATATATACATATAATTATATATATCAAGTAAAGAAGTCCACATGCCCGTGTCTGTTTCCTCCACTTTATTTCATTTTTCGAATTTTCGGCTTTTCAGCCTTCATCAGGAATCTGCACATTCGAAAAACAGTAAACTATCATACCATTGGCGCTCCCATTCATTTTACACCCTTTTCCATTTTACATTTCTATTGTTCCTTCCAAACACACACATACACAGTCAAGTATGCACCCCCCTGCAAACCGGAGAGAGAGAGAGAGAGAGAGAGAGAGAGAGAGAGAGAGAGAGAGAGAGAGAGAGAGAGAGAGAGAGAGATTTTCTTCCGTTCCTTGTGAAACAGCTTCAAACCCTGCTCGAGACAGTTTGGGACAGATGTTCTCTCTCCCCGGGTCTACACGCTAACCTTTCAGACCACCCA
>JADBJO010000741.1:551719-553989 GCA_016801955.1 Conus betulinus
TAGAAGACTCCACAATTGAAGCGAGTTGCATCGTAGTATGTGTGCGTGCGTGTGCGCACGTGTGTGTTCTTTTCATTTTATATACGTTGTATCTCAGTCGAAAGAACCCTTTAAAAATCTTTGCTTCACATTTTAAGCCATAGCATTTCAGTTTTCATCTAGTTCTGCAACCCTGATGTGGCCTCACTGCTCGACTGGGCTGTACACAATACGACTCACATGCGGTCAGTATCCTTTTGACCTGATGTACACAAGGTCAGTGGGGAGACAGCTGAAGGAAGAGGGGTAGGGATGGCGGTGGATGCAGAAACGGCCCCGGTGGACAGATGATGGAAGTGGTGGTGTCTCAAAATGCGGAGGCAGCAGGTGCAACTGGGCGAGTCACAATGTGTCTTGCCCGTCCAGAATTGAGAGAGGTGGGGGTGAAAGACACGATGCAGCAGATTCTTAGAGAGACCAAGCCACAGAGTTTGTTTGCTGCAGCACACAACGTGTCCACAAAAGCGTGTTCTGTGAGGACGTAAAACTCGACCCTTTACATGGACTTTGAGGTCACGTTTAATGTTTCCGTCCACAGGATAGATACTTACTTGTTTCCAAGTGTCTGTGTAGCAAACGTCAATACGCTGCCACAGAGGAGGATTGGGAGCGGGAGGACAGGGTGGCAGGGTGGTGGGGGTTTGGAGGCAGTTTTGGTAATATTTTATCATTGATGGAAACTCTTGTAGTGGAGAGTATGATAATGTTTTGAAGGGATATCTCAGTTTGGTCAATTTTTTAAAGAAACTGGTTTCAGTCAAACTCTTATTACTTTGCCGCAAAACGCTTGGAAGGGACCAGTTACAAACACGTTTTAACCACACGGTCTTCTCCCGGAATGACAAAACAAACAAGGCAAACAAAAGTAAATGAACAAACAAAGTGTAAAGAATAATTTTTTTTCCTGGGTGAAATATTTAATCATTAACCGAGTCATATCTGTGACTAAATCATCCGAGTTTTGTTTTTGTTTTCTTCATGGGGTTTTTTTTTTTCACCTCTGAGAAAATCGAAAGGTCAAAATGCTGACTGTGTGTTTTGTTGTTGTTGTTGTTGTGTCTTCATTTCATACAATGTGTAGGCGAGTAACTGAGCTTGTATCATCCATTCTTAAGGCAGACAGAACTAAGCTATGCAGAGTGCCAATCATTCCGCTGAAATGCAATTTTTGTTAGATTTTGTAACATCTTTCTGGTATTGCAGTACATTAAAGTATACACAATACATAATCATTAAACAGAAAAGTCCAGTTCAGTAGTAACAATCTCCGATCCTGAATGACAAATAACGACGTGAAGAAAATGGCATATTCGAAATTGTTGCGAGGAAATGAAGCATGAGGAAATTCCAAACTAACGAAAGGTGAACCAAAGGGAGACAGTAAAGAAAGATAAAAGAAAAAAAAGCCAGAATAAAACACAGTCACAGGCGTACGAGCGCACAATTCCAAAACGACTGGGGTACCGTTCATACCGAAAGACCTTCCGACATCGCTATGGGGGCATCGTACATCAGGGAATTAATGAGAGTAACTGGAGCTATTCACGGGAAATGTCGTTAATTTGAAAGTTATATGACTCGTTAGCGCGAACGGGAGGTGGGCCTGGTGTTTGGAATAAAATATCATGAAATATGTGTGAAAAAAAAGATTTTCCACATGCTTCATTCTGCGCTGTTGCTCATACTTATTGACTCTCCTGAATATTACATTAAATGCATTACTTGTTCAACTCGTATATAGCTTTTTTGCCTTGGATTCAACCCGACTACATCTTGGTCAAAAATGTTTCAGTGGTTGTGACTAATATCGTGAAATACTGAGAGTAAAGCCGATGCAAAAGCTATCAGTAATGTGCACACAAATCTTGTCATTTGTATATGATTAGGGAAGAAAGATTGAACTTTCATGAAAAAGAGCCAGCGTTGATTAAGACAAGGTAGTCGGGGAGGGAGTGGGGATGGGCATCAATCAGCGAACCTGAAGGAAATGGTTGTACTAGATTCATAAAGAGAGACTACGAGTAGATATTAAAGAACAACTAAGGCAAAATAATGGAAAACATTCTGTGATTGAGAGAACATCGGGAAAGTAATATCTTGATGTATAAAAACTGAAAGAAAAAAAGGGGAAAATATTCTGAAATGAAAAAGATGTGAAAAAACAGCAATTAGCAATAAGAGAACATAAAAGCAGATCGACGGGATAAGATCCTGCAATAAATGGTTTAAAA
>JADBJO010000741.1:554999-557499 GCA_016801955.1 Conus betulinus
TGGTCATTTTGCCAGAAACAATACGGCTATCACTACCCACCAGTAGAGCAAATGGAATGGATAGAGTTTTAGACAATGTCAGATCAATACAGGGGCGATTGGAAATAACCCTGAAGTTTAACCCCATAAACCCTTGAGGTTAGAATCCGACGTCCGATTGAGCAGCCCAAGATTCTTCACATATTCATACCATGCACAAAAAGTCATATGCGCAATGACAGTGTTGTTCTTACCGTTCTCCTTTTATGACTTCTTCAGCCTGTGTCTGGAATATCTATCCTTCACTACACCCGGTAGAGCATTATGCTAAACAGGCAGCCAAGGTGAAGAAAGAGTTAATACATGGCACACACAACGCGTGCGCGCGCGCGCGCTTACGCACACACACACACACACACACACACACACACACACACACACACACACACCACGCGCGCACACACACACACACACACACACACACACACGCTTGCACGCATACAAGCTCGCTCTCTCTCTCTCTCTCTCTCTCTCTCTCTCTCTCTCTCTCTCTCTCTCTCTCTCTCTCTCTCTCTCTCAGGGCCAGCTCTGGAGATATAATAATAGCTAGCTTGACCTAGCACAATGTATCACATTCCAGCCTTTGACGACGCTCCCGCTTAGAGGCCAGAAAAAAAAAAGAAGAGAAAGAGGGGCCAGACAGAAAGAAGTCATGTGGAAATGTATTGGATGAGACTGGGCATCTGCAACAATGGTAGCCATGATGATACATGGGCGCCTGATTTTTTAGCCTGCGTGAGCGCTTGTGTGCAAGCGTGCATGCGTGCGTGTATGTGTATGTATGCGCGCGCGCATGTGCGTGCGTGCGTGTGTGTGTGTGTGTGTGTGTGTGTGTGTGTGTGTGTGTGTGTGTGTGTGTGTGTGTGCGCGCGCGCGCGCGTGCGTGTGTATGTGTGTATGTGTGAAGGGGTGTTGGGTGTCAACCAACAGTTTGAAGCAGGTAAGTGATGATTACCAGTCTCAGTGAAGTTTACACAAATACGTACATCTCAGCTTAAACAAACTTACTCTTAGGTTTTGTTCTTCTGTTTATAGCTCGTTATATACAAGAGTCTTTGAAGGACAACATGACAAAAGAAAATGCCATCTATTTACATACCAACACACACACATAGTAACGTCCCATGATTGCTGTCATTCTGTGGGCAACGCTTGATGAAACTTGCCGCAACTTATCTCTGCAGAAAATTGTTTTGAAATCGTACTGCAGGGTGTTTTTCCTCTGATTGAAGTATTCTCTTTCCCTTTTTTTAATTACCTTATATTCTCCTATTCAAGCGTTTTCCTCTCCCTCTCCCCCACCCCCCCCCCCCCCTCCCTTTCCCCGCCGCTTCTTTTATACTGTTATTGCCGGTTTTTCCCCTGTTCGTTTGATTAACGTTCTCTTCCTCAAACCATTTCCCTTTTTTTTTTCTCTTGCTTTATGTACAGTTGTGGTCGCATTTTCCCCGTTCTTCCTGTGCATTCTCTTATTGCTGGTATTTTCCCATTCTCTTAGTTTTTAAACCATTTATTGCAGGATCTTATCCCGTCGATCTGCTTTATGTTTCTCTTATTGCTAATTGCTGTTTTTCACATCTTTTTCATTTCAGAATATTTTCCCCTTTTTTTCTTTCAGTTTTTATACATCAAGATATTACTTTCCCGATGTTCTCTCAATCACAGAATGTTTTCCATTATTTTGCCTTAGTTGTTCTTTAATATCTACTCGTAGTCTCTCTTTATGAATCTAGTACAACCATTTCCTTCAGGTTCGCTGATTGATGCCCATCCCCACTCCCTCCCCGACTACCTTGTCTTAATCAACGCTGGCTCTTTTTCATGAAAGTTTCAATCTTTCTTCCCTAATCATATACAAATGACAAGATTTGTGTGCACATTACTGATAGCTTTTGCATCGGCTTTACTCTCAGTATTTCACGATATTAGTCACAACCACTGAAACATTTTTGACCAAGATGTAGTCGGGTTGAATCCAAGGCAAAAAAGCTATATACGAGTTGAACAAGTAATGCATTTAATGTAATATTCAGGAGAGTCAATAAGTATGAGCAACAGCGCAGAAATGAAGCATGTGGAAAATCTTTTTTCACACATATTTCATGATATTTATTCCAAACACCAGGCCCACCTCCCGTTCGCTAACGAGTCATATAACTTTCAAATTAACGACATTTCCCGTGAATAGTTCCAGTTACTCTCATTAATTCCCTGATGTACGATGCCCCCATAGCGATGTCGGAAGGTCTTTCGGTATGAACGGTACCCCCAGTCGTTTTGGAATTGTGCGCTCGTACGCCTGTGACTGTGTTTTATTCTGGCTTTTTTTTCTTTTTATCTTTCTTTACTGTCTCCCTTTGGTTCACCTTTCGTTAGTTTGGAATTTCCTCATGCTTAATTTCCTCGCAACAATTTCGAATATGCCATTTTCTTTACGTCGTTATTTGTCATTCAGATCGGA
>JADBJO010000741.1:572499-574232 GCA_016801955.1 Conus betulinus
GGCATGTGGACTTCCTTACTTGATATATATATATATATATATATATATATATATATATTTTTTTATTTATATATATATATATATGTATATATATATATATATATATATATATAGAGAGAGCTAGAGAGAGAGAGAGAGAGAGAGAGAGAGAGAGAGAGAGTGAGACAGAGAGATCCATACAGACGTATAGTCATCCTGTGGGTTCCATCAAATTGCAACATCCAGGCCAGCCATGGAGTTGTCAAACCAGCGATGGTAGACGGAAGGTGTCGCAAGCGGACCAGAAAGCTACCTTTGAAGAGACGAAACTGTCATGAGGCAGATGCATGAGAGAAGCTAGCCTTCGTGGCACCTTGACTGCAACACTAGAGAAACCTGCTGCTGTCTACCCAGAGAGGGCAATGTCCTGAGACATAGGGCAGGACACTGAGGACTCAGAGATCGCATGTTCATGAAGTTTTCACAGCAGTGATTTCGCAAGGTGCCCCCCCTGATGCACCTCTCAATAACAATAGAACCCTTCCTCCGGAACTATCCAACACAACAGAGCCTGAGAGCAGAAACCTGCCGCGCTGATATGCCGCAAAGGTCAAACCGTTTTGCACCCCCCCCCCCCCCCCCCCCCCCCCCGGACAGCCTCCGAGGCACTGCAGCATTCGTCGAGGCTTCTGAAACTGCTGTCTGAACAAACAACAAAGTCGTAAAGAAGCAGGAAACCTGTGTGAGCAAACGACATTTAGTCATGGCTGAATGACACACACGTAGTGAAAAAAAAAAGAACATTTAGTGCTCTCCGAGCACACCTCTCACGCCAACCACACATCGTCACAGAATGCCTACTGTCATCATGCTACAGAGACCTTTCGCTGGCTGAACGACACGTGCAGTAAACCGCAGGAACAGGCGCTGCTGTCTGAACACTCCTCTCGTGTCGCAGACGACTCGTTCCCCTCAGGCACTAAACAGAATTAGGTTCCCCGAGCAGAGGATAAATATAGACCTCTATTACTGCTGCCCTCTTTCCCCCTCCGGTAGTCACAAGTGGGCGCTGTCTGGCTATTACTACTAATACCTGTCAGATAAAAGACCGCTCCCATCTGCCCCTATCGGGTCTAGTTTTGTTTTTTCATGTGGGCAGAGGGTTATGTGTAAAGTTTCGTATATCTCAGACAGGAAGATAAAGTTATGTCGTTGTTCTTGTTCTTGTTGTTATTGTTCTCACGTGCTTAACAACAGAAACTAACAAGACATTCTTCAGTATGATTCAGTGTCTGGGAAACCTTGTCTGCTAAACATCATGATATAAACAGATTCTTTTTTTTTAATGCAGCAGAGTATGCTTGAGTGCTGGACTTCAGCACATTACAAATGACACGATTTGATCATTTTCATGTCAGTGGAGAGGTTATAACAATAACCTATTTTGCACACACACACACACACACACACACACACACACACACACACACACCACACACACACACACGCACGCACGCACAGCGCACACGCACGCACACACACACCACACACACACCACACACACACACACACACACACACACACACACAGATCGATGCTACAACGAGTTAATTTTTCTGTTCAGTCTTAAGTTGCAATAACATTCAACACATCAAAAGTACGCCGAGAACAAGCTTCTCAGTTTTAGAAAATGAAGTGATTGAAAAAGTGCAAAAAAAAAAAAACCCATCAAAATAAGCCATCTTGTCATAGAA
>JADBJO010000742.1:0-2500 GCA_016801955.1 Conus betulinus
TACTACTACCTTTCGCTGGCTGCTTTGGGGGTGCTGTTGGATTTTTTTTTCGAACCCTTGGCGGTCGGAACACCACAGAATTATGGACTGTGGTGTGTCTCTATCTGACGCCAAGAGCACAGACACAATCAGCCGGTTCTCCCTGATGATGTCCGATCCAGCGGACGAAAGGCCTCGGAGCAGGCGATACATATAGATCTGTCTTCGAGAGGGATTGCGATAGTTTCCTCATGCAGCTAGTGAAGGGTTTCATATTTATGATATACATTTTCCCATTTACTTCATCTTCGTTTTTTCCCCCTCTCAGTTTCAAATCTTTGCCAAGTCATTATTATAATGATGGAAGAATTGTTAACCTGCACTGGTTTTCCCCACTGACCCAACTAAGATTATTTGTTTTCGTATTCACATTTGCATTCCTCCCTCTCTCTCTGTCTGTCTGTCTGTATCTCTCTCTCTCTTTCTTCTGGATTTTCTTTAGGGCATAAAGCAAAGAAGTATATACATAATACATGCATACATACATACATTCCCACTGAGATATTTCGTTTTTCATATTCACATTCGCATTCCTCTCTCCTTCTCCTCTCTCTCTCTCTCTCTCTCTCTCTCTCTCTCTCTCTGATACCAGTTCCCAGGATAAATGTGGAAATCCGCTGCCAGGAATACCTACAGAGGTTAATGTACATTACATTATCCTCGAGCAGCACCCCACCAGCCTCAACTGTTCCCCATTTTCAAACTCCCTAAGTGCCCTCTTTGGTTCCTGCAAGTTCGTGTGTGTGTGTGTGTGTGTGTGTGTGTGTGTGTGTGTGAGCGAGAGAGAGAGGGAGAGGACTGCGTGTGGGTTTGTGGGTATGATTGTATGCGCGCGTGCGTATGCATGTGTGTGCCAGCGTCCGTGTGTGATCGTGTGCACTTGCACGCGCTCGCGAGCGCGATTTTGTGTGTTGTGTATGCGTGCGTGCGTGCGTGAGTGGTGTGTGTGTGTGTGTGTGTGTGTGTGTGTGTGTTTTCAGATGCTTGTATGTGTGTATTATTTATGCATTTGTGTTGCAGGAGATGCTGGGAAGGTAGGTTGTGGGATGGAGGAGGAGGGGGTGTGAAGGGGAGAGAGAGAGAGAGAGAGAGAGAGGAGAGAGAGAGGTAGGAGAGAGAGAGAGAGAGAGAGGGGAGAAGAGAGGAGGAGAAGGGAGAGAGAGAGAGCATGCATGCATGAAATAAACAACGAAACAGACAGGCAGGACAGACAAACAAACGGACAGACAGACAGACAGGCAAATAAACAGAGAGGTGAGATAGGGCACACACACACACACACACACACACACACACACACCACACATACAGAGAGAGAGAGAGAGAGAGAGAGAGAGAGGAGAGAGAGAGAGGAGAGAGAGAGAGAGAGAGAAGAGACAGACAGGAGACAGACAGACAGACAGACAGACAGACAGCACACACACACACACACACATACGTTTGCGCGCGCGCGCGCACACACACACAGACACACACACACACACCACACACACACAACAACACACACACACATGCGCACGCACGCACAGAGAGAGAGAGAGAGAGGGGGGGGGGCAGCAGGAGAGAGAGGAGAGAGAGAGAGAGAGAGAGAGAGAGAGAGGGAGAGAGAGAGAGAGAGAGAGACACGGGGAGAGAGAGAGGACAACCAGACAGTCACTGACAGGCAGGAAGCAGACACAGCAGACACAGCGAGTGAAAGGGGGAAAAGCGATGGGCGGACACACAGGTGCAACAACTTTCCTGTTTTCTTAGCATGAATGATTGAAGAAGGAAAGCAGAGAGCTCCAGACCACTTTTTTTCTCCATGCGAACAATCTGCACGACTGAAACGGGGGAAAGCTGCTACACAGACCAACGCGCCATCAGAGGAAACTGAGAACACAACAAGGAAGAGAGGAGGAGGAGGAGGAGGAGAAGGAGGAGAAGGAGGAGGAGTAGGAGGAGGAGAAGGAGGAGGAGGAGGAGAAGAGGAGGAGGAGGAGAATAAGAGGAGGAGGAGGAGAGGAGGAGGAGGAGGAGAAGAGGAGGAGGAGGAGAAGAGGAGGAGGAGGGGAAGAAGAGGAGGAGGAGGAGGAGGAGGAGGAGGAGAAGAGGAGGAGGAGGAGGAGGAGAAGGAGGAGGGGAAGAAGAGGAGGAGGAGAAGAGGAGGAGGAGGAGAGGAGGAGGAGGAGGAGAAGAGGAGGAGGAGGGAGGAAAAAGAGGAGGAGGAGGAGAGGAGGAGGAGGAGAAGAGGGAGGAGGAGGAGGAAAAAGAGGAGGAGGAGAGAGGAGGGAGGAGGAGAGAAGGAGGAGGAGGAGGAGGAGGGGGAGGAAGAAGAGGAGGAGGAGGAGGAAGAGGGGAGGAGGAGGAGGAGGAAGGAGGAGAAGAGGAGGAGGAGGAGGGAGGAGAAAGGAGGAGAGGAGGAGGAGGAGAAGAGGAGGAGAAGAGGGAGGAGGAGGAGGGAGGGAGAGGAGGAGGAGAA
>JADBJO010000742.1:7500-10000 GCA_016801955.1 Conus betulinus
TGACTAATCGCTCGTACTGTTGACTTCGTCGAAGTATGATTGACTGAATTTTGACCAAGACCATTACCAAGTCACGTTGACTTTGTTGTATGTAGTTTTGCTCATTGGATTTGACCATAAGTATTAGCAAAAACAGTACAACTGATGACCACGATATTTTTTTTTTCTTGTCACCGAATGTTGAGTTAGTCAGAGGATTGGTGATTGAATCTGAACAGGACTTTTACCGAATAATGTTGATTTGGCTGTGATGTTAGTGACTGGATTTGAAAACCATTATCATTAAATAAGTCCGATTGAGTTTGACCACAACCATTGCCAAATAACGTTGCCTTGTGTTTATTCCTGAGTGACCGTGACGATTATGAAATAAGGGTGACTTTGTTGGATGTTATTAACTGAATTTGATCATGAGTATAATGCTCAAGGGTGGAATATGTTACTGAATGATTTGTTGGAATGTTATTAACTAAATTTGATCATGAGTATAATGCTAAATTCAGTGGAATATTTACTGAATGAATTTGATTGAATGATTTTTTTCTGGCTCATCTTCTGCGCCAACTCAGTGGCATTGCACCCACGCCGCTCACCCCTCCCACCCCCCCCCCCCCCTTCCCCCCCCCCTCCCCTGCATTCCAGTCCTTTGTCACAACCTGGCCCGCCCCGCTACAGCCCCGAGCATCGACAATCTATAGGGTGATGTCCAGTTATGAGGCAACCCATCGAAGGAGACTCTGCACTGCTGCCGAGTCACTTGGGTGGTGTTCAGCGGTGCCTTTGCTGCTGATCCAGCAAGGGCTGGGCATTATCTGCTAAGCCTCCTGCTAACGACAGTAGTTGTTAATTCGCTGAGCCAGCTCGAGTGAGCTTCCCCCTTCGGGGAGGGGGGGGGGGGGGAGGGGCTCACCACGTCCGTCCAAGGACAGTCCACATGAACCCTCCGACACCAACGATCCAGGGACGATCTCACCAAGGGCATACGTCACATAGATAGGAAATAGGAACTGAGCTCACCATATGAGCAGGGCATGACGGGCCGCTGAATCTGAGACCTTTCTTTTAATGCTGATCGATGAGGATGAGGATGATGCAGATGACACTAAAGATTTCCATTCTGGTCTGAGACTGCATAACAGGGCTGTATTATACGCTTACTTTTAAACATTATACTAGCGTCAAACAGGCCCGAGAGATACAGATACCAGCAGTGCTGGTCAGGAAATTTGAGCAACACTATCAGAGACGCATCTATGTTGTGGATGAAACTCGACTGTATGATCCTAGTCTTCCCAGCTGAGCCCATGGCACCCTCAGCACTGGTGGGAGCCGGTCGGGGCAGAAAAATCACACAAATAAGTGGCTCTGATGGGAATCGAACCCATGACTTCTCAGCCGGGAGTCCGCGACGCTAACCACATCGCCGCAGCGGCTGGTTGGATCGTTGATTTTGTCGGAGTATTATTCATAAGATTTGAACACGACCATCACCAAATAATATTGACTTTGACTGCTGACTGAACTGCCTCAGATTACCACGAGTTTTGACAACGGTTATTATCAGGTGGGTGTCGACTTTGTTGGAATAATTCTTTATTTAATTTAACAACGATTTCCAGGCAAGTACTGTTAAAGTTGTTTGAGAACTACATCAATTCTATGCAATTCAGTTCAAAATCGCTTAGAATTAATCCATATGGAAAACATTTCTGTCCCTGTTGTGTTATTCTGATGATGACAAAAGTTGGCAAAGAATGAGTATTTTGACATTATTTGGAAAAAAAAAAAAAACTTGCAAAGCTTATCAAATGATGTGACACCTTGTGTGGCTGTATTGGAAGAGTTTGCAAGGACTGAGTCATCTGACATCAAGTGAAGCAATATCGGTGATGACAAAGCTTGCTATTTTTAAATCATTTGCCATGGGACAATGATGATGATGACAATGTTTGCTGAGTTGTTTGACATGATATGGGATGATATTTATGATAAATTTGCTAATATCCAATAGGCTGACATTGCATAGGTTGCAGTATTGACAATAACGAAACTTGACATTGAGTGTTTGGACATCAAACGGTGCAATTGTGGCGAAGAAGTAACAGCATATGGTGCAATATGACTGAAAAGATTGAATATTGTGACATCAAGCAGTGCAATATTAACGACGAAGAAGCTTGTACAGATTCAGCAGTTTGACATCAAATGATACCGTGTTAATGATGACAGAGCTGGCAGAAATTAATTTGTTTCACATGACACAGAGCAAAAGTGGCAATGACGAAGCCTGGCGAGTGCGACGTCAAGAAGGGTACCACTCACAGCCTTTCAAGCAGTCGTATTATAAGGATCAAGTCACAGGTGCTGGATGTGAACCCTTTCGCCACATCTGCGCTGGTGATTCTGATTTGCAACAATCATAGATTCATAATAATTCTGTTGACAGTCTTAAAAAGTTAGAAAATATCATCAAAAGCTTTGTATATCACGAAATTTTAGT
>JADBJO010000742.1:22500-30000 GCA_016801955.1 Conus betulinus
ATGTCCTACAGTCACTGATAGCATCATTAGTTCTCACTGTTACTGGCCTGGGCTTTATTCTTAAAATGCCACTATCAAGATTTTCTAAGCGAGCTCTTCTGATGTAAGATACGAACCTCATCTCCTGGAGTTCAGGTACCTGGTGAAAGAGCATCAAAAACTGTCCGGAATCATTCGGTTTTCATCACGTCTCCACAGAAGGAGAGACAACATGAAACTGTCTTTTGTAGCAAAACAACAACAAAATGGCAACTTTTGGCCGGAATGGGAAATTGAAATACCAACCACTGAATGTATCCAAACTTATCGCCCTTTCAAGACGAGCCATGATGCGTAACATTTACATCACAATTGATAAAAAAAAAAAATCAGTGCTGCTCTGATAAGACTGAGACTTGAAATAAATGAATAGCGTGTAAACAAACGGTTTTACGCTACCCAGAATGCATCTGTCAATCAAACGTAATTCTGTAATGACCAAAGCCAGCCTGGAAAAAAAACACATTTTCTTATCGAATGCCCTGCATGTATATATACTTCGGGTATATATACTGAGAGAACTTTTGAATTATGACGATGAGTTATTTTGCATCGTATGTTATACGGTATTGGAATGATAAAACTGAGAAAAAAAACTGCAGTGTACATAATATCTGCAAAGAGATAAGGGATGACACTGTAAATAACACACGCACACACACACACACACGCCGCACGCACGCACGCACGCACGCCCGCACCACGCACACACACACACACACACACACACACACACACACACACACACCGGTGTGCAGAGAGTGTAACAGTTTTGGAACACGTGAATCCGAAACAAAAAATGGAATCATCATGCCACAAGTGCTAGACATTCACGACTGACGTTGTGCCCTTTCCACCATTCCTATACCGCCTAACGCATGATAACGTTTCCATGATTTGATGACCATCAGATGCTAACATCCACTGTACTGCTTCCCTTTCCGAGTTGTTACAATTCAATGTAGGATTAGTTCACGAGGGCTGTTTGAAGAACAGACTTCTTACCTGGCACTCCCCCCCTCCTCTTCTGCCCTTTCTGAAGTTTGCCCCCCAGCTAGTCCTCAATGGGCTAATATTCTTCTGCTTGAGTGTGGGTCGGTGGTCGTCACATTTCACGGTCTCAGAATTCAGAGTCCAGAGTCTAGTATTCTCTCTCTCTCTCTCTCTCTCTCTCTCTCTCTCCTCTATCTGTGTGAGAGAGCGTATGAATGTATCTGTATAAGTACATGCGTACTTGCATGGATGCGAGCGTGTATGTGTGTGTGTGTGTGTGTGTGTGTGTGTTTGTGTGTGTGTGTGCGTACGCGCGCGCGGTGTGTGTGTGCATGTGTGTGTGTGTGTGTGTGTGTGTTTGGGGTGTGTGTGTGTGTGCGTGCGCAAGTGTGTGTGTGTGTGTGTAAACCGGTGTTTGTGTGTGTGTGTGTGGGTGTGTGTGTGTGTGTGTGTGTGTGTGCGTGTGTGTGTGTGTGTGTGTGTGTGTGTGTGTGTGTGTGTGTGTGTGTGTGTGTTCTTCTTCTTCTTCTTCTTCTTCTTCTTCTTCTTCTTAATAAAAGACTGGTTCACTCAAAAACGAGTAGATCACCAGCGCGCCTGTTAAAAAATAAAAGAAAATAAAATAGAATAAATAAAGTGCGACTCAGCCTGTTGGCCCTGGAGCAAAATTTAGCAACAAGGGGTCGCACACGATATTCAAAAAGTTAAAAGCAATGGCCAGGTTCAGGCCCAGGTAACCATAAAATATCTGGGGAAATTAAAATAGAAAATCAGTCAATATGCAGATCTCAAGACTGTCGTATCATTTGATTTTTAAATGAGACTGCATTTGTGGCAATCTTGATGTCACCCGGCAGTGAGTTCCACAGCCGTACAGAAATAGGATAAAATGAATGTAAATGGCTGTCAATATATTTGATGCAGGTATGGCATAAGATTGACCGCCACTCCTGGTGCTACTTTTATTCAATACTAGTTGTTCCATTGGGATATCAATTAGTTTAGCTCTGCCTTTGAAGGAGGTATTAATTTTGATAAAAGCTCTTCTCTCTTCTAAAGGCTTTCCATTCTAATTTCCTCATGTTCTTCCTAGTATTCCCTTTCTCTCTGATATGGTTCCCTGTTGCGAACCGTGCTGCTCTCTTCTGAATCTTTTCGAGGTTATCAATGTCCTTTAGATTGTAAGGATCCAGACTGAGCAACCATATTCCAGTACTGGTCTAACCAGTGTTTTGTAGCAGTCGTCCTTACCTTTTGGGGGACAGTCGTTGATATTCCTGTATAAGAAAGCTAAGATGTTGTTTGCTTTCTTACATACTAAATTGTAATGTTCTTTCCATTTGAGACGACTATCTATAATCATGCCGAAAATATTTTTGCAGCAGCATTGTTTCTTTAAGAATAGTATTGTGAATAGAATATTCTGATCTAGTTGGTGGCGCGTTTATTACATATACGCAACACGTGGCACTTCTGGGGATGAAATTTCATTTTCCAAGTTTTTTCCCACTCTTGTAAAGCCTTTAGATCTTGTAGAATGCGTGTGTCATTCTTGCTTCTGATTGTTCTATAAACTACGCTGTCATCTACAAAAAAGCCTTATAGTAGTTCCAGGAGAGAGATTTTTCTACTTATGTCATTTATATAAATTTTTTTTTAAAAAAGGGCCCCAGAGCAATTCCCTGTGGTACACCTGACAAGACTGGTTTACAATGGGATGACGACCCTTCCACAACAAGTTTCTGCGTTCTGTTCTCCCAACGAGGAACGATCTAGACCATTTTAGCAAAGAACCGCCAATGCCGATGTGTTCTAATTTAAGCAACAGACCCTCATGGTCAACCTTATCAAAGGCTTTAGAAAAGTCTAATAAAATTGCATCTATTTGCTGTCTGTTGTTAAGACAGTTTTTAAAACATTGAGAGTTGTTATAAGTTGAGTCTCACAACTCTTTCGCTGTCTAAAAACCATGCTGGGTGTTATTTAAGAAGTCATATTTGTCAAGATGGTCCATTATGCTACTATATATTATTATGTGTTCAAGTAATTTTGCTAATTTTGCTGATATGGATGTAAGAGATACATGCCTATAGTTCTATGCTTTTGTTTTGACACCCTTTTTGAATAAAGGGGCAATGCTAGCATCTCGCCACTCATCATGTATTACTCCCTGCTCCAGTGAAGCTTGGAAAAGTAGTTGGTATACCTCAGTCAATTCATTGGCACATAATTTTAAGAGCTTGCCAGGAATGCCATGAGGACTAGTAGCTTTGTTTTCATGCATGTTGGTCAGTAACTTAAAATACTCCTGCTTTGCTTACTTTCCTATTTTGCATTTCAGGGAGTTTTACCATCATTCTTTAGTCTAACGTTAATTAGAGGCTTGGGATTTGAGGAGAAAAAAACAAACTTGATTGTTTAGTAAATTGTTTTTCCTTCAGGTTCCTGTATTGGGTTAGGTGTTGTTGTGTGTGTGTGTGTGTGTGTGTGTGTGTGTGTGTGTGTGTGTGTGTGTGCGTGTGTGCGTGTGTGCGTGCGTGTGTGTGTGTCGTGCGTGCGTGTCGTGTGTGTGTGTGTGTGTGTGTGTGTGTGTGTGTGTGTGTGTGTGTGTGTGTGTGTGTGTGTGCGTGTGTGTGTGCGGTGTGTGTGTGTTTTTTTTTTTTTTTAACACAGATCAATGATGATGTCCATAAGCGTACGGAACTCGAGCACGATAATCTAAATCAATTAATTAATCGTGGACCTCCCGCTTTACGTTTTGTTCCAGAAAACTAATATCACCACACTAAAGAGTAACAATATCAATTATTCATGCATTCATTACATGTAATATTAGTCGTAATTTCCGTTCCAGATGCGAAATTAATTTTCCGTGGCATTTCATCCTATGCATGAATGTTTAATAACCCTTTTTAAGTCAGAATGTAAAAATGAAAAAAAAAAAAAAATCCTAGAGCTGTGCATTATGTGATAAGTGATGCTGGTTTATAGATTTGTTGTTGTTGTTGTGTTAATGGTGGTGCTTTTGTGTGTGTGTGTGTGTGTGTGTGTGTGTGTGTGTGTGTGTGTGTGTGTGTGTGTGTGTGTGTGGGTGGGTGGGTGTGTGTGTATGTGTGTGTGCGTGCGTGCGTGAGCGCGTGCGCGCGCGCGTGTGTATGTGTGTGTGTGTGTGTGTGTGTGTGTGTGTCAATGTGTGTGTGTGTGTGTGTGTGTGTGTGTGTGGTGTGTGTGTGTCTGTGTGTGTGTGTGAGTGTGAGTGAGTGAGTGAGGTGAAGGGGAAGATGGGATAGGACTTTTGTTACTGTGCACGTTCGAGTGACGTTTCAATGATGCATCGGTGCATGTAACATGGATTGATATGATGGTTAAATTGCTACTGCTGCTGCTGCTGCTGCTTTTGCTGCTGCAACTAATGATGATGATGATGATGATGGCACGGTTGATGATCATGTTCGCGGTTTTGTGATGATGGTGGTGATAAGATGCTGTGGTAACGCTGCTCTATTGCTGCTGCTGCTGCTGCTGCTGCTGCTGCTGCTGCTGATAATGATGATGATCATGATGATGATGATGATGGCGAGGACGATGGTTGTGTTCGTCGCCTTGGTGATGGCGGTAGTAGTGATGGTGGTGGTGGTGATGGTAGTGATGCTGATGGTGGTGATGATGGTGGCAATTCGTGGTAGTGGTGGTGCTGATGGCTATGGAAAAGTTTTTGTGGCATTGGTGGTGAGTATTTCTACTGCTACCATTTTTCTTGCTCTTCTTACTCCACACGCTATCTTTCCAAGGTTATGGTGAATGCTGAGGCTGCCAGTACTGTTCGTTTTGTTTGTTTGGATTTTTCGTTTGTTTGTTTGTTTGTGTGTTTGTTTGTTTTGTGTTACTTGTTTGTTGTTGTTTTTCTTTTCAAATTACAGCTGTTGTTACTCCTAATGTTTTTTTTTATATACTACTGCTGTTGTTACTGATGATGAAACTGCAGCAGCTGCTACTACAACTGTTACTACAAGCTACTATTACACACTACTGTTGTTACTACAGTTGAAGCTACTCGTGTTGCCATTGCTGCTGTAGTTGTTACTGCTGCTGTAGTTATTATTGCTGCTGTAGTTGTCATTGCTGCTGTCGTGCTGTAGTTGTCGTTGTTATTGCTGCCGCTGTTCAGTTTCTAGCAGCTGATACTGTTGTTATTTCTGGTGTTGTGGTTACTGCCGCTGCTGATAGTGTTGTTAGTGTGGCTGCTGCTATTGCTAGTTTTTGTGATGACTGCTTCTGCGGCGGCGGGCGGCGGCGGCGGCTGTTCTTGTGGCTGAGGTTGTTTATTGCTGCGGTTGCTGCCGCTGTTATCGCCGCTAACATTTTGATATGCTGCTGCTGCTGCTGCTGACGCTGTTTTGTGGCTGAGATTGTTGTTATCACTGCTGATGCGATTGCTGTTACTGGGCTGCTGTTGCTGCTACTGCTGCTGTTTTTGCTGTACTGCGGCTGATATTGCTGTAGCTACTGCTGTCTCTCTCTCATGCTCTCTCTCTCTCTCTCTCTCCCTCTCTCTCTCTCTCTCTCTCTCTCTCTCTCCGTCTCTCTCTCTCTCTTTCTTTCTTTGTTTCTGTCTCTGTCTGTCCGTCTCTCCATCAGTCTGTCTGCTGTCTGTCTGTCCCTGTCTCTGTCTCTCTCTCTCTATCTATCTATATCTATCTATCTTTCCTCTCTTTCCCTGTCTTTCTCTTTCTCATAGTTTAGGCATTCAATGTCCCCCAACAAACGATTCAGCCGAGAGCAGCGAGGCAGGCACACAATGCGACAACGATAGCCAGGCTGGCATGGAATTCAGCGCTGTGGAGACAGTTCTAGCCCAGACTTCTCCCGCACTGGCTGCTGAGTCTGTTGTTCGTCTTCGTGGTGCGTTGGTCAAATGCCTGACAACTTTGTCTTGTTGCCAAGCGCGAGGAGAAACGTAGACACAGGTATGGTACACTTCTCGCGACAAAAGTTTTTATTGTATTTTTTTTCTCACTTAATTTGATAAAATCTTAACTGTGATAGACAAACCTTATGAACAAATTATATTTTGAGAGACATTATTGTTTTTCACCTTCAAGTACAGTCTAAAGAAAATCTGACACAAACATTGATTTGTTAATCCTGCACACGTATTAGACGTGTTGTGTCATATTTTCATGTATTTATATACGTCTTTTCATGTGACACCTGAGCCCTGGAAGTTAAGTTTTCACATGCGTCCGTTTGCTTGCATGCTTGTTTATTATTTTCTTTGTCAGCAGAATTATGCAAAGCCACCCGGCTCATTGTGACCAAACCAGGTAGAGAAATGAAATATGTTCGTGGATATTCCCATTTAATTTTTGTTTCGCCATTTTTTGCCAATATGATAACACTTTCGAGTGACGAAAAATGATTTCCTGGGTTCCTTTCTTCTGTGGCGAAGGTCTTCGTTCTTCTAAGTTTCCTTTTACTTGCCATTGTTTTACAGTGCTAGCATGTGAGGCACAGACAAACGTAGAAGAAAGACAAATGGCTGCTTGTGATGTATTAATATTATGGTTACATTGTGTAGAATTCATAACGTAAAAGAACTCTTGGCCAAAATATGCCGAAATACAGATACCTCTTATTTTGATGCCATTACATGTTTTGAAAAAACTATATAAAGCAAAAAACGGAAAAATGAAAAAGAAAGCTCTGCTATATGAATTAATGTGTGTGTGTGTGTGTGTGTGTGTGTGTGTGTGTGTGTGTGTGTGTGTGTGTGTGTGTGTGTGTGTGTGTGTGTGTGTGTGTGTGTTTAGTAATTATGGTTGTATTGTCTTTCCTATTCAGGCTTAATCACGAATCATGCATAATAACAAATATCTGATTTGACGTCGCCTCGAGTCTTACATCACACCAAACAAAAACACAGCATGTAGTTTTATGAGAAGACAATACATTTACTGTCGTAAAATGGATGGGGTTTTTTTTTTTTCTGAATGTGTGTATGTTTTGATTTTGCTTTTATATTACTGGTATTTAGGTTTTTCAAGTCAATAAAATCAAACAACTTTTGGAACCAAAACTTTACCATTGCAGATGCCTGCGTGATGGAATCGTCAATCATCTTTCTTGTCACCTCGAGGGATCGGTCAGTTCCATGTGGTATGAATCACTACCGCTAACATTTTCCATCATTAACTCCCGAGCCAGCTTACAGACTGTGTAGCCATTCGTATATTTCTCGTTTCTGGGGTCTATGGGCGGCTAATTATGCTATGCGTATTTTTTTTTTTTTTCCCATGGTTATGTCCCTGTGAACATTTGCGCATGCGTGTCTCAAACCACGCATGCACAAACATACGTCCACACGCACATATACAATACACACTCGGACACGTATGTACGCACGAGTGCACACATATACATATTACATACACGAGCCCCACACGCACACACGCACTCATGTACGCATAC
>JADBJO010000742.1:50000-80000 GCA_016801955.1 Conus betulinus
CTGAACAATGGAAAAAAAAATAGAGAGAGAGAGAGAGAGAGAGAGAGAGAGAGAGAGAGAGAGAGAGAGAGAGAGAGAGATGATGCTATGTGTTCATAATTGATACTCCCAGCTAGGGAATAAGACTGTTCGGAACTGTGTGGTGAAGGAGGTGGGAACGAATGTAGTGGTCACACGCCACCATTAGGATTTTGCTCTAAATCAATTCATAATCCACGTTTTGAGGCCTAGCGTAAGCTTGAGCCAGCTTTCAATATTAAACTGATAATTAATCAAGAGAACAACCCCTTTCGCCCCCACCTCCACACCCACCCCACCCCCCATTAATCATTTAATTTATTTTCTTGGGATTTCCACCAGTTGACATCATTCACAATCTTCAAATACATGACTTTCCTCTTGGACGTCACGTTTCGGGCCTTTTTCACTCACCGTGACCCTATCTTTACGTCAGGTGGTTCCTCCCAAATAGTCCTAAGCCTTTCATTTTAATCTGTCTGTTTGGAACCACCTGGCATGTACGTTGATGAACATATGAAAGAAAAGAAGATAGATTAACTTTCAGATGCAAAGGAAAAAAAAAAAAAAAAAAAAGAAAAAAAATTCTCAAAACAATCCAATTGTTCCTGTCTATAAATACTCGACTCCCTAAGCAAGACATTGCCCCATTAATTTGGGTGTGCAGCCAGTTATGTTTTTACGAAAACTACACGTGGGTCAAAAATCGGATCTTGTGGAGAAGAAGAGGGGAGGGGCGGGGATGAGGGGGAAAGGAGGGAGGGTGACGGTGCCGTGTAATTATGATTATGCCACGTAACTAAAAAATAAGATGGTTAAAACCGGGGGGGGGGGGGGGGGGGGATGTGGAGGAGACCAGGTGTGAGAAGGGGGAAGGGTGGGGGGGGGGTGCACTTACGTGTTCATAATGATACTATAGAACTCTGAAATAAGATCATTACGAGAGGAAAGGGAAGGGGGAGGTAGGCAGAAAGTGGAGTCACGTGTTCCTAATGATGCGCTCCGAAATAAGATTGTTGGGAGAGAAAGCGGAGGGGAAAAAGGTGGACATGGCGGTGGGGGCTGGGGAGGGAAGAGGGTGGAATATGTGTTTATAGGAGGGGCGATGGGGCGGGTCCGGTGTGGGGGAAGGGGGGGAGGGGCTGTGGTGTAGAGGGTGGAGAAATGTGTTTACGATAATACCATGAAATTTTGAAAAAGGTCTTATTCCTGAGAGAAAATACATTTACATATGTACCCCCAGCCCACCTCAATCTCTAGCCCCACTGTCTCCTTCCTCTTCATTATTGTTACTCTCATTTTTATTTCTATTTTGTGTTTGTTAATTATCATTCATATTTTTTGTTTCATTTTCATTTATCTTCTATTATCATTTGATGTTCTTTTTATGATTACATGACCGCTTTGCTTGTTGGTTTTTTTTTTTTTTTTTTTTACATTAATTGATTTCACTGTATGTTGTAGTCCCTACTCAGGGCGAGGAAAATAAAGAATTTTTTGTCTTGTCTTGTCTTGTCTTGTCTCTCTCTCTCTCTCTCTCAATGGCCTATACGTGAACAAACCATCTGAGCTCCGAGCTCTCTCTCTCTCTCTCTCTCTCTCTCTCTCTCTCTCTCTCTCTCTCTCTCTCTTTCTCCCCCCCCCCCCTCTCTCTCAATAGCCATTACATGAAATAAACCATCTGAGTTCTGAGCTCTCTCTCTCTCTCTCTCTCTCTCTCTCTCTCTCTCCTCTCTCTCTTCTCTCCTCCCCTCCCCCCCCCCCCATGAATAAACCATCTGAGTTCCCCCCCCCCCTCCCCCCCCCCCTCTCTCCCCCCTCAAACATCTGAGTTCTCTCTCTCTCTCTCTCTCTCTCTCTCTCTCTCTCTCTCTCTCTCCTCTCTCTCCACTCAATCTCTATCTCTCTCTCTCTCTCTAAACTCTCTGAGTCTCTCTGCTCTCATTCTCTCTCACTCATGGCCTCTCTCTCTCTCTCTCTCTCTCTCTCTCTCTCTCTCTCTCTCTCTCTCTCTCTCTCTCTCTCTCTCTCTCTCTCTCTACGAGTGGTCTGTTATCTAAATTAGTTATTCATATTTCAGATGCACACACTTATTTCTACACGTTTTTTTTTTTGTTTTTTTTTTTCTTCTTTTTTAAAATTCTAATAGATACAGTGTTTTATGCCTGTCTGTCTCTGTGTCCTCGTGTGTGCTGTCCCCTCACAACTCTACAGTTTTCTTCTGATCTCCTCCAGATTTGGCATGGCGACTCGTAAGCTTACTGGACACCTAAGGAATGGTTCAGTGTTGTGCCAGAACGGTCGCGTAAGCCGCATTTGAATGCAAAACCCCGGGACAAAGCAAAGTGATGTCGGTTCGTTTCTTTGTTTCTTTGTGCATCAGATCTGGCGCGTGTGCTTCTAAAGATGGTTTTTTTTTTTTCTTTCTTTTATCATTTATGTAGGAAAATTCAAGTCGGATCGTTGATTTTTTTTTTTCTTCCTTTCTTTTTCTTTAAAGGAATTATACTTCGCCTTTTATTGTCAATGGGCCCAAAGTAATAGACCACGCTTTATGTTTTTGGCTAGAGTAGCGATCAAAAACTGAAGAAAAAAAAAAATCCATAGACTAATGTGCATGTCAATAGCAAGGGGAGACTGAAGGTTAAAGTCCCCATAGCCTATCAGCCGTAGGGGCGGTGAACTGTCAGAGGTATGGCATGATGAAAAACGGAAACCTTTCCTCTCCTTCCGTCGCCTTTAACCTTCCCTGAACTGAATCGGGTACTCATTTATGCCTGGGTGGACAGAGAGGGGTTTCGAACCGGAAAAAACAAAACAAACGAAAAAAACAAAAACAAAAAAAAAACAAACAAAAAAAACAAAAAAAACCTCAGATGGGGTTCGAACGCACGACCTTCAGCTCCGCAGGTAAACTCTTTAATCAGTTGACCACGGGCTCGTTTTGTGAGTAAATTTTTTGAAAGTTACCGACGGCATATCAACCAAACCTTTGTTTTGCTATTTGTTGATCTATTCTGTGAATGAACGGGTGAAATACCCTATTGCTGATGTGATTTTGTGGCTCGGCCGAATTTCTCGTGGACAGATTCGCGAAAGGAGAGTGAGCCTTACAATCTGCATGACACGAGAAGCGCTGATTTTACTTTGCGTACTGAAGAAAATTAAATGAAAAATAGATAGATAACTAAATGAATGAATGAATAGCTAATTAAATAAGTACATAAATAAATAAATGAATAAATAAACAAATAACAAGTAAATAAAAAAATAAGAAAGGGCAGGATCAGTTAGCTCTCGCAGAAATAAATATTCGCGTGCCTGTGAGTGTAGTGCTTGGCGCGTTACACTAACTAAAAACAGAAAGAAACCAACCAAACAAAGCAAAACCATAAAAACACTACGAAAAAAGAAGAAGAAAAGAAGGGGGGGAGGAGGGGGGACATTGACAAGACAAACAAAAAACAAACAAAAAGCAGGCAGGCACTCACAACATTGACCAGTCATAGGGCTGAACCAAATGGTCACATCAATCTTTAGTTTCCTGGCCCGAGGGAAATCACAGGAGGATTTCCTTGGCACCAGTCTTCACATGTGGACTAATCGATGAAAACATCTCTTCTTCTTCTTCTTCTTCTTCTTCTTCTTCTTCTTCTGCTCAAGAACTCATTGTCAGTTTGGGCCCAAGGGAAAACATGTCTGTGTTCCATCGTGTCTATAGTGGGTCTTAGAGCCTGGCATTGACAAGGTAGAATGTAGAGATGGCAACCTAGCAGACAAGTTCTTGGGAATGTGTAGAAGGTCAGGAGAGATCGATCGAAAGACGTTGGTAGAAGGGAGGGTGGGGGTGAGAGAGAGAGAGAGAGAGAGAGAGAGAGAGAGAGAGAGAGAGAGAGAGAGAGAGAGAGAGAGAGAGAGAGAGAGAGAGAGAGAGAGAGAGAGAGCAAAGGAATCTTTTGAATGAGGGGGAAAAAAAGAACCACAGAAACAGGCTTTCTCATATCTTTCCCTCAACGAAGAGATACAAATTCAAGATTGCAAAAGTAAGTGAACAGTCTAACAATGAAGCCAATATTAAATTACAGTGCAAATAGAAATACAAAGGGTATTTGAATATATACTAAAAAAAAAAAAAAAAAAAAAAAAAAAAAAAAAAAAAAGGGGGGGGGGGGGGGGGGGCAAACCTTGAAAAGACATGACTTTGGTGAACAGAAAACAAGAACAGATAAGAAAAAGGAAGGAGAAGCAGACTGAAGAGGGACGACAGACAGTAAGGGAGGGGGCGGAGGGGGGTAAGACAAACGTACTAAGTCAAAACACAATACAGTAATAATGATAATAATAGTAATGAATACTTATATAGCACCTATTCTCGGCTAGAGACCAAGCTCTAAACGCTTTACAATCCACACTCGTTTACACAACGGGCTGCCTACCTGGGTAGTGCCGACTGAAGAGCTGCCAGTTGGCATTTCATTCAGTCATTTCCCGTGTCATCCAGTCAATATAATCCAGTATTGTTCACTTAATATCCTTATACTTCCTTCATTCTTTCCATTCTTTTCCATTTCTCACGCAGGGTGCATGCTGTGTGTAACGTGTCATCCATACCAACCGCCAAACTGGCCTTCTCTTTCGAAAGTTGGTGATGGGATTTTACGTGTGTGCGAGATGTTATGCGTGCGTTCACACACAGAACCTCGGTTTATATTCTCATTCGAAGAACTGGATGGGAAATAGAGTCAGAATTAATGTTAACTCCGAGGGAAAAATGCCCCTGTACCCGAAACGGCCCGGTGGAGATTCGAACCCGCGACCCCAGGATCAAGATTCCGGCGCTCTACCAAATGAGCTACTCCGGCCGCCGGATAATTATACATACTACAGATGATATGCAGTATCCATGCCACTTATTTTCCATGAGTCTATATCTTTGTACACTCGAAGAGAGAGAGAGATTCACATAATGCATCACAGAGAAATGGAAGGCGATTTGTATCATCAATTATGGACGCTGTTAGGAAAAATGTTTGTTGAAATACTTAAACTTGTACGTACATCTAATGAAAATAGTATGTTATTCCATACGCTAAATTTAAACAGATCAATTCTCGGTTAGAGTATTTTGATCTTGTTGACACTGCACAACAGAAAAGAAATCTTAAAAATGAAGCAGCGAACAGTAAACAGCGAACAAGTAAGGTAACTCCTGCTCCCATGATGAAACGAATACGCGCCCGTAACTCTAAACGAATGCTGCTTTCGACATCGAATTTTCCAACAGAAATGACAACACACAGAACACACACACAGACCAAACAAGAAGATACCTCCTCCTCTCCCTTTCAAGCTTTGCCCGCGTACCCTGTACCTGACACATCTACACAGTAACAACTGGAGAAATTAACAAACACAAATTACCATCAAGACAGGTACAGGCTTTTCGATCTTGTTTGTAGTGAAACAAACACACAGACGAACAGTAAACAAGTGCAGATAACATCGATTTGATTGGGTGTGAAAGGAAATCTTAAATGAGGCAGAGAACAGTAAACAGTGAATAACTAACAAGTAGGGTAACCCTTGCTCCCATTATGAAATAACTACGCGCCCATAACTCCAAACGAATTCTGCTTATAGCACCGAATCGCCTTGCAAAAATGACAGCATGAAGCATACAGAACAAACAAGGATACATCCCAGGAAAAGGATTTTCAAACACTTGCCCATATACTCTGCACGTGACAAATCTACACAGCAACGACAACTGGAGAAATGAACAAATACAAGTAACCGTATATTCAAGACTTGCACCGTCAAGATCGAAAAGTCTGTGCCATCTTAGCATATGGTAATTTGTGTTTGTTCATTTCTCAGGTCGAGAGGGGGGGGGAGTAAGGGAGAAGTCGAGAGGAGAGGGAGTTTAGGGGACGGGAGGAGAAAGGGGAGGGGGGGGGCAGATGGGTGTATTTTCTTATCATTATGGACAACGACTCTGGGAGTTTAGCTTTCTTCAAGTCGTGCTCTGCATCGCATAACTGAGTGACCACAGAATATTAATCTTAATAATAAAAGACTACTACTACTGCTGCTGCTGCTGCTGCTGCTGTTACTACTACGACTACAACCACTACCACTGCCTCTACTCATTATATATTTTTAAAATATCATCATCATCATCATCATCATCTTTGTTTATTTCTCTCTCTCTCTCTCTCTCTCTCTCTCTCTCTCTCTCTCTCTCTCTCTCTCTCTCTCTCTCTCTCTCTCATTTGAATCGTGCTTCAAAGCTGTCCAAACATGGTCACATTAGGAATAGTAATTTTGATCAGGTCTAGGACTGGCGTATTTGAAATACGTAGGCCTACCCTTAAAGGGAGATATGCCCCCTATTAATTGTTAATCTAAAACATGTAAAATGTCCACTGTGTGACGCAGGCTGCGAAGATGAACTGCACACTTTGTTTTACTGCAGGCACGTGAATGTTTTGTGGCAGAAATATATCCCATATCCGTCTGTAGAGTAGAACTAGCATACTAAAGTAACTGATGAACTTCCCATTTTAACATTGTACGGTTCTGTTAGCGGTAATCACAGTACTTCAGGATTCTTTATTTGCCAATGAATTCATAAATGAATTTGTATCGGTTTTGCAGTGTCTAACACATGATCTTGACAGTATGCACATAAAGAATGACAACATTTCCCACAAGCTTTACCCGCATATGATATGGCCGAGAGAATCCGTTATGCCACAGGACCGTTATGCCACAAGTCCGTTATGCCAAAGGTCCGTTTTGCCATAGACCTGTTATGCCATAGGTCCGTTATGCCACAGGTTGGTTGTGCCACAAATTCGTCACAAGTCCGTTATTCCAAAGCCCGTTATGCCACAGATTCATTGTTCCATTAGTCCATTTAAGGCCACTATTCCACAAGTCCGTTATGCCACAATAGTTCTTGCTCCATTAGTCCATTTAAGTCCACTGTGCCACAAGTCCGTTTTGCCACAGGTCCCTCTGTCATGCCACAGGCCCATTACACCGCGGGCTCGATAATCCACGGGCCCGTTATGCCACACACTGAAGTCCGTTACGCCATAAATCCATTACGCCCCAGGTCCGTGAAGCCGTGGCTCATCATGCCAAAAGTCTGTTATGCCATAGGCCCATTACGCAACAAGTCCGGTAAGCCGTATGCCCATTATGCCACAGATCCGTTATGCCACAGGCCATTATGCCATAAGCTCGTTATGTCACATTCCATTATGCCACATGTCTGCTAGGCGTGTTGTGCATGTGTGCGCCTGCGTGCATGTAACAGTCGCCGGATCGATCGGACTAGTCTTTGTCCATCTGTTTGTCTATCAGTCGCGTGATGCTATATCGTAAAAACTGCTGGATGATGTTGACAAAGCTAGGTGCCACTAAACGTTTAGGCAGGCCCAGTTTTCTTTTTCTCATATTCTATGTCAAGAGTCAGGATCGCAAGAGACGAAAAGGGCTAAAACGCACCATGCCTAATCTTATTTCGAGACAGCTAGAACAAGATTTTGTCATGGCTGCGTGATAATATCCTCTTAAGCCCTTGCTGTTTGCGCACACTGCGGGTTCTGAAAGCAGACTGGGTATGCTCTTAAATTTAAGTTACCTTGTCTTTTTTTTGTCACTGTTCGGAACTCTCGAAGACTAAAGCCTTTACTAGATTTTATTGTAAGGGTAACCTATACGAAGTCGAGTGCTGGCGGGATGAAAATCAAGGGAAATAAGCAGTCCTACATCGGTTACATTATACTCCCTTTGTTTCTGCCAAGAAGTGTCTCTAACATAAGCCACCACCAGTTGGAAAATTCAAATGGGGGGGGGGGGGGGGGGGGGGGGGGGGGGGGGGGGGGGGGGGGGGGGGGGGGGGGGGGGAATGGAAAGGAAAGGAATTATAATCAGAAAGTGTTCGCTGCAAATGGTTGAATTCAATCTATTCGCAGGACTTTCTACTTCCCTGTTCCCTTTTCAGTTCTTGCATCTGTTTCACACGTTAACACACAGATTCTTGTGACTCATTCGGAACAACGAACTTTCAGCGGGTGATTGTGGTGGTATTTACTATTGTCCGTGCCGCTGCTTTATTCGTTTGAGCGCGTGCTGGCGAAAGGTCACTGGATGTTAGCAGGAGACACTGAGTCGAAGACAACTATCTTTTACTGATGCCTCAAAGATCAAGCAAAAATGTACTGTGTGCAGCTGCAGCCTGGCCGACATGTCAAGATTTTCTACAAGACACTAATGCACAGACTTTAACTCATTCAAGTCACAGCCACAGTGGACCAGTTTGTCCCTCAGATCACACGATTTTTGGCAATTTAAAAAAAATCATTAAAAAAAAAAATCAACCGTTTCACCTAGAAGCATGAAACATGCACCATTGGATACAAGAGAACAATATATTTATCAAAAATGCTTACCTTCAGTGAGGAATCCACACAGTTTGCATGTTAAGTAATGAAAAATGATACACATTTGCAGAAAAAAACAAAAACGTTTGTGCACGCTGTAATCCACTTCTTCGTGCTCTCTATCCTCCCTCCCACACAAGTTCAATCACACTTCTGAGCACTTCATATGACCTACAGAGAATAGCATATTTATGACAATTGCATAAAAAAGAATTTGACCACAGAATTTGATCCACTTAGAATGCTTGATCGTGTTTAAAATCGTTTGATCGCGGGAACTGAGAGTAGGACAATTCAAATCCGTATAGAACTACTACAGAATACATGAAGAACAATCTAAGGGAAGCAACTGCAAAAGAAGACCCTAAGATGTCTCTGAAACGAGATTTATTGCCTTTTAGTAAAAGGCGGTATGATTTTAAGATCGTCAAACTCTGTCGGAAGTATGCGTCTGACGTGCCTTCAAGCGATGTAAACAATGTCGGAAACCAGCTTCTGACACAAGACTCGACTGAGTTAACTGTTTATTGCTCTCTTTCTTTCTGCAGCGTGAGCAGGGAGTCTGTCACTTCAACTTGCGCACCGCAAGCCAAATTCATTTTGTATAAGATTCTGTGTATAAGATTCTGCTAGTAACTAATCGTAATCCCTTTCTTGATATTCTTTCATGATTGCATACAAAATGTTGCGAGCTGAATTTAATTTCATTGAGAGTGTAGTTCATTAGATAAGTGTTTCGATCACTAGAGTTTATTGCTACGTAGTCCCAGTTGTTCGAATCATAATAGTGTCATCATTGGTGTCGATCACTGCTGGAATATAACATGTTTTCTTAGCGATGCATGACTTTGTACTCTGTCCGTTGAGATTCAGATCAGACGAAGACAGTGTAAACTGCATGATTCCTGGGGGGGGAGAGTATGTAAAAGTAAACCACGCAGACAAGGCGTTCCTCAGAAGAAGAACGTAACTTACAATCTGTTACACTGACATGATATTTTCTATACACATGAAAGTTACACACAGACAAACTGAAGATAATACCAGCTTGGATATAGGTTGTATTTAGTGTGACTACACATTATACACAAAGTGTCATCATGAACAAAAGTAAATGTGAATGTACAGTGTAGGCCTACTCTGTTCCATACGCAGACCCATAAAGCCAGAACGCACAGACACAGTGGCACACAGAGCTGGCATAAACAAGTAAGACATAGACTCAGAATTCATACTGAAAGTTTCTAGCGCAATGTACACTTGTTTGCGAATATTGCCTCGATCGTCGGGTGTCGAAAGTAACCGGTCAGTAGCCTACACGTACCATGAATAGACTAATATCAAACCATCTATAGATCCCAAATGCTTGCTCAAACTTATACCAAGCCTCAAAACGCCTACATGGATTATATTGTGATTTAGAGCAAAATCCTAACTGTGGCGTGTGGCTTGTACATGAATTTTGAATACAACCACCGAAATAATGATGCTAGGTAGATATGCTTGTGTGTGTGTGTGTGTGTGTGTGTGTGTGTGTGTGTGTGTGTGATAATTCTGGCGCTTTGTTTTCCGTTTTCACCATTACTCTTATTTACCAGCTCAGTTTCTTTTAGATATATTTTGTTTCATTTTAAAGAAATAGTATTATGTGATTCTTTCTTTTCTTTTGTTTTCCCTAGAGAGCTTGGTATTTAAGGAGCTGATATTTATCCAGAATGTAGAAACACGATAAGTCTGAGCATTGTGGAGAAAGTGTGCGCATGTGTGTGTATATTCCCTCCTTCCCATCCCCTTGTTAATCCCTTGCCTCACCCCACCTCCTTTGCCACACACACACACACACACACACACACACACACACACACACTTTTCTCTCCTTCCTTCACTCTTCACACACACACACACACACACACGCACGCACGCACACACACACACACACACACACACACTTCACACACCACACACACCTTCTTTCCTCTTCCTTCTCACTGTCTTGAGACTCTTCAGCAGCCCAGCAGAGGTGAGTATAGAAACAACAGCAAGCTGTGGGGATAAGGTAGAATGGTGTGGTCACAGCCGCGTGCTTGGCACGTACGTGTATTCCATCACATAGCCAGTTCCAGCTAGCGCGAGCTTTCAGCTAAATTCTCACGTTTAGGCAGATGATATTTTCGGTTCTTACTGGCATTACGTGCAGTCTCTCTGGCTTTGTCTCTCATAGTAATCAGGGATAGCGCGAACAGAGACACTGACCTGATTTTCATTGAATGCTTTCTGTCATTCATGAAGTGGGGTATGGTGTATTACTGTGTTTCATCACAGGAATCGTATTTTGTTTTCGTAAATATCCTTTCTTTAGGGGTGGATTCTCTACTCAGTGCATTAGTTAGATCTGTGACTAATCGAAAAATGTGCCGTAGATAAACGCCAAATGCTTTATTTCGGGACTGCTATGAAGCTAGAATATGGTGCTGCTGTTAGCTTGGGGGGGGGGGGGGGGGGGGGGGGGGTGAGGGGGGTGCACACATGTGCCTTCCCAACCCACTCTCTTCACCCACACCCCGACCCCGTCTTCCACCCCAAACTGGCCCCCAAGGTTAACATGTGTACACGCCAGCAGGGCGTTTCAACGCTCAGTCAGTCGTTGTGTGGAACTTGGCTTGAGGCACAGCAAGCGTGTGACGACGGCTCCGCGAGCGGGCCTGTGGTTTTTGCGACATAGGATTACAGTTGTGTTTGTAAAAGTAAAGAAATTGAGAACACACACACACACACACACACAGAGAGAGAGAGAGAGAGAGAGAGAGAGAGAGAGAGCACTCCGCGATCATCATCATCGCTCAGTGCATGCGCACACGGATGTGCCACCCCACACCCACAGTTATGCCAGCACAGATCATCGATTACGCTCGTTGGCACAGTCACCCCTACCAAAAGAACAAATAACATTGCCGGCGTGTCAGCTGATCACATGATCCATTTCCGGTCACGTTGATATGTTAATACAGTCACATGACCGATTCCGCGCGAAAGATCGCGTGCGTTACAGTCTGCAAGCATGGAGACATGCGAATATGAACAGATCCGTCAGAAAAATCTTGAAGACAATAAGCGGATTTTGGCAGAACTTGGGCTTTTCTAATCCGGTATGCATTTTTTTTTTTCAATTTAGTTGCCGATCATTGTCTTAGATGAGTGTTGTTGAGTTTCAGTTACATCGTGGAGGTATCACTGCGTGCGAACAGTCCCTCATACGCTAAACCATATGTTCAGAGTTTAGAAACCACACTGCTCATGATCTAAGGCTGGTCGATTAATGAATTGAAGATCAGGATGTATGTGAGAATTTAGGAAGAGGGTCTGATAGCTCTACGACTTACCGGATGTCTGATCCACGCATTAGCCCAACGCGTGGGTCAGACTTTGGGTCAACATCGGCTGTGCCATTATCAGTGTGTGCGTGTGGTGAGTGTACATGTGGGCGTGTGGTCACGGGTATGTGCGTCAGTGTAATGCAGTGTGCGTGTATGTGTTGGTGAAGCGATTTTCAGATTTTTCAGTGAATGAGAAATCGTGCACTAGCGTAAATTTCTCAGTTTGTCCAAGGAGCTTTATTTTTTCCGGACCAGTCAAGGAAGTTCAGCGTGTGCAGAACAAAAATTCGGAGGAGAGATGGACTGGTGGGAAGGGGGAGGGTGAAGGGGAGAGGGGCTGTCAAAACTTAAAAACACAGCCTCACCCCCGCCCTCCTCCAAAATGATGATAATGGGTAAATAAATAAACACATTGAAAATAAGGTCTGAAGTGCTGTTCAGAAATATGAAGGAGAAATAATGTTGGAGCGCAGAATAAATGCATGTATATGCTGTCTGCATATATTCACTTTTAACGCCTCTAAGAAGCGGACTATGGGGTTTGCAGATGCGTTCTTGGATGTCTGACACTGATTTTGCAGCTTGCCTGGTGTGATTGCTGCTCCCCCACCTCCCTTTCGCCCTCCCACCATGAAAAGGTCCTGTGTGGACAGCAGGCAGTATTACATCATCACTGTTTGTATTCATGGTGACCAGTGGTGGCTTGAAAGTAGCCAACTGATTTTTTTTTTTTTTTTTTTCCCCAAGCTGTGGGTCCCAGGGACCAGTTTACTGTGCTGGTGTCAGCACCCTATCAGAGGTTGTGTCAGAAGGAAAGAAGAAAAGCAATTTATATATTTTAAAAGAAATGTACAATGTGGTCAAATCATCTTCCAGATCCATTGCAGGGGCAGTTCTGATCGGTTGTTAGGTCACAGTAAGACTGTGTCATTTTCTGTTGGTTCTAAGACTGGTACAAAGATGCCCACTCTCCCATCAGTAAAGGCAGAGCTCACGGCAGTCTGCCATCATTCTTAGCCTGAGCCTCCTGCAGGAAAATGATTACAAGCATGTCGGAGTGCAAAGGTCATGATCAGGGGAGGACATTCTTACAAGTACTACAAAAAGCAGAAAAGCATTAAAATGACCCACACCTCTCTCTCCCCCAACCCCATAAGAAAATTTTTTTTTTTTTTTTTTTTTTTTCTGAAAGGCTTGGGATATGGTTAGAGTCAGATAAAGGATAGGGTTTGCTTTAGGCAGATAGTGCATAAGGGTCCATGTTAGAGTCAGATAAAGGATAGGGTTTGCTTTAGGCAGATAGTGCATAAGATCCCAACAAAGTGTTTACATTTTTCATGGGGAGAACAGACAGAACTAATGTTTTCCTTTTCACCAGTGAAACCAAAGCAGACTGACAGAGTAGAGAACCTACGCTATTGGGAGTCTCCTGTCAACTGTAATAGATCTAGGATCATCCTGGAGCCCCATTTCAGTGTATTTCATTTGTCGCCATTGGGATCATTTCTTTGGGACTAGTTCAGACACTGTGGTTGCTGAAGATCGGTACAGGGTAGTCAGTATCTGGACTGATGGGCAGAATTTGTAGCCCGACTACGTGTTCACTGTATTGTCACCATAGAAATGAGTAAACTCTAGCAATCCCTGTCATAATACATTGAATGTCATCAGTTAAATGTATTGTTGTAACTTAAAAAAAAAAAAAATATATATATATATATGCCTCTGTTTCATACAGGACATGGAGCACTTTTTCTTTCTCCGTTTTTTTTTTTTTTTTTTTTCCTGTAGGTGCTTTACATGCCTGCCTTCATTGGCATTTTTTTTCTGTCTTTTTTTCCTTTTTTTGTCAACTCTTATTCACCATGCAATCTGTATATTGTATTACCGATGGATATTCTCATTTGAACTTCACTATTTTAGTGTTTGATACAGACTGTCTGGGTTAATGAATGTGCTAATGTTTGGTGTGCTGACACATTCATTGTATTTGTTACAACAGAGAGATAGAAAGAAAGGAAGACTGCTGACAGAAAGAAAGGAACGAAGGAAGGAAGAAAGAAAGAAGAAGAAAGAAAGAACAAAAAAATGAAAAAGAATTTGTTGCTGTTTGGAAGCCAACAAAATAAATGTACAGTAAACAAATACTAAACTCAATAAGCTACAAGTTGTACCTTTATCAGTCAACAGTTTATGTTGCTACTCGTAGAGAATCTCAAGTGTTTGCTTTTAACTGCATATTTGTGTGCAACCGAGTTAACATGTTAACATTGCTTTAACAACAAAGGTTCCTTTCCCCCCTGTACTTGTTGCAGTACCGTTTGCTGCCAAAAGTGATCAAGAAAGGGATTAAACGTCCTGCAGACGATGAGAACTTATCAGCCCAGAAAGAAAAAGGCCAAGGTTCAGACAGTGGCTGACCTGGAAAATAGCGGATCCATTCGAGGAGCAAGAAGATTGTCAGCCCGTTTACGAGGACAGGTTTGTGTGATGTCACTGTGGAAGAATTGGACTGAAAATGTTGGTTTTCATTTGATAAACTACTAGGTTTGCTGTCTGTGTTATTTGTTAGTACAAAAAAAAAAGAGTAAAATACTTAACATTTGCATTTTATGAAAATTCTGAAAGGTGAGCTAGAAAAGTTGTCAGGTGTGAGATCAGAGTATTTGATATGCTTTTTTTTTTATTTTTTTTAATTTTTTTTAAAGGTTGGAAATGCAGCCATTGTTATGTATTGTGAAAAGATACTGCCATCAGGTCTGTTAACACTTTCTTCCTGCTGAGTTTCCCACCCTTGCTCTTGCCCTGAGAATAATTGCTGTGCCATGTATGTTCTTGATCTTTTCTGATTCTCTGCTGTCTGAAGGAAAGGCTGTCCTCTGCTCTTTGAATTTTACAAAACTCCATACCTGTCGACAGTTAACTCATTGATTTAGCTTGCTTTGATTTCAGTTCTTCTTGGTATTTAAGATGTGTGGGACAGGTGCAAGGGAATGACTAGGTCTTGTCAAATTTCACGTCTGCATATATTAGTATTGCTGATATTCTGTTTGTTGCATAGCTTCCAGGCACGGAATGTATTGGTGAAGATGACCAGGTGGAGAGCGAAACACGAACAGCAGCGAGTCAAGTATCAGTACGTCATGCCTGACAGACCCAACTGGTATGGGGAAGTGTCAGGTCAGTCGATGCTGTGTGCCGGAAATGAGAGCTTTAAATTGGGGTGGGGAAGTGCCAGACCGGTCTGTGTTCTGGGTACCAGAATTTTGAGTTAGAGATGTTGAAGTGCTAGGTTAGTTGATACTTTGGTGCTCAAAAGTAAAACTTTGAATTAGGGGTGGGACAGTGTTTGATCAGCTGGTGTTCTGATGCCGGAAATGAGAGCTTTGGATTAGGGTGGGGAAGTGCCTGATCGTTTGGTGTTTGCTGCCAAGAACCAGAGCTTTGAATTAGAGATGGAGAAGGGCTAGGTTTATTGGTGCCAGGAATTGGAAATTTGAAATAAAGGTAAACATCATGCACAAAACAAATTTAAAAAAAGAAAAAAGAGCTATGTATTGAATCACTTTTTGTCAGAAATGGTCTAGAGACAATGCATTTTGTTTTCCTGGTTTGTTTATTTGATATCTGTAGAGTATCGCTATGAAAAGGAAAAAAATTTTTTTTGATGACTGGCATTTCCATGAATGCTGATGTTTATTAGTCCTATTTTGACTGTAGTGTGGTTTTTTCTATGAATGCTTAGTTGTATTAGTCGTGTTTTGCCTGTGTATTTCCAGCATTGCTAGAATCTGTCAATCATACTTTGTCTGTAGCGTTTTTTTTTTTTTTAAGAATGCCAGGTTGTAGTGGTCATATTTTGTCTGTACTGTGGTGTCACCATGAAGGCCAGAATCTCTGTTTTGGTTTTTTTTTTTTTTTGTTAACAGGTGTGGATGTCGGAAACTGTTTTTTTTTTTTTGTTTCACAGGTGTGGATGTTGGAACTACATGGATGATGCGTATTGACTGCTGCCGTGATGGTATTCACAGGTATGGAAATATAACAGTAGGCTACTTGCAGCTTTCACTTTTTGTGGACCTGTGTGTGCGTTCTACACTATCTCTCTGCAAGTCACAGTGCCTTTGGCTGGTGCGTCAGTCAGTTGAGCTCTCTTTGGTACATCCTTAACCCCCCCCCTTCCCTCCTTTCCCTTTCTTCTGTACAGTCGGCTGGGTTCAGACCACTAGTTATATAGCACTTTGATATGCCTTTTTCCTGTTGGGTTCAGGAGTTTGCTTTGTCTTGTACCACTCCCAATAAACCATTTTCTATTAGAGTGTTGGGACTTCCATGATGTGAGATATGAACACTTTACAGCAGACTCCATGCAAACCTTGTTCAGAGATGTCCCACCTGATGCGCTGTTTGACTATCTGAGGGAGATTAGCATTTTTGTCTGACCTAAGATTTTACGGAGGCTAGATTTAAGTTTTTGGTGTGTTTTAGGCGTATTTTAGCGGGTTGTGTGATGGTGAATGAGTTTTTTCTCTTTTTTTTAAATGACTTGTGAGTTGACTTCAGCATGGTGACAGCCCTGATGTGGCTCTTTGCAGTCAGGTGGGCTGTAAGCAAATTTACCTTACCTTACCTTACCTTACCTTACCTTACCTTACCTTACCTGACCTGACCTGACCTGACCTGGCCTGTCTTGCCTGTCAACATTACTGCTAGTTTGTCAATAATCCTTCACCATTTAGACTTGCCTCTGTACTCCACATGGCTGTGCTTGTTGTGACATGTTTTTCTTTTTAACAAAAGATTGTTTTTTTCTTAGTTCCTTCTTTTTTTTTTCTTGGTTCTGCTTCATACACTGTTTGGCAGGTGTCCCAGCAGTGCAACTGTCGTGAGAAGACGATCCTTTCTGTCAGACTCTTTCCTCAGGTCATTAAATGCATACCTGGGCCGTGAGCCAGCTACAACTGCTGCAACACTTGGCTGCAGCCTGTTCTCCCAGCCCACTCCTGTTACTCGTTTAGCTGGAAAAACGCCACATGCAAGGGATGGGTTCTTTCCAGCACTGGGAATGTCCTGCCTCCTTGAGTGAAATGGGAAAGGCTTAGCACCACCTAGGAGACCCAACTCCTGCCTTGCACCCCCACCCCCTCTTCCCCAAGGGACCCATCCCCTTCTGTTTTCTGCTCTCCCATGGAGACCTGAATGGGAAAAACTTTTGATTTAAGATGGCAATCGGGGTGGCTGTAGCTCTTTCCATTTAGACATATTCTGCTGCTTCTTCAGGTAGCTAGCTACAGGACTTCATTTCTCATGTCTGTTCCGGTCACCTTCCATGTGATAGATTCAGTCTGCTTCCAGGCTGTCACCTTCCTCCCTCAGCAGTGGCTTAAATGGAGTGAATCCTTCACTAGTCAGGGAGGGCTAAACTGGAAACTGCCACCCATTTGAAAGGTACTTTGGCAGCCAGAGAAGTTTTAGCTCAGCACTGGAAGTTGAGAACGTCAAAGGGTTTTCTCCTATGTGTGAGTAAGACCAGCTTGTAAGTTTACAAAGCAACGTCCATGCTCATGCAGAACTCCAGCAGGGTGGCAGTGCTCGGGTCAGGAGCGAAAACTGTCCAGGACTGCATCAGCAGTGCGATATCACCATCAGGTGTAGCAGACATCAGAGGTGTCCGACGATCATTTTCATGACTTGGCTGGAATGTTGAATGGAATGTTTTTCTCACCAAAAGGATGGGTTATAATGATTTAACTCTTCCATCTGGAGACAGCGGATTTTTTTTTTTTTTAATCGTTTTTTTAATTTTTAAGATTTTGAAGGGGAAACCTGCAGGAAAATGAATAAGTAAACAGTTTTGGTGTGTTAGTGTGAAAGACATTACATGTGTAGATGTTAGTGTACAAGTTATTGTAGAGATAGATGCTACACTTGTGTTTTGCACTCATACATGATGAAAAAAATCTTCCTTATTTTGTACTGAATATTGAAGTATAGGTAAGGCATTAGGAACGTTATCAATTTTGTAATTGTTGTGATGGTTCATTGTGAGACTGTGCATACTGTTTGTCAAGTTTAAGTCTGCATGCTCCATTTCTGTCAGTTTGCAAACTTTTAATACATAAAAAGGTTTCCCTTGTGATTGTTCTGTAATCAGGCATTATAATTCTTGCTGGCTGACCTGCAAAAGAAAGCTTTTCTCTCTTTCCAGTGCATCAGGGGACAAAATTTTGACAAAGCTGAAACAGTTGTGTTGGTATGTGTTTGGTTGTTTTTTGCAGGCCGACTGTGGCTGGAATCCACGGTGGTGCTGACGGTGCCTTTTCCATTGCTTTGTCTGGTGGATATGAAGATGATGTGGACCTTGGCGACTGTTTCACCTACACTGGAGAGGGTAGGTCCTACAGGCCACTGAGGTGGAGTAAAACGGGGACCTGGTCTGTCTGAACATGGGGCTGATTTAAAAAAAAAAAAAAAAAAAAAAAAAAAAAAAAAGCCATGGGACTGGTGGACAGAGGAATTGTCCATGCTTCAGAGCTGCCAACCATCGCACTTTTGGCGGAATTTGTTAGGTTCAAACCTACACAATTCCGGTTAAATGAAAAAAATTCTGCTTGCGAAGAGAAAAGTTTGTGCATCTGCTGGTTGTTTAGCAAAAGAGCTGTTTCGAAACTAACTCCCGGTTCAGCTTCTTCTGTCGTCATGTCAAAGTGACCTGCTGCACTGACCCGAGGCAGAAAAAAAAAATTAAAAGTGCAGATTCAGGTTGCTTTTTCTGCTGTCATGATGGGAATGCTGCTGATCCCAGTCAGCAGTTGGGCAAGTGAAAGTGTTGAGCAATGTCAGGAAGAACTTTACAGATTTTCGTCTCACCGTCAGTCAAGACACAACAGAGCACAGACAATTCTGAAGTGCAAACATGAGTTGAGTCATAAGATGAAGTTTAGTGATGGTGTGCTGCAAAAGATGTAAAAAAGCAACAGTGTACTGACTGAGTCTGGGATTCCATGAAAGCGCTGGGACAAAAGCAAAGAAAAAAATGTGTCTGGAATGTTGTTGTTTTTTTTTTGTGTGCGATAGCGTATGAATTCCTCTCAATTATCGGAAACTCTTTTAAATTTTCAAAAATATTCCTCTCAAGTCTCTTCAGTGGTTGGCAGCTCCGATGAATACACAACACAGGCAAGACTTTGGCTTTGAATGACTGCTGTAAGCACTTTTGTCTTGGACTGCATAATCACCGAGGTGCAAAAACTACTAAGCAGCAGAAACATGGAAGGTGTGGTGGCTGTATTTTGTTTTTGTTTTCTCCAGTCTTTATCTTCCCAGCCATCAAAGTGGCGTTGACCCCACCCCAACCCCCACCCTATTCACTCAGGCTTCCTGACTACAGTTATACTTGTGCCCCGTTTACAGACCCAGTGTGATAGATTCAAGCCCCTCTGAAGGGTGTCGCCACATCCGTTCAGTAATGGTCCCCATTTTTTTTTTTTTTTTCTTTAACGTGTATTTTATTCCTTAAAGTACTCTGAAATCCACAGGAATAAGCATAAGAATAAAACACTAACCTCGATTCTTGCACAAACTTACACCATATGAAAATGAAAAAACAAAAACCATCAAATTATTCAGTGAAAGAGGTTAACGGGCAGACAGGTGAGGCAGATAGAAAAGTGAGTGAGCCAAATGTATTGAACCTGGCCGTGGGTAGCTTGCAGTACCTGAAAGTTAAAGATTCTGTGCTAATTTCCATGGGCCCGGTGGAGAGATGAGTGAGGTTTAATGTGGTCTGCTTGGTCGTAAGGAACAAGAGACGAAATGCGCAATAATTGTGTCGACAAGAAAAGGATAGTATTCTCTCATTACCATGTTACATGCATGTCTGTTGAGATGAGCATAGGTTTGTTTTTTGTTAGTTTTTATATATATATATATATATATATATGTAAGAAATTTGTAGAGTGTGTGCATGCCAATGTGTGTCATTTGTGTGTGCAGTCAGTTATTTTGGTTTCTTTACTTTATTATTGTCATTTGGTTCTTTACTTGCTGCATAGCAATTTGCCGTTATGGGAGGTCATGAAAAGGTCTTAAAGAATTGTTTTAATTGTGTTTCGGTCAGAGGGCTGGACCTCCTGGATTCCCCATCAGGACGTTGGGCCCCTGCATCCCACTGGGGCATAGTCATCCCCTGGACCCCAGCCTTTTTCAGAGAGATTTTTCAAGGCAGCTTTTCCCTAGCCTGTGTTTACGTTAAGTTTTGAAGTAGCTCAAGTGGTCAATTGATTGTTGATGTTACAGGTGGAAGAGACTTGAAAGGCACTAAGAACAATCCAAAGGTGAGGGGAGAATCGAATGTTAAATGTTGCGTTTCTTTGTTTTTCTATCAGTTTATTTACTACCATAACAAACTAGCACTTTGGTATTAGTTGGTGACTGCTAGGGCCATTCAAGTCCAGTTATAAGGAAAAATCTGGTTAAGCTGCATTATGATCGGGGGGTAGGGCTCAAGGCAGTTTATCTTGCCAAATTATCTGTTTTCTTATATATTGTATGCAGGTGCTGGAATTTCATTATGAAAACATTTGATCAAGTCATGTTGTATCCAGAAATACACCTGTCTGGATTGAAAGCTCTCAGTCAACCATCACATATTTGTACAACAAGGTTTCCTTAAAGAGAAATTCTCCATATATGTAAAAGCGAAACAAATTTTTAAAGTTTTGGATGTGAATGTTGAAAGTTTAGACAAAAAATATTCATGAATTTTGTTGTTGTGGATGTTAAAAGAATTTACTATTTGAGATCACTGTTATTCAAAATTGAAGCACGCTTTTGATTGCTTTCATGGCAGTGTGTGAGATGTTCATCCACAGTTTTTAACCTTTTTTTTTCCCCAACATTTGAAAGTGGTAACCAGTCTGTATGAACTTTACGTTTTGGAAAAAGAAGAAAAAGCAATGTAAAGTTGAACAATACTGTACTGAAACTGTACAGAATTTACGCACGGCCCCCCAATCCAAAGACCAGGAGCTGACCCGTGGAAACCTGGCTTTGAGCCGAAGTGTGGAGACGGGCAATCCAGTGCGGGTCATCCGAGGATACAAGTTGAAGAGTCCCTTCGCCCCTGATGAGGGATACCGCTATGATGGTAAGTATTAACCCGTGTCAGACCTGTTCTCCCTTACAATTTCGCCGTATTTTGTGAACAGGTTTGGCGAAAATATGGTGAAAACAACGAATCGGAAAACACATGTCGAAAAAATCTGGAGAGGAAGGTCTTGAGCGGTAATGGCACTTGCAGTGTATAACCATTGTGTTTGAGCGCCACAATTAAAGAGTACAGGGTTCGCATGGTCTTTAAAAGTTTGGACAAGTTTGGAAAAAATGAGGGGTCATTTTTAAGTCAAATATCTCTAAAAAATGCACCAGGTCTTTACAAATCTTTCAAAATCAGCTCTCCTATATAGATCATGGGGAAAAGAAAATAAAAGATCCAATGTTCATAGAAAAGCTACACATAAAAATTTCAAACAAAAGTGAAAATACTCGGACTATTTAATTTTTCAAACCATCAGTTCACGTACGTTGCGACATAAGCAAAACGCCGATCTTGATGAGGCAAGGGAGGTAAACGGATTTTGCGGCAGTAGCATCCCTTTAAGCAGTTTCACTTCCTGTCGCTGTCGACGATGCCGGGCATTTGTTCGTTTAACGAAATATGGCTTTCAAAGCCAGAATACAGCAAGTGGCTTCGAAAAGTCGTGGAGGACAAGCGCAAAGCGTATTGTTGTGTGTGCAAGAAGAGTCTGCACCTCTCTGCGATGGGGGAAGCCGCGTTGCAGAAGCATGCTCAAGGTAAAGAAGATCTTCCAGAAAAGCAGCTGGCTGAAATGGAGAAAAGAGCATTGAAAAGGAAGGCATCAGAAAAAACTCCTTGATGAACTGAAAATTAAGCATGCTAAGCTGTTGAAGAACATCGCCCACTTGGAGGAGACAGCTGACCAGAAGGCTTTTGACGCAGAACTGAACCGCAAGACTTTGTTTGACAGTCTAATGCTCTGCGGAAGAATGTGAAACAAAAAAAGGAAGAGCTGAAAGGACTGGAAAAGGAGATGGAGGATCTGAAATCCAGCGAGGGGGCCTCCAGTTCTTCGAAACAATAGTCAGCCTGTTCACAAACACTACAGTTTCCCCTATCCCCACCCCCACCCTCTATTTTAGTCTTCTTTTATGGACTGTGTAAAGTTTTAGATTAAGACAGTTTTAGATTAAGGAAAAGAATTGTTTGGATTCTTCACCTGGGGACTGTAGACACTGCTTTTCTGGTCTCAAGTCAAGTAGGACAACAAGTGAAGAGCAATAAAGGTAAGCCTTGTTTTGGTATTTATATCATCTAGGAAGTTGCCGCGAGGTCTTTATATTTTGTATGGCAGGTCTTGAAAAGTCTTTAAAAAGTCTTTAAATTTTGTGACTGGAAGTCTGTATGAACCCTGGAGTAACAATTCGTACGTCGTGCGCGCAAACTCACGTCTGGATGACATTGGAACAGTAGGTGGAGACTTGCTTTTATAAGAATTCACAAATTTGGTAGAGTGTGTACACACATTTTTAGGAAAATATGCTCATTTCAGTTGAGAAACACATCATCAGGCAGAACGCACCGATGCATGGCTTTTCATAGGGTTCAGAGAGGTACACCTGTTTGTAAACCCTAATATCTTTCTGGAAATATGTGTACATGTATCCACAGGTCTATTCTGAAAGCATGTGTACATGTGCCTATGGCCCATTACACAAATGAGAAGTGAAAGTTATGTACTCAGTACACACAATTTCGCCCAGCTAATCACTATAACCAGCGAGGGTTCAGTAACATTTTGATGTAAAGGTGTCAGCACTCGGAGCAAAAAATCAGTGTGATTCATAAAAAGAGAGAGAAAAAAAACCCTGTGAGGTATCAAAGGTGTATGAGAACCAGGGAAAAGGATGAAGGGGAAAAGATTAGACAGTGGGGGTGGGGGAATTGGAGGTCATACATCCTAGGGAAAAAGCCGTAGGAAGCCCACAAAAGAAAATGCTTTATGGGATGCATGCAGCTGAATTTGATGAGCGACTGTACCTAAATACACCCCCCTCCTGCACCCCCACCTGCTTGGCTGTTCAGGTCTGGGTTTCTTCAGCTGAAATTTGTATAAAATAGTTCTCAGTTGAAGCCTTTTTCTGTGTCTAACACTATTCATGTCCCTTGTGCTGTTTGTAGGTCTGTACACAGTCGAGAAGTTCTGGTTCACCAAGGGATTGTCGGGATTTGGTGTCTACAAGTTTGCCCTGCGTCGCTGTGCAAATCAAGCTGCACCACCATGGGAGTTGGCCTGTGTAAGTAATATCCCATCGGCCAGCTGTTTTGATATGCATTTTACACTGAACTTTGACAAGACATTGGTTTGTCCGACTGCCAAGTTGTACTGAAGTACAATGTACCAACCCACAAGATCATTTATAAGATGTGCTGGTAGAGAGAGTTTGAAAAGAGAAAAAAAAAAAAAAAAGAAAAAAAAACCACATTGGGAAAAAAGCTGCAAGTCCAGATCTAATAACAGGTTGGTGTTCCTTGAAGCATTAAAACAGAGAGTCCATGTAACTATTACGATGAATGTTTAAAAAAAACAAAAGTGGGGAGGGGGAAAACCTAATATGTAGTTCTTGAGCGGTGATTGTTCTTGTGGAGGTCAGTCATGGTGTCTTGATGTGCTTTGCCCAAGCAGCGATGACTCTTGCTGGTTCTTGCTCATGAAATCGCCACTGCTGCTTCAACAACTTCCAACAACTTGTCAATTTGTAGGAACAATAATGGCAACTACAGGCCCAAGAATGTGAAAACATTAAAAAGTTTACAAAAACAGCAAAAGGGCACAAGTTTGCACCCAAAATTATGCTGATGAAACTGGTTTGAAAATAATTCTGTAGGAAGAAGCTATTATTGTAGTTTGTGCTCTTGGCCTGCTTGAAATATTGCAAAAGATTTTTGACATGACTTCAGTCATGCATTTTCCATTTTAATGCAGTCTTGTTTCCTGAAGTAACTGCATGCTGAGTGACTATGTACACTGCACTAACAGATTAGGCTCTCTTGACCCCAATTATCGTCACACAGAATCACCATCCATCCATCTGTTTTCCAGTTCATAATGAGTCTGTCATTTTGCAACTGGTTGTTCAGTTTACTGACATGTTCTGTTCTTTTCCACTGCTTTGAAGATTCAGTCTAAACTCCCATTTTACTCCATGACATTTATACAGAGAGAGGGTGCAGGAAATTGCAATTTCACACACAACTTGCACTTTTTCACAAAAATCATGAATTTGAAAACGCATGACCAACCTCCTTCCATCTTTATGCTATAGACAAGATAAGTGATTGCTTGTGATTGTTTTCATTTCTTTGTTTTCGTTGTCCTGAGTATCGTCCTGAGTTTTCGTTGTCGTTGTCCTGAGTATCGTTTTCGTTGTCCTGAGTATTGTTTCCTTTGCCTGAAGAAGACGTAAGAGGTTGAAACACGTCGTGCATCGTCTTGTGATTAGTTTGTTCATGTTTGGCAGATTTATTAGGTAAAACTTTTTCAGATGTGTGTCTTTCATTACTATGCTGTCTGACTCTTTTTTTTTTCTTTAATTTCAAATATACGTTGACAGTCAAGTAAGTTTGATTTAGAATGAAATCTCAATTAAATTAAAATTACACATTCACACACACACACACACACACACACACACACACACTACTAAAGAAGAAAAGAAAATAATCCTCCAGTAAATTAATCTGCTATGCATATGTCGATGATTATGTATATGTTTGATGTTAATAGCTGTCCATGCGGTCATTCACCAGAGCTTGGAAAATCCTGATTGATTCAAAGCAGATACCAGCTCCTTGCTTTTTGCGTTGACTCGCTCACTGCCATCAAAGTTTTCAGAAACGGGGAAAACATACTGGTGTAATTTACACTGCTTTCTGAACTGTCGATTCAGTAACATACAAGCTGCTCAGTTACTCACTTACATGTTGTGTAGACAGTCGTCCGTTACTGTCACTGATTGTTGCAACATATAAAAGTGACTTGTACCAATTCTTAGTGTAAAGATGAAAGGGAAATACATTTAAGTTTTTTCATCCATCTGCTCAACAGTTCTGTTATCTTCAGTGTGGTGAATGCGAACAAATGTCATTGAGAGCTTGCTTCATTTTTATGTTCAGTAGTTGTAAAGAGTACATGCACTTCATCCCTCATACTATTCATTCAGATGTAAGGTAATGTTTTCATGTTAAATGTGTGCATTGCTGATGATGTGTCTGTTTTGTTTACAGGATGCTATGTCGCCATCTAAGTCATCAGACTCTGGCTTTTCCGACACTGCAAATGGCGATGGAGCATCTCTTGATGGGCAGAAGAGCGATTCTGGAGAGATGCTGATTGTGACAGAGAATCTGTCGATGGGCAGAAGAGCGATTCTGGAGATGCTGATTGTGACAGAGCATCTGTCGATGGGCAGAAGAGCAATTCTGGGGATGCACATTGTGACGGAGAATCTGTCGATGAGCAGAAGAGCGATTCTGGAGATGCTGATTGTGACGGAGAATCTGTCGTTGAGCAGAAGAGCAATTCTGGAGATGCTGATTGTGACGGAGAATCTGTCGATGAGCAGAAGAAAGATTGTGGTAACAACAAATGCATCCCAGACAGCCCTATCAAGGTGATGGAAGATCAAAACAAGGATGTCAAGTGTGACCTGGTTGAAAATGAGAAAAACAATGAAACATCGGAAGAGAAAAGTGTCTTTTCGAAAGTACCTGATGAGGCACTAAATGACTGTCCTGGTGATGATGCAGGAGATGAAATCGGCAATGTTACAGTAAAAGAAAAGCTAAGGTGCATGAGAAAGGTGACCCCAAAAATGATACTGTCTGATACAAAGATGGGCACAGAAAGTGAAAGTGGCTGGCTTTTACGACTTGAACTGAAAGTTGGCTGCTGACAAGGTTAGATGGTTCTAAGAAAAATTTCAGGAAATCATGTGGGTGGAAATTAAGTCTGTTTGTTTACCTTGTGTGCCTTTTATTTCAGACATGGATCAAATCTATTAACCAAAAATTTCAGTTTTGATAACAAAATTTTGATGTAAACGAATGAGTTTTGAAATGGGAATATATTTTATGACTGGAAAAATTCCCGATTTGGTGACATGGGTGAGGGAGTGTGGAGATTTTGTCTGCATTCATATTATTGTATAGATGGTTTTTCAATGCATATTTCTTTTTTTTGTCGGAGGTCAGCCTTGTTGTTGATATGCTTTTTTTTTGAGCATCTTTTTCTCCACTTTAATTATTTGGTTATTGATATGCGATTTCTTTGCTGGCATACCTTTTTTTTCTCCGCTGTAAGTATTTGACCACATATTTTTGTCCCCTTAGATTGGCATGTTAGTACGCTTTGCATGTTGATCATGTTAGTATTTCTCTGAACCCTGTGACTGATGAAGGTTGCTGAGGCTGATCACTGACCATGGAGCTGAGGGGCACTGCACTGGGTGAAGGGTTTGGATGTGTTGGTGGTTCACCTCAAAGACGCAACTTGGAGGCTATGAGAAACCATGACAGTTTTTCATATTGCTACTCCATATGGCACTTGTCAGTGGCACACAAGGGTTTTGCAGAAGATGGTAAGATTTTTAGTATAGGAGCAGTTTTGTACATAGTGATGGTAGTAGCTCCTGATTTAAGTACAGGTTTTTATTTTCAAAAAACTGTTATTAAAATAAATGCATTTAAATGTCTTACGAATGATCTTAACTCCATCTCTTTTTTTCATACACCAGAATGACTGACAAACGTGTCTGTTCTATAAGGCATCCTTTTTTTTTTTTTTTTGCTTTTCTTTTTTTTTTTCTTTTTAAATTTCAGCGTGTTTTTTCACATTCTCCTAAGCATTAAACATTTCAAGATCACAGTAATAAGATTGGCCAGAGCAACAAAAGCTGCACAAACATAAGGCTCTGAGAAATGCCACACTTGCCTCAGAGCTGATGTGTGGAGACAGACCAGGTAGAAATCTCTTCAAGAAATGCTTTTTTTTTTCCCCTCAAATTCTGACCAAGGTGTTTCATATTCAAAAACATCCTGAGGGTAGAATTAAGTTAGGAAAATGTGCAGCCGGATTTGTATCTGTCCATGGTATACAATTTTGTTCAGTGTTGGTAGCAACATAAGTTGTGAAACTGTGCATGGAAGTCATACCCGTCCATATTCTGCAACTTTCCTCGGTGTTTTTCGTGAACTTGGCTCAAAGGTATACTCGTTATTGTTCAAGTGTGCATCTGCATAATCGGTATGCTAATATTGGGCAACACATTTCACATACATTTTTTGATATCACTGATTATTGAGGGCAGTATTGTCCAAGTGCCAAAATATGAGGTATCTGCATATATATATAATGATAAATATGGAGAGCAATGAACAGCCATCAAGGGAGCAGTGAGGTGGGGGTTAGAGAGAATTTTAGAACTTGCCATGATTATAGATTGCTGGAGCTAGGAAATTGATCTAGTATACAGCATCAACAATGGATGTATCTTAACAGTTGATGTGTTGGAATATAGTTTTCTTTTACAAACAACGTGCCATGCTGTTTTTGTAGTGTGTTGTCTGAAATTACAGTAAGGTGAAGTGTTGCTTAATGAAATACTGGCTGCTAGTAGAAAAATGTAAAGATAGGGCACAGACAATGGTGAGAAAAAAGTTTGTATGTATGAAAAGATCCATGCATAAAGAATGTTGATCAGAATAATGTTGTGTTTTTGTGTGTGTGACAAGATATATGTACAGAGAATTTTAACGAAAATAATGTTGAGGGTTTTTTTTTTGTGTATGTATGTGAAAAATCACTGCATAGAAAATGTTGACTTTAATAATGCTCACAATGTTCAATGTGTGAAAAGGTTGGTGCACAGAGAACGTGGCTGCATGTGCCAAAAAAACGAGATAGACAAGCCCAATTTCTTTGAAAGTTGCAGTTGCAAAACAAAATGTAAAACAAGTATTTTTGGAATGGTCACATGCCTAGATGAGTACAGTTTCATAGCTAACTTTCTAGAATTTTCATTTTCTAAATCCCAAATTGCAAGAATCTAGGGTGTGTGGTGGTTGTGTCAGAATTGGGGGGGGGGGGGGGGGGGGTCTTTTTTTTTTTTAACACAGATAACAAGAATTGCAGAATAAAGCCCAATATTTTCACAGTAACATTTCCTTTTAAAACCCAGCTTCTGTTACCAGAAGCAGGAGGTCAAAAAATGCATTCAGGAGTGAAACTGCCTCCTCTTCAATGGTGTCTCCACTCACTCTTCTCCCCCCCCCCCCCCCCCCCACCTCCCCCTTCCCCCTTCCCCATCCCTTCTACCTGGTTTGCATTCAAATTTGACTCCAGAAGGTTGGCAGTTGTGGGGTGAAGACATGGTCATCTAAAACTCTTCTTAATTACAAGATGAATGAAATTCCATCAGCTTTTCAAGGTGGTAGTGAGTAACAGTTTTGTATGCTTGTCACATTGTGTGCATGTAAGCACTTTGGATGGCAGTTTGTTGGAAAAAAATCCAGCTTGTCAATCGTCGATGTCAGCTGCTTTTCATTCCTTGTTTTGTTTTTTTGGCTGCTGTATGTCTTAGGAATGCAAACCCCCCTACTCCCTATTTTTTTTTCCTGTTGATGATGCGACACATTTGAATAGAAAATGTTGAGAATTAATTAGAAAGCTGTAAATGTGTTGCTTTGCAATGTGAAATGGATGCTCAAGAGCACTTGGTTTTTTGGAGTTTTTTCCTTGCTTTCCAGTGCATGTACCACTCCTTCCTACTTTTTTTTTTTTCCGTTGCTTTTTTTGTTGTTGTTTTTCTTTAAATCTTTAGGGAGTTTGCCTGAAAATTGGTGCTGATAGATGTTGTGTGTTGTTGTGGATTTTTTCCCCCAAATATTTTCGCCTGCAGAAGAAGAAAACAGAGTTTATGTAATAAGCTTTTCATGTTTATGTTCTATTGTTTGACAACACAAGCAGGATGAAATAAAAAACATGAATCTTAAAGAGTGTGAAAAATACGTTATTCTTGAGGAACATCTGTTATTAGATTTTTTGGGTGTGGGTTTGTACACTCGCACACTTTTTAATTTCTGTAGTCGTTTTGTGCATTCGAATATTGAAGAAATCCCTTGTCTTTCAGGAAGGCATTAAGAATGCATCTTTTCAGGTCAGGAGACGCTGCATCGTGTTTTGTTTTTTTGTTTTTTGTTTTTTAACTGGGGGGGGGGGGGGGGGTGGGGGGGGGGGGATCTGGCTCAACCAAATTTACCCAAGGGAGTGACATGGAAGGCAAAGAAACTGATTGGCTGTAATTACATGTTCAGACAGGAGGTGATAAACAAGAAAGAAAGATTTTCTCTCTGGGTCTTCCTTTCAATTTTTCCAGATATGCTGGATTTTTTAATTGCCCTGTTCGTGTTTGAAATTTTAGATAACCTTCAAGAGGGTTCAAACAGTCCCTGAAAGTCCTTGATTTTGGGGGCGTCCTTTGAAAGTCCTTGAAAATCAGGCTTTTGCACATAGGTCCTTGGAAAGTGTTTGAATTTTGTCGCTGCTAATGATTTTGAATACAGTCTGTGTAAAAAATCTTTGGTCCTTTTTTTTCTTTTTTCAATCTAAAATTGAATTTTTTTTTAAAGTATGAAAGGGAAAGAAATGCCAGTCGGAGTTAACCGACGATCTTTCCGATTAGTAATCTGCTACAGGTAAAAACACACCAGAGTTGTCAGCCTTCATGGAGCCTGTGCACATGATAGAGTGATCCGCTGTCTTGAAATTGAGAAGCCAACATGCAGTGGAAGTGTTTGTTTAACATCGTATGGATGGAAAAAAAGAGTACAAAGAAAGTTCGCAGGCAGACCCAGGTGGAGACAAAAACAAGGCTTTTTGTGCATATGCAAAAAGGTCCTGGGCAGTGAAGAATTTGGTTTGTGTCAATATTTCAGGATTACTTTTCTGAAAGTTATCCTTGAAGTAAGGCGTTGAATTTTTTTTTTAAGTGCTTGAAAAGTCCTTAAAAAGTCCTAG
>JADBJO010000742.1:85000-87500 GCA_016801955.1 Conus betulinus
GGGGGCGCGGGGGGGCGGGTGCGGGGCAGGGGGCGCGGGGGGGCGGGGGGGGGGGGCGGTCCTCGCGGGCGGCGGGGTGGGGTCGGGGGGGTGCGGTGGTGGGCCCGTTGGGGCGGGCGGGGGGAGGGGGGGCGGCGGCGCGCGCGGGCCCCCGTCGGGGGCGGCGCGCGGGGGCTGGCGGGCCGCCGTGGCGGTCGGGCGCGCCGGCCTGCGAGGCGCCCCGCCCGCCCCGCGGGCCCGCCCCCCCGCCCCCCCGCCCCGGGCCCGCCGCGGGGCGGGCGGTGGGGGGGGGGGTGGGCGCGCGGCGCTGCGGCGGGTGGCGCGTCCGTCCGCGGGGGGGGGGAGGGGGGGGGGGGGGGGGGTGGGGGGTGGGGGGGGGGCGGGCTGGGCGGGGGTGTGCGTGGCTTCGGGGTGGGGGGGGGGGTGCGGGTGGGGGGGGTTGCTGGGGTGGGGGGGTGGGGGCGGTGGGGGGGGGTTGGGAGTTCGGGGGGGGGGGGTCGGGGGGGGGTGGGGGGGGGGGGGGTGGGGGGGGGGGTGGGGGGGGGGGGGGGGGGGGGGGGGGGGGGGGGGGGGGGGGGGGGGTGGGGGGGGGGGGGGGGGGGGGGGGGGGGGGGTGGGTTGGGGGGTGGGGGGGGGGGGGGGGGGGGGGGGGGGGGGGGGGGGGGTTGGGGGTGGGGGGTGGGGGTGGTGGGTGGGTTGGGAGGCGTGGGGTTGGATGAGTGGGGGGGGGGGTGGGTGGGGGGGGGGGTGGTGGGGGGGGGGGGGGGGGGGTGTTGGGGGGGGGGTGGGCGCCCTTAATAGGCGGGATTAGTAGTTAAGTGTAGTTCCAACACTTAGAGTGTGACTCATATCAACAAAGCGCAGGCTTCCAAGAGTGGTGAAGGCTTGCTTCCGGCAGGTATAGGTTCGGCAGTTGAGGACAGTTCTTCTGTGGGTCCCACCGGCACCTTCAGGTGCATCATTTTCTTAGTTGACACGTGCAGTTCAAACGCTTAGAATGTAACACTGTCTACAACCGTGGATTTCCATCAAGCGAGGAATCAGTTGAAAGCAATAAAACACATCAGAAACAAAGAGCACTGAAGATTTTAATGTTTTTTTCAGGGCCCGAACAGACCAGTCATTGTTTACACTTGCTTCTTTGCTACAAACATGGACATGCTTGAGAATCTCTCTCTCTCTCATCTATAGGCTCTCTCTCTCTCTCTCTCTCTCTCCTCTCACTCTCTCTCTCTCTCTTGCGCTCGTGCACTAATTCTGTTTGGTTCCACACAGCCATTCTTTCTTCATTAGCTCATCTGTAGGGTCTCTCTCTCTCTCTCTCTCTCTCTCTCTCTGGTCCAGTCTCCGATCAGTGGAAACTGTGTCATCTCTGCACGCAGTCATTGTCGCATTTCGATGACCATCGCAAAACTTACGCGTTTAAAACTTAAAACCACGACAATACGCCCAGTGCAGCACTCCCCTGGGCAACCACACCTGATTCACATTCACGCCAATTGATGTGTACACGAATTCTAAACTGAAACATGCTTGCAAGAAAAGAAAGGCAGGTGATAACACAACCCGTTCACATTCCATGCACACTTTGAGCATTCAGGCTGTAAAATCATTAGCTATGATCAAGACTAAAAAAGTAATAATAGTAAAATAAAGTGGGGAAAAAGTACCCAAATTCATATCAACGGAAGCAAAATTGTCATGTACCATACATAAAACTTGATTTAAAGCAAGAGCTTTAAGGCCTATGAACTAGCTGGGTATTACTGCTATTGCCGGACATTTGTGGCATTTTGCTTACCTGTGCAGGATCCCATAAAACACTGAACAAACAAGAGCCCCTGCATTTTTAGTCCACAAAATAAACATCTACAGCAACAACAAAAAACAAAACAAAAAATTAACGTTAATTTGTTGCTATTTCAAAGGTACGTTTCACACAAGTGACTATAAAGTCGGCTTTTACAAGTGAACGAGTTATAGCTTTAGAACATCCAATCTCATGATTCCATCCATACTTGTTTTACACGAACTGGAACCAAAATGAACGATAATGACATCAAGTCGTGTTGCCAGACCAGATTTAGGTGTGGCTATAATGCAGGTGTGGCTATAGCTTAGGGAAGAGGGGGGGGGGGGGGTGTGGGTGGGGATGGGGGGATAAGACGGGGAGAGAGAGAAGTGTGTGTGTGTGTGTGTGTGCGTGCGTGCGTGTGTGTGTGTGTGTGTGTGTGTGTTTCCGCGGCTTAATATTAACACGCAAATGTGTTGATAGCCTAAGAGGGAGGGGAGGAGACGGGAAGGGAGAGAGAAGAAAGCGCGCACGCTCGTGTGTGTGTGTGTGTGTGTGTGTGTGTGTGTGTGTGTGTGTGTGTGTGTGTGTGTGTGTGTGCGCGCGCGCATGCGCATGTGCATGTGTGTGTGTGTGTGTGTGTGTGTGTGTGTGTTTGTTTGTGTGTGTGTTGGCGGGGAGGAGGAGGCGAGGAATATAACTCTACAG
>JADBJO010000742.1:95000-157500 GCA_016801955.1 Conus betulinus
TTCATCAATGTTAGAGTGATCAGTTATTTCCAACTCTAGAATATGACACTGACGAGCAAATCAACTTAATTAGACTGAACCCCTACATGTGTACAAGAAATTCTGGTAATGGAATTAGACTTAGGAAGATCCAAAGTTTGACACCCTCCTTTATGTTTCTTCTGTAGTGAGTTTCATGGACCTATATTCGTACAATGTCAAGGGAAAAAGGACTCTTTTCATGTATTGATTTATCAAATGTGGTCCGACAATGTCGAAATCAATCCGTTAAGTATTTGAAAGAAACGTGCAATAATAAGAAAATACAATTTCGTTGGAGTTTTTAATTCAGTTGATATGTCTCTGACCTGGCTTTCACGAGCACAATCGGAGTATTACGGTTCAGACGATCATTGCACACACAAACCAGCTTCGTGGTCAGCGCCCGCAAAAAAAAAAAAAAAAGTGAATTCAAACATAGGCCTACATTGTGGAAAACTGGCAGTATATAAACGAGCCATGAAATTTCCATGTATGGAATCAAGAAGTAAACTGGCAACGGTTTAACTGATTTTTGCAGGGAGCAGTTTCGTTCAAATGAAAATTCCATACAGTTTGGCTAAGAAGCGTCGACGCAAGCTTCTCTTTATTGCTCCGCACCGAGCAAAGAAAGTTTGCCAATGCTTTGAGTACAGCATGAAAAACGAAGAGTACGCTTTCATAAAACTCGTATCTGCAGGCAACGATAGAACCTATGCCTGTTTCATTTGTTGCATAAATTGCATCTACGTACTGCCATCCAGCTAGAAAATAAAAAAAAAAAAATGTCAAGGAATAACAATTAGCAAAGTTTTACCTTCAGATTTTGTTGTAACGCTTTAGTGTCCGGCAAAGAGTGATTATCCGCTACTGTGAAGAAGAAAGCGTGTACACAGTATACGACCGTGAGCTTAAAGTATATCCTCAGTCAAGACTGTGCACTGTTCAAGCTATCCACACGTCGAACAAAGTCCCAGCTAAAGGGGTCGTTAGCGTTACTCGGTCATCATATGTTTTGTACATTGTCGCCATCACGTGATCACCGCACGTTCTGCTGCTCCCAATGCCAGGTGCACCGTCCCCACAGCAGTGCTGGGAGTTAGGTCTGAGACACACTGGCGATGATTAAACCCAGCTTATCATTGTTGACATCGGCTTCCGCCAAATCCCTGATCCCAGCTCGCCCAGGTGGTGAAGTAAGCTAGTTCAAGTGGATGTTATGAGGGGTCAGAAACCAGATTATACTCTCACCTGCAAGTCTTAGACGCTTGTAAGCCTCGTGTCATTGAAATCACGGCGCCATAGATAAAATCAAACGGCCTATGTAGGCTTACGCTGATATCTACGAAACAATTTAAGCGATTATCTGTGACTTGGTTTCAAGGTGGGTGTGATTGCAGGCGGAAACTGAAACAAGAGCATTAACTGAATTACCGGGCTGCCAAAACAAAGGAACGAAGAAATGATAAAATAAAACACAATGCGTGTCGACCTGTTGGGTCTTCTTCACGCGGGACAAGTAAATACCATTCAAAGCAATGAACATGAAGGACGAACAGATAATCACTTACCTCTTCTATCTGTGTGCAAAGGTTGGGCTGTGTTTTATTATTATTATTATTATTATTATTATTATTATTATTATTATCATCATCATCATCATCATCATCATCAGAGTCTCATCATCATTATCATCATCAGAGTCATCATCATTACTTATTTATTATTATTGTTATTATCACTATGTTGTTGCTATTATTATTATTATTATTATTATTATTATTATCATTATTATACTTGTTGCTCTTGTTGGTCATCCCTATCTAAAACATTATTGTAACTATTCTTCTCATTCTTCCGTTTCTTTTTCTCCCATCTTTCATCATCATCATCATCATCATCATCATCTCTCATCTCTCTCTCTCTCTCTCTCTCTCTCTCTCTCTCTCTCTCTCTCTCTCTCTCTCTCTCTCTCTCTCTCTCTTCATTTCTTGTGATTCCTGACAAAATGGACGAGTGCTTGCACGATCGTTTAAACTGCTATAACGCTGATAATTTGCACAGACATCAGAAATACCAAATCTGAACTTGGTCATTGATATATTTCAAATAGTTATCAATATCCATGGGCAATACTTCGGTACACAATGCACAGGATTTAACATTCCGTAAATATCAAATCTACTGCTATCTTCAACATGTGAGTTCCATCTTTGCCAGCTGCAATCGATCAGTGTTTGCCGAAAAAACACGAATGAAAGCATTTGTATCACCGACACCCTGATTCTCCCATACAAAAGCAAAGCCGTATTCATACAGTTTCAGCCTTACATTCGAAATCCAGTTTTTTTCTTACCTCTGGCAATCCCAACTCTACGAGCATCGTATAGGATTTATATGGCAATCTGTGTAGTTGCATCTGTGTGTTATCCTTAACTAGTAACAAATATATTTAACCATCGAAATTAAATAAATAGAATTAGTTCATTTTGTCCTTTATTGTTCTGATTTAAGTGATCTTAGACGACAGTGTATTTCAGCTAAATACTTTAGACATCCTTCACTCTTGACATTGATTTTGTTGATAACGCCGACAAATGATAAAACATTGAAATAGCTGGCTGCGTATTTTTGTACAGAGAATTTAACGAAGAATTTCTGTAAGATCTTAGTTTGTAAACTTTCCCGACTGGTAATGGATTATGCAAGGCTATTTTTTGGTAATGGATTATGCAACGTCCTTTTACGTGTATCCCCCTTCTAAGAGGGCCAAGGCCTTTACGAGATAAACATTTTGTCATGTCTTGTCTTGTCTTGTCTTGTCTTCTCCTTGTCTCTCTCTCTCTCTCTCCTCTCTCTCTCTCTCTCTCTCTCTCTCTCTCTCTCTCCTCCCCCCCCCTCCTCTCTCTCTCTCTCTCTCTCTCTCTCTCATCTCTCTCCGCTGCTGGGCGGTGTCGAATCGGGCTTCATCTTTGTTGCAGCGACTGGTGTGGCCATTCATTTTACTGGCTCGTATCTTCGGGTACCTTGCTCGTCTAGATTTGTGCTTAGGTGCGCAGATGTCCCAGCGGTGATCACTGCGTGACATGCTCTTTTACAAATATATCATTACAGAATGTTCACAGCGTTTTATTCTGATGTCATTTGCTCACCCTTCAACTTTCGACCGTGAGCTTCAAGTGCAACTTATTCACATTTCTGCGAATGCATGCACAGCAAAGGGAAGAATGCAAGGGACGGCCCACACGTTACCTAAAAATGATGGAAGAAAGTTTTTTTTTTTTTTTTTCGCGGGGGAGAGGGGTGGGGGAGGTGGATATTTCTCTCTCTCTCTCTCTCTCTCTCTCTCTCTCTCTCTCTCTCTCTCTCCTCTCTCTCTCTCCTTCTCTCTCTCTCTCTCTCGTCTTCCATCCATTTCTTTCATTCCCTAAGTTTCAGTAGTCAATCAATGATGAAGTATACTTTCGTGTCTCTTCTTCCACCACCTTCACACATAGGCATACCAGGAGTTCATCCCGTCACAGTCAATCCCCAGCACCAGGAGTTCACTAGGAGCTACGTCAGGTAGCCGTAAGCAAAACCCACCAGAAAAGACACTGCACTGCTGCTGAGTCACTTAAGTGTTCAGTGGTGCCTGTTCTGATCCAGCATTCTGATGTACATCGAGCTCCTGCTTCAAAACCATCTGCCAGAGACAACAAGTTCACGATATATTCTGACTAAATAAACACGAAGAATAACTGCTTGAACGGTCACGTGTACCTGGGATGAAACTGGTAAAATAAATTACCGCGTCCAATGAATAATTCGTTCTACCAGCAAATGATGATGAACTATGATGACATATAATAATGGAGTATTTTGTTGTGATCATCTGTAGTTCAATGGCTGTTGCACAGTATAATATCTGCCGTGCACAGTGTAGTCACATACTTAGCTTGTACTTACCGATCGATGGCCTTGCCTGAGGACGTGAAGGATTAGATTAGCTGTCGGTCATTAAGCTTCTAGAAAGCCATATGGATCGCATCAGATTTTAAGCGCACTTCGTTCCCGGCTGCTTTTGCTTTGATAGAGACTCCAAAATACGGTTAATCTGTGCCAACGATCGTTTAATCTCCCTCTCTTTCTCTCTCTCTCTGTCTCTGTCTCTGTCTCTCTCTCTCTCTCATACACACACACACATAAGCACGCACACGCATGCACACCGCGCATGCACGCACGTACGCACACGCGAGCGCGCGCGCGCGCGCGCGCGCGCACAAACACAACACACACACACACACCACACACACACACACACACACACTACACACACACACACCACACACAAGCACACCACACTACACCACACACACACACACCACACACACACCCACACACACACAACACAGAGAAGAGAGAGAGAGAGAGAGAGAGAGAGATGAGATGGAGAGGAGCAGAGGAGAGAGGAGAGAAGAGAGGGCAACTGGACATTAATCTCACAACACACACACACACACACACACACACCACCACACACACACACCACCAACACCCACATAAACACACACACCACACACACACACACACACACCACACACACACACACACACAAACACACACACACACACGCATGCACGCACGCACCACGCACGCACGCACCACACACACGCACGCACACACGCACACACACACAACACACGCCGTCGCACCGTTCGCACACGCGTGGAGAGAGATGAGAGAGAGGAGAGAGAGAGAGAGAGAGGGGAGGCGAGAGAGCGAATGAGAGAGGAGAGAGGAATGAGGGGAGCGCACGCGTGGGGGGAGAGAGAGAGGAGAGAGAGAGAGGAGAGAGAGAGAGAGAGAGAGAGAGAGACAGAGACAGAGACAGAGAGAGGTTATTCATCAAGGGTCATAAACCTACATGTACAGAAGTACATAAAACATTTTCCGAATATGATTAAGATTGATTGATTAATGATACAGGACTTGTATGATGGAGGAATTGAGACACAAACAGTGTAACAACGTAACTGAAATGTTTTGTCCAAACACAATGCCACATTACGTACGATGTTGATATTCCTTGATTACATGAGCAAATTTCGTCTTCATTAGCTCGGTTGTGAGTAGTATTTCCCGTAAATACGTATTCCACGAAGATTGTTAAGAACAGAGCATTTCATGACAAATCAAATTTCACATCTTTTTCTGATCTTTAAACATTAGGCTCAACAGAGTTATAGGCATATACATGCATGTTTGTTACAAGTGGTATGGATGTAAATTTCGAATACATCAAATTTAATTTTGGTTGACATGAATCGTAAATATTTGTGACTATTCATTGAAAAATTTGCAGGATAACAAAACATTTGGGGGCTATAATAATGGGATAGGCCACGTGACCTTCAATTGTCCTTTCATACTAGGTCTTACAACCTGTTCTTTTCTTCTCAGTTGAGGTCTCTGTCGTAATGCTCCTAATTGTTTGTTAAAATCGTAAAAAAAAAGGATTACTCGATTAGGGTCATTATCTAGAGTCCACGTGAAACTTAATACTGGTTTTGACAATTTCAGGATACTTCAGACAGTGCATTTCAGAGCCTGACTGCACAACCGTTTAAAAAGTGTATTAGTGGCATTCGTAAAACTGTCAACATGTAAGATAGTAGCGGCATTCCCTGTTTGCCAGGTTCATCACAGGAGTAAGTGTCATCAACACTCAAATCATCTTTTTCATTTATGCTCAGTATTTCACGAGTTCGAATCAAATCACCTCCGTCATCTACAATATTTCAAGGATGGTAAATTAAAATTCAGTTTTCCTCTCATACGTCCCTTCTGTCTCCTTTGGAACTGAATTAGACCCTACAACTCGGGTCAGCATATTTCACATTGGTTCTCACGAGGGACGTACATCCAGAAATTCAAAGGATCTTTGATTAATACCAAGAAACTCGCGCTAGTTTTAGATATATGCACAACTAGATGTCGTCGTCGAAGGCCATGCCACAAGGGACAATAACCACCAAAGCCTTCCTCCCATATTGACACTGATTTATTTCCTCAAGTTTCAAACATGAGCCACCAAAGAAAGGCTGTCCTCTCTGTGATACATGTATTTACAGTCTATACATTATTTTGTTACTGTGCTGCGCTAAGAAGTGCCAGTAGACTACTGTCTGTTCCAATCTTCTCTAATGAAAAGAAAGAAAGAAAGAAAGTAGACCATTCAATTATCAGAAAACTAAAAAAGAAACTGGTAGGAAAAAGAAAAATATTCTATCGGGCGCTTCCTTAAAACAAATGGCGAATATATTACATGCAATGAAGCTTTGGCCACTTTTGATTGCTATATTGATTTTGTGACTTTCAGCAAATGGATATCTTCAATAAAATAGGTGGTAAAAATACTGGAATATGTATAAATGATAACAGAAACAATGACTTGAATTTGTCAAGTGCCTTAACAATTATTTATAATGTGTGGAAAAGAGCTAGAATTTTTTTAATGAGATTTTAACACATGAAAACTTGAACCAAACTGCTGTTTGAAAACGGTCTAACAAATTAAACGTGAATATTCCATAGAAAATGACATTTTTTTTTTTTGGGAAAACATCTAATTAAAGATGTTCAGCGCAAATGGTTTCAGAAACGAATCATTCATCGAATTAATGCAAGGGAATCTTGTTTTAAATGCGAGGGTATGACAAGATACAACACAATGTGTGTTTTGTACGAGTGCACACACACACACACACACACACACACACACACACACACACACACACACACACACACACACACACACACACACAGAGAGAGAGAGAGAGAGAGAGAGAGAGAGAGAGAGAGAGAGAGAGAGAGACAGAGAGAGAGAGAGAGAGAGAGAGAGAGAGAGAGAGGGTACGGGGGAGGAGGGAGGTAGGGAGGAGAGGAGGGGATAACAGTTAATAATGCACAAAACCACTCTAACCCCGCAAATTTGCTTTGAATTTAAAATTGGTAATAAGATATGAATCAAAGACGAATTTTTATCGGTTTTTTTCTTCTCTTCTCTTTTCTTTCTTTTTCATTTTTTCCTTTTTTTTTTTTTTGTTTTTTTCTTTTCTTTTCTTTTTTTTTTTTTTTTTTTTTGAGCGATAAAGTTCATTTTTTTAAACTTCGGTCGCGATTGAGATATCTGGCCAAAGTATATTTGTCATCGACATTAACCAAGTGAAAACAAAACAACATTATTTGTAAGAGACTTACAGAAATTCTAATACTCTCAGAGCTATTATGGGTTGAATACAAATCGATTGTTTCATTATTTCTCGCGTCATTGCAAGAAGACTATATAGATGTAACAACTCTACAGAGATCTCTAATAAAAGCCATATGCCGTCCTTCGTGGTAGTGTTTATATAGAAGGATTTTTTTTTTTTTTCAACAAAATGGCGCCAACACGGCAAAATAAAAAAAAAAACAAGCGCTGAGAAGGAAATATTGGGTAATGACACATCAACAAATCAAACTATATGACTCAGGCTTTCATCAGGGCACAGTACATTGATTAACTGAAGAAATCTGTACAGGAACTGGTTTTGCAATGTCACGTAGTCGGCCTTTTCAGTTGCATGTGACCAACGTCATCGTAATATCGATTATCATTCCTTAAGGACAAAACATTGTCAGGTCCACTGGAAATATAATCCGACAAATCTCGAATACATCCTTTCCAAGGAAATGACATGTAATGTATACAGTGTACGGTAGGGTACATTTGCGGCGAATCGATCATACGGTAGGGTACATTTGCGGCGAATCGATCACATGATTACGTGAATCAATGTGATTTGCTGAAAGCGACTTATTGTTTCATATACACGAGTTATTTGTGTCGGTTTACGGCCCTGGAAAGGCGGAGTCTTCTTTTATTTCTTCTTTTCTTTCTTTCTTTCTTTTTTTTTTATGGAAGGAGAACGAAGGAAACTTCACTAGCCCCCATCACTGCAACCATACATTTTTTTTTACAACATTTTTCACGGTTACTAGTACGGCTGGGTTTCAAGAGCCTATGATGGTGGTATGATGACTGCTTGAAAGACACAAAGAGGGGAAATGAAACCAAGCATGGCAGAAGAAAGCTTAGAGATAATAGACCAGTGTGATCTCACAGGCAAATACAAGATCTGGTGTCTGCAGTTCATGCTGATGTCTGAACTTTTGTGGCATCTGTTGAAATAAGATATCAGCACCAGCGCAGTGGAATCGATGTAGGCAAAAAACCACACCATTACAAAGAAGGAAATTGCTCTGTGTCCTACGTGACCTTACTGACATTGCGCTGAACTGTCGCCAAGCAAAGCAGAAGTCACCACCTGAAATCCGTCCACGAGGAGTACAAAGCGGATAAAACAAGATTGCTAACCTTGCTTGAGGACCCAGGAGACATGGATGTGAGAACAATCCAGCCTTGGACTAAAAAATAGCAGAGAAGTGGAGGGCAGTAGTGCGAGTCAAAGGAAAAGCTCAAGATCAAGAAAATAATAGGACATGCGCAAAACCCCAAAAGGCAGGGACTGGAGGTCAACAGAAATGAAGTGGTGGGTCAACGGGAAAACAGGCAAGAGTTTGCATCCTGAGACACGATGATGCTGCCAGAGACTATAGGCCTACCACATTTCCATATGTCTGATCAATGACTCAAATAATGGAGCCATTACGTCTTTATCTTTAGACTGGATAAGTGAGTGATCGTGCCGGCGGCTTCTTCTTCTTTTTTCTTCTTCTTCTTTCTTCTGTTCTTCTTCTTCTTCTTCTTTTTTTTTTTTTTTTTCTTTTTTTCTTTTTTTTTTTTTTTTTTTTTTTTTTTTTGCTTGTAGCATTAATATGATGCTCAAACATTAGATTCGGTGTTGTTCATCAAAACACACACAAATCCTTGTCCAGCTTGGGTGATCAGGGGAAAGTTGGGAACAGTCCGGTGCGGGAGTGGGTGGGCTCTGCTCAATATGCTTTACAGCCCAAATTGTCCGGTGGCAGATGGAGAATAACATGTGCTAGCTTATATCGTCTTGGGACTGATTGCCGATGTGGTGGCTGCGATGGGGTAAAGTTGAGACATTTTAGGTTAGGTAGAGAGGGATGGGGGCGGAAAACTTTTCTCTTATCACTAGACAGACTTGTCCTCGCATTACTTCATTATAATGACAGTAGCGGTCATAACCACCATTTAAAAAAAAAATCAATCAATCAATCAATCATTCAGGAACTACTGGTTGGGTATAACAGACGTAGTTGTCGATCACATTGTGTGATCGACGTGTCTTCAAGGGACGATACTCTGCACTGCTGTAGTATACCGGAAGTATAGCCACGTATGTGTGGCCAGCAGACGTCAGTGCTTGGTGTCTAGGAACGTCGGTGTGCCATAAGCATACGAATACATTAATCAATTTACAAAGGTAAGCGGTTTTTGTTTTGGTAATTAGAAGACAAATCACAGCTCAATAACAAGTCATGGCGTGTTTCATTTTATAATCTACGATGGAAGCACTAGCCAATATTATCTGGCAATCTCTTCACTGAAACTGTGAAAGAGTAGAGCAAATCCAGGATCAACCTAGGTTCATGTACTTGACGGCCACAGTCAACATGTTGATTACTCTGCCGCTTCATTGGTTGCATGTATAGAGAAAAATCGTGATAGGAAATAAAAGACCCTGCACAACGAGATTTTTAAAAAATTACAGTCAACTGTATGTGAATTTCATCAGCATCGGTCGCTTCTCACTTTTCGCACAGATGAGCTGATCCCGACACGCCCAGCCACAACAGTACCGTAGAACCGGGCCCAAATGAACAATACATATTACAAACAAAATAAAAGCAAAGAAAAATAAAGGAAAACAAAACGAACAATAAACAAATATTGTGAGGTGAAGATGAGGAATGGGAAACTTACACCTGCCTACTCGGGCCAGCAACAGAATTTGGCTTTGGTTCTGTTGTGTGACACCATTGACTTTGTATTTCAGCATATCTTGTCAAACCTAGGCCTAGAACCAAGCTAGCGCAGGCTGATTGTGGAACTGTTATCGATGAATCTTTGGCGCATGCATCATCAACTGACATGAATGCCTCTCACTTGCTAACTTAGTCTCATGGCCATGTGGTTTACAGTCCACATTGATTTGATAGGAGAGATCATAAGAAATGATATCTGTCCGTAATTGGAAATGGAATAAAAAAGGAATGGCTCATTTGCTGTGCAATTACTGTCAAGGGTTAATTGAAATAAATGTACAGTAATTTTACTGCCGAACACTTAACTTCTAGGACCTGTGTGGCTCAGTCACAGTCTAAAATGTCAGTGATCAAAATAAGTAGTAATTACTGGTAAAATACTGTTTTCAACAGTAAAAGACCAAGTTTTTTAATTTTTTTTTTTTTTTTTTTTTTTTTAGCTACCTGTCCCAGTAACCAGTTTATTTTGCTGGGACCAGCAGCTACATAAGAGCAGAAGTTGCGTTACATAAAAGAAAATCTTTCCAAGGAGCGTCTACATCATGGTGAAATCAAATCTTAATTCTGTCGCTGTGTGTGTATTTGCAGTGTTTAAATCAGTAAGCTATGTCACATTACCATACTTTCTTAGTTCCTACCTTAGGTCAAAGATGCCTGCTGTTCATTCTTTAAAATGACACCACTGAAGTTGGCAGTCAGTGAACCTTGTGTAGTTTCAGATTTGATTCTGTTTTAAAGAAGAAAAAAAAAAATCAACTTTTTTTTTTTATCTTCATCAAGTGAACAAAACCAGACAACTACGTGGAAAGGTACAAGGTCTGAGTCTTCTGTCATTTTTTTTTAGAAGATCTGGATAAATTGTATGCTTATCATGAAGCCCTGTTTTCAAGTTTACTTGTAACAAGGGCCCATGATCTGCATGATGATCATCCTGCATCTGTTTGAAAAGTGATCTTAATCATAATATTGTCAATGCATCTCGCTTCTCTGGGACTGATTCTGATACTGGTTGTTGAGTGATGATAGTGCAAAGTAGTGAGTGTTAGGACTGGTTTGCAAAATTTGTTGTGCGATCACTGATAACCGATACAGTATTCTCATGCAAGTTGTTGCAACAATCAAGCAAATGAAAAACAATTATAACCAGTTTGGGAGTGAAAGCAAGTGACAAGATAGTATGAAATGAGTATGAATTATTAAATCTAACTTGTCTTTTTGAGTTTTTTAGGAACACAAAATGTTTTTCCCATTGCATTTTTTGCCATTCATTGATTATTGTTTTCTTTAATAAACTTTTTTTTTTTTTTGCTGTTTTTTTTGTGCAGCCTTCTAAATTGAATGGTGACTTATTTAGTTGCTAGTACACTGAGGTCAGTATTCAGTAGTGAATTAAATTTGCCAGACTAGGCCTTAGATAAAATATGTTTAAAAATATTTGTTTCTTTCGCTTTAGCGATCCAGCTGGTTGTCTTGATCTGAGCAAAGTTTTTGCTCAGCTATATTTCTATGACAACCAGAGCAAAAGGTTTTATTTGTGTCATGCTGGGCAAACACATCAGTATGCCTGAGTGAAGTTAAGCAAAGTTTTTCGAAATCATGAAGCGAGCAAGTTATAGACAACCTGTCTTGGAAACAACCTGCATCAACACCAACAGCTGAGCAAACTTTGTGTCAACAAAGCTGTCATAGAAATTTGTGAAAGAAATTTTCATGGGTGAGATTCAGTGAGGAGAAGGGCATGATGACTTTTTTCTCTTCAGTTCGAAGGCCTGGCACCTGAATTTATTTTAACCCATGTGCATGAAATCAAGTTGGTAGGCATCAGAGGCTCCTAAAGCAAAAAGAAGAAGAAAAAAGATCATTAAGAGGGTTGTAAGAGGGTTGTAGTATCATACCAGTTACAGTCAATGTTTCTAAAATAACATGTATGATTCTATTAGTGAATGTAGTGACATTGTGGAAAGGACACTGATAATTCATTTCAGATCCACCATCATCACTGGAATAACCAATTTATTTCAGATCCACCATCTTCACAGGAATACCATGCCTGTACAGGTAGCATTGCTTCATCTATGCTTAATATTTTCATTCTATCAAAGAGTATTACATTATGTAATGAAAGTTTATAAATGAAAAAAAAATGTAAATGTTTCTTAGTTTCAAAGCAGCCAGAGAAGATGTGACATTGGTCATTCCACAGCAACTGCTACTGCTAGATAACTCTGGAGAGTAAACAAGGTGAAAGAATAAGATGTTAGAAAAGAGATCCCATTGATCAGCCAGCTGTTCCACCTACCATCGTAACAAGTCTGTTGGTTGATCAGTCACTGATTTATACATCTACAAAAGGTGGAAATAACTAATTGCAGAGCATTCTCATTTGTGGGTAAATTATATCGAGTGAAAAGGGAATTATAGGTAAATTGAGTAAAAAGGGAAATGGAAAAAGTAAGTAAACCAGTGGAGAATTGATGCTGTTGACAAGCAGATAGAAATCCAAACTGCAGGGTGAGCTGTAACAGTGTAACTTTTGTCTTAAGGGCAGGAAGTGAGAAACTTAGTATCCCCAAGGCTTTAAAGTACTTTATTCTTAAAACCTGACATGTTAATTCATTTGTCTATACATAGAATATTACAGCTGAAGAACAATTTCTTAACATAACTTTGCATGATTGGGAGAAACATGCATGCGCATGCACACGCACACACACACACACACACACACACACACACACACACACACACACACACACACACACACACACATGCACATCCCTTTCATTTCTCATTAAATGTCTGAAAACATATTTCATTGATCTTTTCATTTCAGTTGTTTATATTGAAATTAAAAGAAAAAATAAAACTCCTACAGTTAAAGCTGTAGATGTGTTACTGATCAACTGTTCTTTTCAGGACAAAATGTCTTCCTTGGTGGACCAGCCATGTTATACACTCATCAACACCCCTACAGACAGCGAGCCTCCCACAGAGATGCAGCTACGTCAGGATCTGGGGTAAATTTGCTGTTTTGCTTGTTGGTCTTGCTGTGATTATATTGCATTACTTTTGCACTTAATAGTATGGTTTGAGGCTTTTCATTTGTGGAAAGTCAGAGAATGGTGTATACCGTCATAAAGACATTCATTCACTCCCATGTCTTGCTGCAAGGGAAAAAATGTAAGAAAAAATATTTTCTTGTTCAGTTTTACTGAAAAGGTTAGAACAGTAAGAAGATGCTGAGGAACTCTGATCTAATAAGGCTTACTATTCTTACTATTATTCCAGGACAAACGTCCACTTGACCCCCCCCCCCCCCCCCCCCCCCCCCCCCCCGCCCTCCTCCTCTCAGTATAGGATACATTCAACGCTGAAATTATGCTTTGATGATGCATCTTTTGTTTTGGTCAAATTCAAATTCATTTATCAATATCATGCAAACAGTTCTGTCAGTCTGTCATTCCAGACTTTTGTGTTTGGCAATAACAGGAGACAGTCTTCAAAATGATGTAGGCTTCATGAGTTTCTCTTGGACAGGCTTTGATCTTCACATTTTACTTCACAAACTAATTTATAGATTTATTTATTATGATCATTAATTTGTTTTGCTTAAGATTTTTTAGATCATTTCCATTTTGATGAGCCAAACACAATTACATGAATTGGCACACACACAGACACATGCACATACACACAAAGAGATATACACACAGACACAGAGACACACAGACACACACACACACACACACACACACACACACACACACACACACACACACACACACACACACACAACTCTTTTCTTTGCAAAAGAGGCATTTTTTTTCATAATCAGAACCCCACTCCTTTTGGCAGAGAAGGGAGACACGCGCACCAAGATCGAGGCCTTGAAGAAGGTGATCCAGATGATGCTGAATGGGGAGAAGATGAACTCCCTTCTGATGACTGTCATCCGCTTCGTGATGCCCATGCAGGATCACACCATCAAGAAACTACTGCTGCTGGTCTTCTGGGAGGTGGTGCCAAAGTACCACCCTGATGGCAAGCTCATGCAGGAGATGATCCTTGTCTGTGACGCTTACAGAAAGGTAGGGAGGTGGTGAACGGTAGGTGAATGGGGAGAGAGAGAAGGGCAGAGTGTGTGAACGTGTTTGTGGATATGTTTGTATAGCAGAGGGTGCAATCAACTATGGTGTAATCAGAAATGAAAAAATCTGTCAGATTTCTTATGTCGGCAATGGTCATGTATGGGAAAATTCTGTCACCTAGATCAATACTGGAGATCAAACAAATGAGCATCATCAGGTAGATCATCATGAAAGTGTAGACCCTTTTACCAGTATGATTTCAGAGCATTTTGTTCACATGTTTGGCAAAAATACAAGCACAATAAATGTAGAAAAAAAAAAGAAGAAAAGTCTAGAGAGAATTTTTTTTTTTAGCAATAACTGCACTTTTCGATTAAAGCATGGTGGTACCTGGTTTGCTTAGAGCAAAGAGCAATATCTTGAGCAAACTCTTGCATGCAAAATCGCCTCTCTGGCTGCGTTTACTTCTTCAACAAGCCGATACTAGGAACAGTACTGCAATAGCTGCGACTGCAGGCCCTGAAATATTTGAAAAATTGGCTCGGGAGCATAATTTGCGCCAAAGTATGCTGATGAATCAGGTTTGGCAGTAATGTGTGTCAGAAGAAGCTATGCTTTATTGTAGTTGGTACAAGATTAGGTATGCTTGAATGCTCTGCTGCATGCATGATGGCAGATGAAAATGAACCCAACACTCATTCACCCCACTTTGTGCCTTTATGAAATTTGGAAGGTGAAACCCACATGCCACCCTTTCCCTCTTTTATAAAACTTAAGCAGATGTATACAAAATCTTTGTACAAAAGACATTCATTTCTGCTGAAATACACCAAAAGCGGCTTTAGTGCAAACAAGCCTGTGAATGTTCTTTCTCACAGACCACAGACAATTGTATGTTTGACTAATACCAAAATATGGTCCCTAAAACTTTTCAGGTGTTGCCTGTTTCAAATCAGATTATTGCTTAAGCAGGGGACAGGTGTGGAATGCAGAAAGCGTCTTTGAGATTGGCTTTTTGTCTTTTCCCTCTCTCCTGTATGTACTGTGATTGTGAAGTTACGTGTGATGTGGCATGCAGGATCTCCAGCACCCAAATGAGTTCATCCGTGGCTCCACACTGCGCTTCTTGTGCAAGCTGAAAGAGTCGGAGCTGTTGGAGCCACTCATGCCCTCCATCAGGCAGTGCCTGGAGCATCGCCACTCCTACGTGCGACGCAACTCTGTGCTGGCCATCTACACCATCTACAGGTTGGCAGATCTTTTGTTGGTTTCTGCGGGTAATGTGCTGTGCTGTGTGTCATGTCAGGATGTTACTGCCCAATGAAGGCCATGCAGAGTGATTTATTTTTGGATTAGATAAAGAGGGTTTTTTGTTTGTTTGTTTGTTTTTTGTGTTGTGTGTGTGTGTGTGTGTGTGTGTGTGTGTGTGTGTGTGTGTGTGTGTGTTTGAAGAGATTAGAGGCTACAGTTACTTGACTATGTAAAAAGTGGAACTGACATGGGTGATGTAGTTGGGAAGTTAGTCGTGTTGGTGCAATTCAGTAGGCAGAATAGATGAATGGGAAAAGTGATCAGGATTATTCATGCATTTGTTCTTATATATGTGTGTGTGTGTGTGTGTGTGTGTGTGTGTGTGTGTGTGTGTGTGTGTGTGTTGTAGAAACTTTGATTTCTTGATTCCTGATGCTCCGGAACTGATCGCTAACTTTCTTGAGGGAGAGCAGGACATGTCCTGCAAGCGCAATGCCTTCATGATGCTCATTCATGCTGATCAGGTACGTAGCACACTGGAACTTTCTTCTTCTTTTTGTTTCCCTTCTTTTGTTCTGGGTGGGTGGGTAAGAGGAGTGGAGAACAGTTTGGAGTGGTGTATGGGAGATGGAGAGGAGTTGCTTTGTGTGGCATGCAGCTTGTTTGTTTTTATGGAAGTTGCTGACAACATGGACAGCTGCGCCAGTTTTGCTTTGACATGACTTAGAGAGTTTCAAACACTGACATATTTTAACACTTACAACACTGATAACCACTGTTGATATGCTTTGACATTGCTTTGGAAAAATCATATTGATATGCTTTGACATTGAGAAAAATCATATGAAGGCTATCACTGAGAGCAATTGTCAGTTTCAGCAGTTTTTTCATAGACTTTCTGACATCATTTCTGTTCAAAGTCACCAGAATGTAGAAAAGAAAAGAAAAGAATATGAAAAAAGAGAAGTTGAAGAAGGCATGTAATGCTTCTCCCCAGGAAGATTTTCAGACAGGCCGATTACATTTTGATGAGCTTTTTTTATTCATTTGAGCTTATTCTGCTGACTGCCACTTTACTCTTCTGTAACTCTGAATGTTTCTTTGAAGATATTTTTTCATTTTTGTTGAATGTCGTATTTCTTGTTTCATTGACTTAAAAAGAAAATTCACTGTTACTAATACAGTATCTGTATTTTTTTTTTTTTCTGTTTCATTTTAAGAAAGTTATTCAAAGACATGCAAATATACCAGTGCAACTTTTTACGCTAAAGTAATTAAAAAAACACCTACAAAAACTTGCTCAAAACAACAGTGGTAAAGCCGAGTGAAAAAGAGTGGGGGCATAGAGAAAGCACGGGTAGATGTTTTTGAGCATGGGTCAGATGTTCTTGAATAACATGAGTATGCTGTATACTTTTCCGTTTAGCAAGATAAAAAAAAAACAAAAAAACTCAGAAGTGAACTGACACGAAATCAGAAAGTGATAAAAAAGACCACAAAATACCCATGAAGCAGCAATAACTACGTTTTAATACCCGTACATCATCAGAGGACCTTCATCAATACAGCCAGTGGACATAGTAGGATCAACGTATCTCACTAGTATGCACAAATGAACTGATGGCAGATCATGTTATAGCTATAGCAAGTCTGGCAGTGAAATCTGTGCAGACTGTCAGAATTATTTAATACTGTAGTATCAGAAATATGGTTATTGTATGCGTAGCAGTGTTATCATGTAGGCAAGGACGGTGATTTGTTAATTTTGTTTCAGGAGCGTGCACTGAACTACCTGAGCAGCTGCATCGACCAAGTCACCTCTTTTGGTGACATTCTTCAGCTGGTCATTGTGGAGCTTATCTACAAGGTGGGTTTTTATTTATTTTTTTTTTTTTTATGGTATATGTTGATGTGTTTTTTCTCCATAGGAACAATTTCTCATGTATTCATATTTATTGATCGTGTGTTAAAAGTGATTTATAAGCTTAGGGGGACATTCAGCATGGACTAACAAGAGAAGTTTCAAATGGAAATGTAGGCATTGACAAGTAAAGCCTGGAATGAAAAAAATGCGTGCACTGGTTAACACATTCAGTGATCTGTGCTTATCAGGCATATGCAGATTTGTTATTCTATCTGTTTATATCATTTTTTGGAAAAAGTCTACAATTTTAGGATAAGTCAAATTTAAGTTCTGTTTGTGGCTGCCCCCCTCTCCCTCCCCTCTCTCCTTTCACTTGTTTGCCACCTCTCTCAGACAGACACACACACATGCAAGGTCTGCAGCAAGCACGACATTCCATACATGGAAGGATTGGACAAAAATCCTGCTTCTTACAACTTAATCAGGTTGAAATTCTGCATATTGGAGTATTTCAACAACCGCCTCCCCCCCCCCCCTAAAAGTTTTTGTTCATCACTCCCTGCCCCTATTCTGTCATCAACCTGTCCAGTTTTTTTGTTTAGGTTTGCCATGCGAACCCTGGTGAGCGTGCCCGCTTCATTCGTTGCATTTACAACCTGCTGAATTCCTCCAGCCCTGCTGTGAGATATGAAGCAGCTGGCACCTTGGTTACGTTGTCGAGTGCTCCTACTGCCATCCGGGTAAGCCATGATTCACCTTAGTGTCTGTTTAACTGTGTAACTATGAGACTGCTGACTGTCTGAATTGTTTCATTTCTTCGTTTCTATGTGTTTCCCTTAGTTCTTGTTTTGGTTATGTAAATGCTTTGAGGTGGAAGTGGAGTGTTTGTGTGTGCTTGTATGTGCATCATCATTGCATGTATGCATGTCAAAATGAAAGGGAGAGATTAATAGAGTGTATTCAATTTTTGTAAAAGCACATATGTCTATTGTCATGCACTTTATAAATGTGTCCAAGCATCTGTTGTGTTTGAACTCGCCATGGTCAGTCATATATTCAAGTGCTGATAGAGAAATGATGCATGTGTAATGTATATGAACACACACAGTGTTCTTCTCTCAAATAGTGATTGCTTGGATAGTTATAGAGGTGAACTGGAGTGTATAGTATTAGATGTGAAGGATGTTTAAAGCTGGGATGTATAGTGTAGATGTAGGGTGTTTAAAGCTGGATGTATAGTGTTAGATGTGAGTGTGTTTAAAGCTGGGATGTATAGTGTTAGATGTGAAGTGTGTTTAAAGCTGGGATGTATAGTGTTAGATGTGAAGTGTGTTTAAAGCTGGGATGTATAGTGTTAGATGTGAAGTGTGTTTAAAGCTGGGATGTATAGTGTTAGATGTGAAGTGTGTTTAAAGCTGGGATGTATAGTGTTAGATGTGAAGGGTGTTTAAAGCTGGGATGTACAGTGTTAGATGTGAAGGGTGTTTAAAGCTGGGATGTACAGTGTTAGATGTGAAGTGTGTGTTTAAAGCTGGGATGTATAGTGTTAAATGTGATGGATGTTTTAAACTGGGATGTACAGTGTTTAGATGTGAAGGGTGTTTTAAACTGGGCTGTATGTGTTAGGATGAAGGGTGATGTGAACCACACACTTCATTGTCTGTGTCTGTTGTTCAGGCGCAGCCAGCTGTTACATTGAGCTCATTGTCAAGGAGAGCGACAACAACGTCAAACTGATTGTGCTGGATCGCCTGGTAGCCCTGAAAGAGGTGCCAGCCCATGAGAAAGTGCTGCAGGTAAGGGATTGAAGGAACTGCTGCAACACGTCTGGTGCCTTTCATCTTTTGGGTTATTTGGGAAGAGAGCAGTGTGTTTTTGTGTGTTCTGGTTGGATTGATGGGGGTGTGTGTGTGTGCACGTGTGTTCGTGTGTGTGTGTGTGTGTGTGTGTGTGTGTGTGTGTGTGTGTGTGTGTGTAATGTGTGTGTGTGTGTGTGTGTGAGAGAGAGAGCCTGCACTTTTCAGCCTGTGATTTTATTTTCTGCTTGTTGATTTATACTAGAAAATATTTTGGGGAATCAAGGGAAGTGATATTTCACACTGACAGACTTTTGAGTCCTAGGATATGTCTCAGATATTTATGTGAACTGTTCAATGCTTATCAACATTGTATGTAAATGTGATGCGATCATAAAATATGGTACATTTGAATTTTTGATCCATTTGTTAAATTTCAAAACTTGTGAAAGAGGGAAGCGATGGCTTGAGTATTCCACATGATCTAAGCTGCGACAGTTTTCTCCCATTTTAGTCTGTCAGGTGTTTCACTGGCAGGGAAACAGTATTTTTTTACAACCCACATACTACTTAGCTTACTGTTAATTGAATCGATATCTAAACCATGATGGTCAGATCATCCATCTTAGTATGGAAAGTTTCCTTCCTTTGTTTGGGGATTCTACTTTGTTATAGCTGACTAGCACTCGCTACTTTATTGTACATACTTTCAGGAACTGGTGATGGACATTCTGCGAGTTTTGGCAGCACCAGACCTGGAGGTCAGGAAGAAGACCTTGAACTTGGCTTTGGAGCTGGTCAACTCACGTACCATTGAGGAGGTATGGGCTCAGGGCTGTTTAGTTTTGAATTGAAAAAAACAAAATATATATATACATGTATAGTCTGTGTGTGTGTTAATAGTTTGCCTTGGCCTCATGTGGAATGAAGATAGTGGATGAAACTCTTTCTAATCTTTTATGCCTCTCCTCTGTTTTCTCATTTTGTGGATGAAAGTCTTTACTTTCTCATCTTCTGTGCCTCCCCTTCTATTTTCTCATTTAGTGGATGAAACTCTTTCTTTCTCATCTTCTATGCCTCCTCTGTATTTTCTCATTTAGTGGATAAAACTCTTTACTTTCTCATCTTCTATGCCTCCCCTCTATTTTCTCATTTAGTGGATGAAACTCTTTACTTTCTCATCTTCTATGCCTCCCCTCTATTTTCTCATTTAGTGGATGAAACTCTTTACTTTCTCATCTTCTATGCCTCCCCTCTATTTTCTCATTTAGTGGATGAAACTCTTTACTTTCTCATCTTCTATGCCTCCCCTCTATTTTCTCATTTAGTGGATGAAACTCTTTACTTTCTCATCTTCTATGCCTCCCCTCTATTTTCTCATTTAGTGGATGAAACTCTTTACTTTCTCATCTTCTGTGCCTCCTCTGTATTTTCTCATTTAGTGGATAAAGGAGGTTCTCATCTTCTATGCCTCCCCTCTATTTTCTCATTTAGTGGATGAAACTCTTTACTTTCTCATCTTCTATGCCTCCCCTCTATTTTCTCATTTAGTGGATGAAACTCTTTACTTTCTCATCTTCTATGCCTCCCCTCTATTTTCTCATCTTCTCAGGTTCCCCTTTTCTGAGCAGCATTATCCTGACGCCATTTACTCAGGTCACCCTGTTGGGAATGACAGTCTGGTTCCTCATCTCCTCAGAGCTGGTGCCTTACAGCTGTATATGGTTGTGTTCAGATGGTGCTGGTGCTGAAGAAGGAGGTGGTGAAGACGAACAATGTGGAGCATGAGGACACGGGCAAGTACCGCCAGCTGCTGGTGCGCACCCTGCACCAGAGCAGTGTCAAGTTCCCTGACGTGGCCTCCACCATCATCCCTGTGTTGTGTGTGTGTGTGTGTGTGTGTGTGTGTGTGTAGGCTCATGTCTAAGCATGCATGTCTGTGTGTATGTTATGAGTTTATTGTTATCTTCCCTAGTCGCATTGTGTATCACAGTTTTTCTTTTCTTCAGCAATTGTGAGCAGGGCTAACTGAAAAAATGGGTATTGGTATGTTTTTAAGTGTGAACTTGCATGTACTAATGCACTCATGCCTGTGGTCCTGCAGACATAGATACAAACACCAGTAATAATTGTAATACTTAGTTTTATATGCATATGTGTGTGTGGACGTGCATACTTGCAAACATTCACACGTACTTATGCGCGTGCACACACACACACACACACACACACACACACACGCACGCACGCACGCACGCACGCACACACACACACGCATGCGCGCACACGCGCACACAAGCATGCAAATGTACATTTTCACAAACATTTACATTAATTGTTAAATATATTGATGTTTGGGGAGGGGGGGGGGGGGGGTTAGATATTTTCATACGATACAAATCAGTTACCAGAAACTCTTTTAAAAAAAAGAGTAGATAGCATTTTTGCAAAAGGACTCTCATTGTTCAGAGTACATGGGATTACCAAATACATTACTTCCAGATATGTCTATTGATGACTGATTTAAGTTATTAGTGGAATCAAAAAGGGTTCTTTGATGCCTGATTTTTGTCCCCAGTTGATGGAGTTTCTTGGGGACACCAATGAGCTGGCGGCCGCTGACGTGCTGGTGTTTGTGCGAGAAGCGGTTCAGCAGCGCTTTGAACACTTGCGTCCTTTGGTCATCAGTCGTCTGCTGGATGTCTTCCCTTCCATCAAAGCCATGAAGTAAGCAGCTTTCTTCTTTTCCTCTTCATTTTATTGTTTGTAAATGCTTCTGCCTTTTTTTTTTTTTTTTTTTTTTTTTTTTTTTCCGTTGTTGTTTGGGATTTGTCACGGGAAATAGATCACCAGATGTTTTCTGAGATTGAATGTCAGTTCACTCAAAGTTGGTCATTCAGGATAGCTGTTGTAATAGATAACCAGGGTAAGCAGTCTCATTAGAGAAGTATGATTTAACTTAGAAAACAGAAAGAGGTGATTTTAATTGTTTCTTGTATGAGTAATTCAGTCCATGGTAAAGAGCTCCGAGCTATGATTTTAATTCAGTGTCTCTACCATCAGTAGGAAGAAACTCTAGGGAGAGCTTGACAGCAGAAGGGTTTCTTCTCTGAAGACCTTCTCCTGCCATGCTGTCCCTAGAGTTTCTCATTACTGATGGTAGTGATACTGTCCTCAGAAGATACCAAGAAATGTGATTTTAACTTAACGTGGCACAAGTAACTTGGTCATATAGTTTGGAGATGCAGGGAGGAATGAATTTGACTAAATATGGCACAAGTAGTTTTTTTTTTTTTATTGATGTAAACTGCTGCATGGGTGATTGACTAAAATTACGGAAAGGAATGAAGAGAACAGGGAAGAGGTGGAGGGGAAAGGGTACAGGTTAAAACAGTAATGTTTGAAAAAAAAAGGGGGAAAAATAACAATGATATAATCATATGATAATAATATGCAGCAATTTTGGGGGTGCAGTTTGTGTCAGCACCCTTATCTGTAGATGATATCGGTTTTTTTGGGAAAGGAGTCAGTCTGTGTGCACATTTTCTGTCTGTATTCCAAAAATTACCTTCAAATTGAATTGAGAAACCAAAAATGTGAAAAACATTAGTTGTGTTATAGACAAATTATTTCGAAATTATGGATGAAAAGTAAGAGAAAGAATACATATATTAATGATAGGAGAAGAAAGTCAGTAGAAGGTATCATTTTTTTTTTGGGTCTGTTTGATTTGATGTGAGCAGACTGTGTTTAGTGAGTGTGTGTAACACGTTGTAATGCTAGACGTTTGTTGGCCAGGATCCATCGCGCGGCGTTGTGGATTCTGGGAGAATACTGCACCACCACAGATGACATCCAGAGTGTCATGACTCTCATCAGGCAGTCTCTTGGTGATGTAAGTTACTCAGAACAGTGTGTGTTGTAGTGTGTTAATTCAAAGATACTGGTTGGTCAGTGAGGGAGTTGAGAGGTAGGAAGGAATCGGTTTGAAAAGAGGGGAGGTAAAGGTAGGGTGAGTTGAAGCAGAGACCTGCCAACTTGTATGACTTCTGCGTAATCTATTTCTCCCATTGTTTGCCTGACATTTGTCTGATGTAAAACTATGACACTTTGAAAGAAGTGTTACGGTTTTGATGGGAAGGGGTGGGTGGGGCATGCAGTAGGGGGCTGCTCAATTTTAGCAGTTGTCTTACTTCCTTGTGCATGATAGCTGGGTTGCAAATGCAGCAACTCCAAATACAATGCATGCGCACTTGCTAGAAATAGTGGCACTGCAGCTTGCAGCCAGAAATGTTCTTCTTCAAGATCGACCACTGTTTTTTTGTCAAGATCCCCCACTCAAATTTTTGTTCCGGATCAAGGCCTAGTAGTTGGGCATTGTACAGCAGCATTGTCATGTCAAAATGAAAAGTTGTATAATGGAAAAATTAATGTTATACCTGTCATGAAAACAAACAAAAGAATTCAGTCCAACAAAATTCAAGGAGGGTTATTCAATGTATGCTCATCAGGAGTTCAAGCATGGAAGTTGATTTTGCCCAATGTAAAATTTGCATGTGTTTCAGCATCCTACATGCTGGCACATTTGACATCAAGAAGCCTCTGAGAACTGAACAAAAGAGTGAGCTACCAAGTGCTATAGTGAAGAGTGCTGTAGACAAGACACTAGACATGCAGATGCAGATAAGAGAAGATGGGAACGTAACAAAGACAGAAACTTTGTTTGCGAACTTTATTGTGGAACATGATACTGCTCTGAGGGCCACAGACCACGTCAGTCAACTGTTAAGTGAATCTTTCCTGACAGCAGAATCATCTGGGGGGAAAAAAATAGTTTTTAGCAAAACAGAAACCACTGCAGTCATTATGTGATCTGCTGAAGAAACTGTGAAAAGTACAGCCTCGAAAATGCCAGTCTCATTGTTGTGTGAACTGATGGAAGCCTGGAAGACGGCAAGAAATATTTTCTCACTGTGATTAACTGCTCAGACAGCAACAAGGCTACCAAGACAGAACTGCTAGCAAACCCTTTGTGTGAGGACTTGGCAACAGGGAAAAATATTTATCAACTGATAGAAAGAACAGTGACATTTCTCATTACTTTCTAGTAAGTGCAAGAGTGCTACCTACACCTTTGAAAAAATTAAAAGAAAAAAAAATGACAGCATACGTATACAGCTTACACTCTTGATTTGTGATTTTATTGTGCATGCGTGATTACATCTTTTTTTTCTGTTTTAAAACTTTTTAAAAATGATTATTCCAATCAGATTACTCTGAAAATTGAATTATATTGCAATTGTGTTAGGACTGTAATTGGCAGGTTTGGTTGGAAAGAGGAGAAAGAGGGAGAGTGGGTCGAGAGAGGGGAATGAGTGGATTTGTTGGAAAAAGGGGAGACAGAGAGTATAACCAGCGAATAATTCATTGTGTTTGTTATTGTGCGAATCTCTGAAATCGATGCAACAGCAGTGGGGAGAAACTGAATGGATCTGGATGGAAGAGAGAATGTGAATGTTGAGGGAGGGAAGGGGCTTTTAAGAGAGATTTATCACACTATTTGTAATGTTTTTAGAATTTATTTTGGGTCAGATCATTAGTTCCTTGGAAAAAAAAAAAAAGGCAGTGCATTGAGGAGTGTGGAGGGGAGCAGAGGGTAGAGAAGAAGAGGAGGGATCATGAAGATATAAAAAGGAAAGGAGGATAGACAGAAGATACAGATATGATGAGTATGAGGTTCGGGAAGCAGGGGAAGGTGGCTGGGTGTGTATCAGTGAACCATCAGGGATGGTAGTATAAAGCTAAAGTACAACTACAACTTAACATATTATTTGTACATGTGGCAGATTCAGCTGAACAGAAAATAAGACTTCCGATTTTCTGTTATTTTAACTAAAGTGTAGCAGTTGACAAATTGTGTTATCCACAGGATGTTTGCAATTGTGAGAAATGTTGTTCTTTGGAAGTGAAATTGGAGAAAAAAAGTTGCTGTCTGAAATGCTATTCTGGTATATTAATACAGAGTTATTCTGATACCTAATTACAATGATGTGCAGTCATAAAAGAAAATAGAAAACATTGCATATGTTGAGGTGGACACTTGTATGTTGCATGATGTATGATGCCCACAGTTTTTCTATACATAACTGTGCACTGTTTAAAAAAAGGAAAGGCACAATATGAATTCAGATCAGTATTATTCATTATAGGTCACGTATGGCAGAAAAATACTGATCCTTTGTTTTTGACAGATTCCAATTGTGGACGATGAAATGAAGAAGGCAGCTGGGGAAGTCAAAGAGGATGGTATGTGTGTGCCCTTTGAGTGGTCTGCTCTGTCTGTGTGTGTGTGTGTGTGTGTGTGTGTGTGTGTGTGTGTGTGTGTGTGTGTGCATTTGCTTTATGCACAGTTTTCTGCACCTGTTTGTGTGTGTGTATGTGTTCAAAACACAAATGATAAGGGTGATATAATTGAAATTTCTTGATCGCCAGATGCTGTGCATGGGTATGCAACAAGTTTGGAAATATCACATGATTTTTCTTAACATGAAACTTTCACTTGGATTGCAGAGAGAATAAACCTTTAAAAGGAGTGGCAAGTGTGTGAATCTCAAAGAAAAGTCTTACTTTTGGAAAACATACACAGTTTTTTTTTCTCATTTGTTTAGGAAATAAATGTTTGTCAAGTGTCGTTATGGCATTTGTTCCTCTTTTTTTTTGTTAAGGGAATGTAAGATATGGAAAATCAAAGACAGAAAAGGATAACATTACTAAAATAGAAAGGTAGAAAAGGAAAGCCTGACAGTGATAGCTTCCTGACGTACACTGTAAGTTTGTGGCATTGTAGAGGTAAACAAGAAAAAAGGATGGATTGACAGACAAGCAAGAGAGGTGCTGGAACTGATCTGCAGATAGATGCTGACTTCAATTTTTAGGTCATCTTACACATTGGCACTTAAGTCTGAATTGATTTCAAACACACCCACACAGTATTCACAGCTTTCTGCACTGTTGTCATTGATTGAGTGGTACCTGGGTTGTTGTTAAAACATCCATGAAAATTTAATGGACTGTCTTCTGTTGCTGTCACTTTTTCGTTTACTCAGTCCAAGGTGAAAACTGGTTTGAAAACCTTTTTCGACTTGATTTGAAGCACTTTGCAGGTAATGACCACTATTATTGGAGCAGCATTTTGAAACACCACATCTAAACTCAGAAGCCTTCATATAAACTATCTGGGAATAAAATAAAGCACCACTCATGATAGGTGGATATGAGTGGATTAGTGGTTAAGCGATTCTCTCTTGTTTTGTGGATAAAGCCATCATTTTTTAGGTTGTGAGGAAATACGACAAATTGGAACATGCAGAAGCAAGGAATAACTTTAGATACAGCTGTGCAGATAAGAGAGAGAGAGCACATCAAACAGAAGTCGCAAAAATTGTCAGTAAGTCAGTGGGTTAACTGGAAATGGGGGATGGGTGGATCAGTTGTTGAATTTTATATCAAAACATGAAATGTCAAGCTAAAGTCGGAACCATTGTTTGCTGGAATTGCCTGCAAAGAAGTTGGAAAGTTCTTCTGGACTCAAAGTTCTTGAGCAGTAATCACACTTGTGGTGTTGAAATGTGCCAAGTTGCGTGCTTGATCAAAGAGTAACAACTCTTGGTAATTCTGGCACAAGAAATCGCATCTGGCTGGCTGCTTCTTCGACAATATGTAGAACTAGAAGCAGAGACTACTTGCACTGAAATGCTGGGGAAAAGAGCATGGATTTGTGCCAAAGTATGTTGATGAACGGATATGAAAAAAGATTCTTTTGGAAGAACATTGTTTTTACTGCAGTTATTGCAAGAGCAGGGATGTAATCTCTGTCAGTGTCAGCTGTGCGATGGAAAGGGAAAACAAATGGCCGCTGTCTCGCTCGTCCTTCTACAGAACTTTGGAAGAGTTGTGCATACTCTTTGTAGAAAGTACATTAAATTTTGTGGAAGAGTACACCCCAATAGCAGTTGTAGGGTTCAAGGGTGGTTTCAGCCTCAGAGAACTCCATCATGAATTCCTGAATCTGCTAGATATGGCTCCAGGTTTACAAGTCAGGTTTGCTAGTCAGATATACTGGTTAGGTGCAAAGTACAGGTCAGGTGCCGATGGGAGTGGTGTATGAGATTCAGAGGTTTTTTTTTTTTTTCATCAGACAGTTAGAGCAGGGTGGTGTTGCGACTTGATGACTTGATTTCTGTCCTTCCAGAAATGCAGAGTGGAGGGAACATCCAGAGACTGGTGACTGCCGATGGAACTTACGCCACACAGAGCGCGTTCAGTGCTGTCACTGTCAAGAAACCAGAAGAAAGGTGGGACTTGGGGTTCTATCTTTTCATTGTTTATAAGTTTTTTAATATTTGTATACAAGGGAGGTAAGTTGTTCTCATACTTACTTGTCCTGACAAATGACTTCTGCCTTGGAATGAACAATGCCCGTGATGTGAACTTCTGGGTCAGGGCCTGTCGAGGTACAGGTCAGGTAAAATCGAAGGAGCACTCTCCACTAGCAGATCTCTTTGTATTGTATTGCAGTGTATTGTACTATATCACATTGTATTCACTATGAAAGTTACATGCTGACAATTGAGCTAAAGCTGAACTTTAACTTGATTTACTTTTTGCTTCACTGTTTCTTGATGTTTGTTTCTCTTGTCGTTTCATTTTGTACAACATACTGGAATGCTGCTAACGTAACTGACTGTTGTGTGCACTGTCCTTTTTCTGTGCATCTGCATGCTGTGATTGTTAGATTAAAAAAAAAAGAGAAAACAGTGCCATTGACACATAGGAAATCCAAACAAAAAAGTCAAAGAAGAATTCAGAAGGGAGCTGTGAAATGTAAAAGTACTAGGCAGTGTAATGCAATGCTGTAGAGTGTCAAGGTTGGCAGGCAATTATGTAACTCATCCAACTGCTCTGCTCAGACTTTTACTTGGTTTGTGGGTGTGTCTGATGCAGGCCACCTCTGCGCAAGGACATGATGGAGGGGGATTTCTTCATCGGGGCTGCTCTGGCCACCACTTTGACCAAACTGGCCCTCAAGTACATCAACCTGACCACTGACAAGAAGCGTCAGAATGTGGGTCACCTGTGTGTGTGTGTGTATGTGTGTGTACTTGTGTATGTGTGCATGAGTGTGTGTGTGTGTGTGTGTGTGTGTGTGTGTGTGTGTGTGTGTGTGTGTGTGTGTGTGTGCTTGCAAGCATGCATATGTGTGTGCATAAGTATGTGTTTGTGTGTATGTAAGCAAGTTTGTTTTGTCTGTATGCGAGCAAGTTTGTAATGTATTTTTTACTTTATACTTGTGTGTATGTGTGTGTGTCTATGCAAGCAAGTTTGTTTTGTTTGTATGCGAGCAAATTTGTAATGTATTTGCTACTTTATACTTTTTGTGTGTGTTGTGTGTATGCAAGCAGTTTGTTTTGTCTGTATGCGGGCAAGTTTGTAATGCATTTGCTATTTCATCCTTTGATATGCATTCACACATGTGCTGTTGGTGACAACATGAGAGAGTCTGTCTCATGTGTCTCCAAATAACAGAGTATATGCAGGTGTGTGTGAGTACTTTGTGCAGTAGTTAGCATTGCAGATTCCCACCTGGCAGGTTGTGGGTTCAGTTCCCAACAGAGCCATTGGTTTTGGGGATTTTTCTGCCCCAACCTGCTCATGCCCAGTGATGAGTTTGCACAATAGGGTCATATTTATCATCATAGTGTTATAATTAAAAACTTTTATACGCCTAATCGATTGAATACCGGAGGCATTTAAAATAAACAAGGACACATATCAGATTGCAAGCCAAATGAACTGAACTACAGACAGTACATAAAAACACAGCCTGCTGTCGCAGACTTGCTCCACATCCACATCTACCACCATCCTACTTCGCCCTCTCACAATGGCTCATCACCCATCACCCACTATCAAACCAAAAACTGTTACTGTTAAATGAATAAACACAGGCATCCAAACATGTAGAATACCCCTGGAAACACCACCATCATATATATATATATATATATATATATATATATATATATATATATATATATATATATATATATATATATATATATATAATCAATCAGATTGGGAAAAGAAATGTTCTCAAGTTTGATTCAAAAGAGGCCAGAGAGGCAGTGTATCTGAGAGATGTGGGAGGTTGTTCCAAATAAAAGGGGCCTAATAAACAAAGGATTGCTGACCAAAAGTATAAACAAAGGAATGTGGAAGAGACGAGTATCAGAAGAATGGAGTTCACAGGATGGGACATACAAGTACAACAGATCAGTCAGATATTGAAGACAGGAAGATTCAAAAGAGAGATGCAACTTCCATAGGAGATCCTATGCTGAACAGGGAACCAGAGAACAGAATGCAACAATAGAGAAATATGGTCAAATTTAGATGAGCAAAATATGGGATAACATGGGGAGCAAGGCAAAAGAGCGTTACAATAATGCATACGAGTGAGTACAAACCCAAATACAAGGCTTTTAGTGGTATTTTCGGATAGGGTTGATGGATGGAAGACTGGAAACACAAGTCCAGTTTCATCCACTCAGTGGATGCATCAGAGTTTAGCTCATATTTCCTGACCGATGCTGCACTTACCTCAGTTTTTTTGAGTCTTGTATGTCAGGAATTAGTATGAATGTAAGCGCTGAGTACAGCCCTGCTGTGAAGTCTCAGACTAAAATGGAACTGTAAAGCATCATCTTCATGTTCCTCATCCTCGTTTATCGGCATGAAAAAGAAAAGTCTCAAATTCTGTAGCTTTAAGTGTGTCCGGCTTCATGAAAACTTCAGTATCGATTTCCTGTCCTCGTCTTGTGTCCTTGTTGAGTTTGTGTGGAGGTCGCAGGAATGGGCGAGTTCATGGACTGTTATTGGACAGATATGTCAGTACTTCTGGAGGGGGAGGCTTACTCAGGCTGGTTCCATGACTAGGCCAGTATTGTCGTTTGTAGGGGGTTTTTAGTTGGTGGTGTCCTTTGTATGTTGGATCAGAGAGGCACCACTGAACACCACCAAAGTGACTCAGAAGCAGGGCAGTGTCTCTTCTGGTGGATTGCCTTATATGATGACTTACTCCCTGCGGATGTTGGTGGTGGTTTGGCTGTGACGAGCAAGCCAGGGTGTCTAGCTAGGGACGGGGAGCCAGAATTAGTGATGTTTGGGTAATCCGACTGAAGTGGCAAAGGTTACGAGACAACACACTTTTTCCTGCTTGATTGATTGGTAGTTTGTTTACTTACTTGTTTACTATTGATCATTAGTATAACATTTCAGTGCATCTGTTTCAGGCTTTTGTGGCAGAGGCGATGTTAATCATGGCGACAATCATTCATCTGGGCAAATCTGGTCTGTCGGAAAAGGTGAGTGCACTGCCTCAGTGCTTGTGGCCCAGTGCTTTACAGAAAACCAAACAAAGGTAATTTCGGGTGATTTTAAAAGAAAACTGGCAATGTAAGAAAAAAAAAATGTAACAGCATTTTCATCCCTTGTCATGAGCAACAACAAAAAATTGTTAGACTTTCACATATCAGTTTTGTTCACTAACCAAAAAAAGAAAACAAGGATAGGTAATCCATCCCCCTTTCATAATAATACTTGACACAGAAGAAAATTAGTTATAACAGAGAAAAGGTGAAGAGCTTCTTTGAATTATTTTTTTCAGCTAATTGTTCATGAAAATCACATCCAGTGCAACACTGTCCTTGTCATGTTTAACCTTTGATGTTTTTTGATACCTTTTCAGCCGATCACCGATGATGATGTGGACCGCATCGCCACTTGCCTCCGTGTGCTGGCTGAGCGCTCTGATCTTATGAATGAGATTTTTAATGAACAGTGCCGTGGTTCACTGTCCGTCATGCTGGCAGCCAAGATCATGAGGACAAAGCGGCTCAGGAGGTAGGATAGTGCTGAAGGAATCTGGGTCCTCTTCTTTGCTTTGGAATTTAGGAATCGTTGAAGTTGTTGCTTTGAGAAATTCCCTCTCAGATCCTTTGCACAAATTATTATTCAGTGTATTGTCTGTGACTTCATGGGTTGTGTTGATAAATGATTGTGTCAGATTTAGAAAAAAAAAAAAACCTTTTTTATTTTTATTTTTTTTTGTATTAAAGGAAAGTGAAATTGCCAAAGTGATGGACCAGATTACAATTTTATTTAGAATTAAAAAAAAATGAAACAAGCATTAACTCTGCCAGCTTGGATATTGGGTGCTGAGTTTTACTCAGAATTTAGTTATGACAGTTTACTGATCGTAACAGTAAAAAGATAATGGAAATATGTTTGTAACATCTCAGATTGAAGGCTATGTTCAGATTTTGATTTTGAAACTTACAGAATCTGACCACAGGAAATATTTGTGACTGCTGAAACAGTGACAATCGAAAATGCGGAAGGCATTGTATCAAGTGTAGTCATTGGGTATTGAGGGAGCGAACTGGTGAGAGTTAACTACAGAGTGATTTTCATGTATGTTTTTTTTCCATACTGTTGGTGTGTGCTGTTTCGTAACAGAAGACATGGCAGTCTTTTTGTTTTCAGGCAGCAGAGAAGAGGTTGTGAAGGTTCAAGCAGACGATCCCATAAATTTCACTCAGCTCCTCAACCGTGCTGACATGGGGCCTGGAGAGGTGGGAGGGCTTTTATTGACTTTGTGATTTGTAGTGAACAGTTCCTCAGATTTCTTTTCTTTCTTTTTTTCATGTTTGATACAAGAATTGATGTCTGTGCGTGTGTGTGTGGGTGTGTGGTGTGTGTGTTTTGGTTGGTATTTGTAAGAAGAGAAAGAGAAGTTATGAGTTGTGTATGTTGTTAAATGATGATCTAGAGATTGGTGACATGTGGAGACATGTAGAGCATTTGAGGTTCTGTTGATGTAACTGATTTTAACTGAACCTGTGTGCACTTGGAAAGCATGAGGCAAATTTTTTTTTTTTTTTTGATCAAATTTGCGACAGTGCAGACATGCAGAGCATGCGGAAAAGCTTTATGCCTGTTTTTCATTCAAATGGTGTAGATTTGTAGGGCATGACAGGTGATATTGAGAAGTGACTTAAATCAAAATCAACAACCTTGCAGAACTTTGGAATGTATGAGGTTGTCAAAGTGTGGTGTGTGATGATGGTTGACTTTTTTCTTTTTTTTCAAATCGGTGTAGAATACATTTATGTCAGACCTTGCTGGTGTCTGTGTGCAGAATCTGTTCGAGTTGACACTGTCCCAGGCTCTGGGCATGTCTTCCAAGAAGGATGCAGACCCCATCGGGTCCTCCAAGTTGAGCAAGGTGAGTCTGGACTCGGAATAGACCAGCTGTCAGGCAAGGGATTCCTTTGGCTAAGAGTAACAGCAACAACACAAGAAGTGATGAATTAAAAGGTGGAACTGGGGAAAGCAGTATTGAAACTAACTGAAGAATTGAAAAAAATATTGAAATGAGGAGAGATCTGAAAGAGTTTGGAGTAGGGAAAAGTGAGCAAAAAAAAACACCAACAAGCACACACACACACACACACACACACACAGAGAAAATGATTGAAGTATGTTCAAAAAAGAAAAGAAAAATTTGATTATAAATCTAATAGTGTTATAAGTAATGTTCAGATCTGATGTTTTAAAGGTGTTGATGCAGTATGGTGCAAGACCTCTGATCTGCAGGTATGCTGCTGGCATGTTCCAGGTCACCCAGCTGACAGGATTTTCTGACCCAGTGTATGCTGAAGCCTATGTGAATGTGAATCAGTATGACATTGTGCTGGACGTGCTAATTGTGAACCAGACAGCCGACACCTTGCAGAACCTTACCTTGGAGCTGGCCACCTTGGGTAAGTATGTTGTAATGTATTATTCATTTTTGTTTTTGCAGTTTATATAACTTTTACCGTAACGGAAGATTTTTCTGTGTGAAATCTGGACTAGGAAAGTGCATAGATACAGTGCCATTTAAGTACACAAACTGTACTTTGGCTCACTAATGCAATAAGCGACAGCGGTTTGCTATCCCTGCCTTGCACACAATAAAATCTGTACCAACAAGAACCCGGAAGGGGCCACGTGCCTTGCGCATGCACAGATCATTCCTCTTTTCACTGCAGCCATATTCCCAGCAAGCCTTGTGCACTCCGAGCCGCTAAGTATTGTTTACTTTTTCTTGCAATTGATTGATTGTTGCCGCTGATTTTGTTGTTCTTTCATATGCTTTCACTTTCGGGTGGCAAAGCCAGGATTCGTAAGATATCGCCTGTTGATCTCTCCAACTCGCAAGCCGTTTTTTTTTTTTTATGGCAAATCGAAGCTCTCTGTCTCTTCAGCATTCTCTCTCCCCCGTCTTTGCTCTTTCTCTTCTCCTTCAGCTGGGGTCTCCTCAGCTCAGCTGCAGTTCTCTTTGAGGTGACGGCAACTCCCTGCAGTTGCTTGGCAGTGCAAAACGTGCTCATCCCCCTCACATGAGTTTTGCGCAACTCAGGTGGTATGGAAATAATGTGAACCAGGACAGGAGTGTGATTTTTTTCTGTGATTGACTCGGCTGCGGTTCTGTCGATCCTGCATCCTCATCCCCCCCCACACCAACCCCCTTTTTAACCCCCCTCCCCCTTTTTAACGCCCTTCCCCACACCCCTGCCCCACCCCCACCCCTGTGATCGACTAAACAAGGGAGACAAAAATCCCTTTACGGTTGTCTGACACTCAGTCAGCCCTGGTTGTCTCCCTTCCCCGCTTGACCAACTCGGCTGCAGTTCTGTCGATCCTGTCATTGCAACCTGTCTCTTTTTCAGTCTTTGTATGTTTTTGTGTATCTTTTGCATTATGGTCTATATTGTATCAAACTTTGCTGGAGATGGACATTTTGTGTAACCAGTGGTGTTCTAAGATGCCATGCTTTCTGTTATAATGATTTTTTTTTCATGTAATTTTGCCAGGGACAGTTCTCTTTTCACCATAGGCAAAGCATATGCTTCACTCAGTCTGTTGATCACCTTGATTTGTCGTCTTGTGAGAAAGACTGGCACTCAGTCCATTGCTTAAAGTCTAGTGGAGAGGAGAAGAGGGCAAGGGGAGTAACTGAACTGGGAGTTTCATGCTTCTCATGGAATACTGGACGCAGTTTGGATGCTAAAACAAGAAGTGCTGAGTTGGGGAACCCAAACAAACAGCAAGTCAAGATCTGAGAAACAAGGCATGCAGATGTCTCTGACACGTGGCACTGTAGTCAGTTCCTTTTTCTTGTCTTTTTTTTTTCCTTATTCATGCTGTCTGCAGATTGCCTTCAGTGTTATACATACTCTCACTTTTCTTGTTTTTCGTACTTTTTTTTTTTTTCTTTCCTAATGAAAACTTGAACCTCCAGCTACTTTTGAATTCATCTTCCTGCAGCAGTACAGCTTCTGTGATCAGGATGAAATGAAATTTCAAACATCTTTCTGGACATTACTGTTTCTTCTGTAGTGGACTTTATTCCTTGTGTTTGTTTGGTACGCGCCCCACTGACTATCATCCCCTGACATTACTGCGCTAGTATGGATCAGCCCGGTATCGTTCCTGACATTAAGTAATGGTGCATGTATGGTACTTTGGCTTCTTTCTTTGCTGTCAACTTTGCAAGCCAGCACAAAAGACACTTACGTTAATCTTTCACCAGTGTGGCATTATGAGCCACAGCATATTTTGACCTTGATGCATCTTCCCTCACAATGTTTGCAGGTGACTTGAAGTTGGTGGAGAAACCCCAGCCACTGCTGCTGGCCCCACATGACTTCTGCAACATCAAGGCCAACATCAAGGTTGCCTCCACTGAGAACGGAATTATCTTTGGAAACTTGGTAAAGCATCTCTGTCTTTCATGTTGTATCTTTTTTAACTGAAGAAAGGAGTATCATGTGAAGTATGCTATTCAGGAGTGCAGGTGGTTGAAATTGGCATTTCTAATTTGTGGTCAGATTTTCAAGTTCACATTTCAGTATTTTTCTTGAGAGCTAATCAGAGGAAAGCTGTCATTGTTGAAAATGTTAAAGATTGGCATTGAAATATTCTGTCATTTGGGGGAAAAAAATAATCAGATTTACTGTAAGTAATTTGAAACTATGAATTCAGGACAGCTTGACAGTTTTAGCAGTCATTCTTGAATATGCTTGAGCTTTTATTGTAATATTCTGTCATTTTGGGGGAAAATCAGATGCTGTAAGTAATTTGAAACTACAAATGCAGAAAGTTTGACAGTTTTGACTGTTGTACATGGTAAAAGTGTACAGAGATAAAAAAAAGAAAGAAAAATATCAGGACTGTTCATATTGCTGTTTTTGCCGTGCAACAGTGTATGATGTAACGGGCGCTGCCAGCGACCGCAACTGTGTGGTGCTGAACGACATCCACATCGACATCATGGACTACATTGTGCCGGCCAGCTGCACAGACACCGAGTTCCGGCAGATGTGGGCAGAGTTTGAGTGGGAGAACAAGGTGACAGTCAACACCCAACATCACCAAGCTCACTGACTACCTTAACCATGTGATGAACTGCACCAACATGAAGTGCCTCACTCCAGAAAAGGTCAGTGGCACTGAGAGGCTTTTGCTTCCTTGCTTCTCCTTTTGTAATAGTTGGCTTTTTTTGAGAGTTGTGCTTCTTTTAAAGAAAAGGGGTAGGGGGGAAGAAAGATAAAGATTGTGAAGTAAACTTGGGCAGCTGGTTTTCTTCTGAGCGAACTTGGGCAGTTCATTTTCTTCTACAAGAAATTGAAACTTAAAGAAAAAAAAGAAGGTTATTTCTTTGGGTGTTTGTTAAACGAAAATGTTTCTGTTACAACTTTCAATCTTCCCGTAAGCTATTAGCTCCTTTTGTGGAGTGTTTTGTTTTTGAGAGCTGCTGTTCTCCCGTGTACGTTTGAAAGTTCTGAAAGGCCATGTCATATTGGTGGGTATGATAATGGTAAAACTACATTAAAAAAAAAAAAAAATTTTAATGCCATCTTCAAATCTTTTCAGCTGGTTTTGTTCTTTAACCACATTTCCAGATCACTTGCTCACTCTTTTACCATCCTTCGTTATTTTCTGATGGCTGAAAAGACTGAGGTGATAAGTGGTGAGAATTCTTAATATAAACTGTGCAGAAGGACGTTTAGTTTTTTGCAAGGTAATTTCTCTCGTCAGTTTGTAGAATACTAACTAGCCTGAATTCTGACACACACACACAAAACAGAGAGCTAAAATTTTGTGCATTTATACATAAACTGGCTTGTCAACAGAAAGGTCATGGTAGATTTCAGTCTCCTGGAATACTTAAGTTTCATCTTGCGGTGAAGATAGTCGTAGCAAGAGATGCCAAGGGACACTTTGCCATTTCAGCAATGTCCACTTAAACGCTGAGACAAAGGAAAAAGAAACAAAATGTTTGCGGAAACTGCTTCATTGGAACAGGATGGCATGAGCAGAGTGTTTTTACATGGAGTCACTTTACAGCGAGAGAGAAAACAAAATCTTTGGGAAAGCTTTCTTTGTTAGAAGAGGATGGCATGAGCAGAGTGTTTTTACATGGAGTCACTTTACAGCGAGAGAGAGAAAAACAAAATCTTTGGGAAAGCTTCTTTGTTAGAAGAGGATGGAATGAGCAGAGTATTTACAAGGAGTCAGGACAAAGGAAACAAAGTGTTGGCAAGCTTCCCATGTAGGAACGAGATGGAACGAGCAGAATGTAGACACGGATTCAGTTCTTACAGGAGAGAGGAAACTAAACGATATGGAAACTGTGTTGTAGGTATACAGTTGAATGGGGGTGGTGTTCACATATGATAGCTTGGCATAGGAAGGAGGAAACAAAATCAGTGTGAAAGCTTTCTTTTAGAAACAGGTTGGAATGGGCAAAATCAGCGCATATTACCTAAGATTGAAAACACAAAATCTACAATAACGTTACACAGCTGCTTACACGAACTTAGGATTTTTAGTGTTCACTTCGTCTTCACAGCTGTTGGTGAAATGTGAATGTGAATTCTGTAAGAGCTGTACAAGTAACACGCATTTACCCTAAGCTTGATGACGATTGAATTTGGTTGGTGTACTTCACGTAGGCTTTGTCGGGAGAGTGTGCTTCATGGCCGCCAACATGTACGCCCGCTCCATCTTTGGGGAGGACGTGTTGGCCAACCTGTCCATAGAGAAAGCCATCCACATGGGCAAGGACGCACCTGTGCAGGGTCATGTTCGCATCAGAGCCAGAGCCAGGTAAGGACTGGATGTGAGTTGAGTGGGTAGGGATGCAGGGAGATAAGAGAGGCCTGGAGGGGCAGAGTTCATGTGACAAGTCAGTATCATGTGCATACTTGTAAAAAGTCCAGTGGGTTTTTTTTTTTGTTTTTGTTTTTTTTTTCCAAGACAGACATTGCACCAGAATTAAGAATTGTAAAGGAGATATTTGAAGTTTTATGGTGTGATCCCACAGTATCGTTTGTACAGTTGGTTTCCAGTTTAATGCATGCCTTCACCTCTTATGAATGATGGTTATCATTGGAACCATGAGCTAGAGTTTCAGTTTCATCAAAGAGATGTCCCTGTGTGTGAACCGATCTATGTGTGCTACTCCCAGTTTGCTAAGCCATGAGAACGCAGTGCATAAGGTTCACATCTAGATGACTGAAAGAATGAAGAACTAAACAGAACAGATTTGAGGAGGTCTCATGGACCAGACTTCGCAGATGCCTGACCTGTGCATTGAACCAGCATGCTAATCAGACCTTGGATACATAGCTAATGTCATCTGCACTGTAACGAGTTACATGTGTGCGCGTGTGTGTGTGCGTGCACATCTGCATGTGCGTGTGAGTGCGCATGTAAATGCATATGTGTGTCTGCCTGTGCATGGTGTGTGTATGTGTGTTCATGTGTGTGTGTATGCATGTGTGGTAATGGTGGAGTGATTGTTTAAAGGATGGCATATCTCTTAATCGATTTTAGGGGGAAAAAAAATGACAGTAAAAAAAGAAATAGATATAAGATGATAAGATAAAAAGCAGAAAATGAGACAAAAATGGTTCCTCGTTCCTCAAGAACTTACACTTGGCATGCCGTAAGATTTTTTCCCCCATGATGTATGCATTGCTCGCTCCAGATGGCTACTAGCATGGATTGTCGTGTCACTGAGGAACTGATTCTGATTGCAGGGAATGGCTCTGAGCATGGGCGACAAGATCAACCTGTCCCAGAAGAAATCGGCCAAGACCCTGCCTGCCTAAATGACTTCCTCCTAGTTGCAGACTGTCTGGAGTCGGGCTGCTAGCCCGTAATTCAGGCCATTTATTGGGGAGCAGCACTGGACTGGTATCACAGTTGGGAACTTGGAAGTTGAATGGCTGAACAACTGTGTACAGGAAGATGAGAATGATACAGGGAACATGTTGTGCTGGTTATTGTAGTATGGGCATGGTTTTGGTATTGTGATTGATACTTTGTTCTCCCACATCGCGTCTTCAGTCTGTACATTTGTGATATTCTTCTGGAACCTTCAAGATGGAATATGACACTGGGAGTATCAGATTGGAAGTACATGACTTTAACAGTCTCAGAATCGACTGTTTGCCACTTGATGTGGATTGAGAATACTTGTTTGCTCAGAGAGCAAATTAGTTATTTGGTTAATTTGTGCTAAGCCATCATAGAAGACTAGATTATCCACTTTAAAGAAACCCATAGACAACTTCTATGGATGGTATAGTGTTGGTTAGTATAGGGTCTGATTACTTGTATTGTTCATGATGTCGAGTTTTTATTTAAAAGAATGTTTACTATTCGAAAATGCTTAGTATGACATGTTTTCCAGTTTTGGTTAAACGATAGAAAAAGGAAAACATCATTGATAGCAAATTGAAGGTGTGTATTAGAAGTTTCTTTGTCATATTCGTCATAAGATAGTCACGTGACGCCCACCCTACTCCCGCCTACGGAAGATGCCGAAGATTGTGTACTGTCCCGTCATCTCTACTTCGGCCTGTCGCCCAAGCAAGATAAGTCTTGTGCTCTGTCTCACCTATACTTTGCCTTTGTGTAAAGATTGCTGTGTTTGCACTCTGTACTCATTTATCTGTGGCTTCCGCTTATATCGTGACGTGTGAGGTTATCGGATGGGCTAGCATTCTAACCTTATTTACTGAAATTTTTTCTCGCGATCGTGGTGCTCCCGGTTCTTGTCTATTTGCGTAACCGGTTCGAGGTTGATCAACATTTTCCATCGCCACGTCCATCGCGTTTTCTCTGCCTCCCTTTGTCCATCGGCCTTGCATTCTCGCCTTTACGGCCTTTTCGCCCCTAAATTCCGATTTCTATCTCGCCGTTACTTGTATACCACGATTCCACTATCTCATCTGCGACGATCGCGGGTCGGTTTCGTCGCCATCTTTGTTTTGCGCCGGTCTTCATTCCTTGTCGCGCACCAGCTTTCTAGCCCACGCTATTACACGTGGTTTTTGTCGTTCGGAATTTGCTTCCTACACTTGTTTACACCCCTCCCATTCATTGCCGCATTTTTCGATCGGCTTCGTGTGCGTGGCGATCGCATCGCCCTTCGGCATTGCTGTTACACGTGGCGTTACTCAGCACTTTTGGTTCACGCCACTGCCGTTGCTCACGCACGTTTTTTCGTTCATCGCTACTGCGTTTTCTGACACTGTGCGAGCTTGTTTACTTTTATATTTCCATTGTGTTATATTGCTATTGTGTGCGCACGGTCGATCGACCTGTATACCCTCCTCGATCGACCGTCGTGTTAACGATCGTGTGCTCCGGTTTTGCTCGGCGCCATTGCCCAAAATGGTGAAGGACTCGGTTGGGCCGAGCAGCTCTGACGTTCAGAGTTCGCTCGCTTTCCCGGAGGACCAACGAGTTGGTTCCAACTCCGAGCAGACCGTTCGTTCTTCCCGCGGGAGAACGGACGGCCGCGGTAGTTGGAGACGACCTTCCCCGCGAAGGGGACGCGGGACTTTCCCTCCTCTACCCGACCGCCGGACGCACGACCGTTGCGTTCGAAAGCTACTAGGCAATTGGCTGCTATTCCAAATGCTTATCGTTCACCCTGCCCAGAAAATCAAAGGGCAAGGCCCCCCTTAAGGGATCCACTCAAGTCTAAGCATCCAAGCGGGATTCCGCTTCTCCTCCAGCCACCCTGCCTTCTAGCTTTCCGGCGCATAGTCAGACATCCGTTTACTATGCCCAGTCACGCGACCCTCGCCCCCGGGGACCTTTGCCGAGGCGCGGACAGGCACGGGTGACGGTTTTGGACTGGAACCTCCACCCGTCACTCGCATTTATGAGACGCGCGGGTCCCGTCTCCCCCCCCCCCATCTGGACTCGCCGTCTCACGACGCTCTCTTCCCCACCGTGCACAGGTGCAGCCAACACCCCCTGCACGGAGCGTCCCGTTATCTCCGACGCAGTTTTATGGCCACGTCATGGCAAGACCATGCACATGACCATAACTGGGCGTATGGGAACACCGAGTGCCTCCACCGGTTGTGAACATACACAAGGACGGCCGATCTACCCCCCGCTCGCCCGTCGCAGGTTCCCCTAGGGGTTCAGGACGCTGGGGGTCCGACCTACTCGGCCCCCCTTTTGGGCAACGTCCTCGGTCCCGTTCCTCGGGGGGAGGATCTACCAGCGGGACCACGGGTAACCGGCCCTATTCCCCTGGGTCCCAGCGCCGGGGGGGGGGGGGGGGGGGACGACATACCATGGTCGAACACTACCCCCCCTCTGCTGCTCAAGGTTACCCCGGTCCCCGGGGAGTCCCTGCACAGTACCCTGGGCCGCCACAGCCCGCTTATCTCCCCGGGGACCAGTGGCTCTATGCCCCCGAGAGAGACCAGTGACTTTACACCCACTCCCAACCGGAACAGCTATATGGTCGCTTGTGGCACCCAATCTCACAGACCTGGGTCGACCTTGGTCTCCCACCTCGGGCGCTGTCCGATCGGCAGTCCGGGCTCTCCCACCCTAGCCCGTCTGCCGAGCACAGAGCCACGAGGGGGCCCTCCCCCCCCCCCCCCCCCCCCCCCCCCCCCCCCAACGAGGGCGGGACCCTCACGCACACGCACCCGCGCAGATGCCCCTGAGGAGGACCTACCTTCCCAGGAATTCGACTCCCCCCACACCCCGAGGACGACGACGATGAGGACCTCTTCTCATCCCTTTACGATATCCGCACCATTGACCGGTTTCGACCGGACTTGGAGTCGAGGGAAGCCCCTCCCTCTGCCGATATCTTGGCCTTCCCTGACATCATCGTCGGGCCGCCCCCAGCCCAACGCAAACTCAGGCTCGTCGCTCCTCAGTCCCTCACTTCGCTGTGGGAGAGTCCGGCAATCCGCGCCAGGGGTGCAGACGCCGTCCCCCCGCCGGGTCAAGACCTTCCCCCCGGCCCAAATGCGACCCCCTTCGGCTCCCTCCTCGGGACCCGCAGGAAGCACCCAGTGACCTCCCTTTGCAGACAATCCGGCGACCAGGGAGTGGGCCATCTCCCAGTCTGATTGTCGCCTGATGCCCAACCGGGCCCCCCTACTTCGGGCACCATCTCCTTTAAAGCATTAAAGGACTGGGACCGAGTAGCCCGGATGGGCATCTTACACATCATTGCAGGGCATGCCTACCTTACCATGCTCTTGCAGAGGGCGGAGGTACTCTGGCCTGGGGATGACGGCGCCGTCCCAGTGCCTTCGGACATACCTCCGAACCACACCATGAGGACGAATCTCGCTTATTCAGCGATCCCTTTATGCGACACCTAGTCAACAGGATATCGCATCACTTGTCGGCTGCGGCGGACAGCGCAGCAACAAGCCACTTCTATTGCCTGCTAGTGGCCAGAAACGCGGTGCTTTCACGCTCTTCACTCCCCGGCACTCAAGGCTTCCCTTCGGTGTGTCCCGGGCCAGGATCACTCGCACTTTGGCGAGTACTCCACCTCGGATATGTCCCTTTCGGTCGAGGAACGCATGCAGGCGGCGTCCTTTGCCCCCCGGCCTCAGCCACGCCCTTCCAGGCCCCCCTATTGGTCTTACCCCAGGTCCATCGGGCCCACACCGTATCCCCGACAAGCCCCATCTCCCAACGCCGGGCCGGCTAAGCGCCCTCTAGATTCGCAGAGGTCGAAATCGAAACCTCGCCAGCAACTCCATTTTCGGTTCGGCCAACAGGCACGCCCTCTCCAGTGACTAGGGGACACACCCGCGGTGGGCACGGAACAGGAACAACCCCCCACCAGCCCAACCCGGGTTTTTTACTCCCACCTGTTCGTGATCCCCAAACCCTCGGGGAGATGGAGGCCCATCCTCGACCTCTCTCCCCGCCCTCCCAGATCAGGGACTCCATCCACCACCTAGATTGGGCCACCTCCATAGATCTGAAGGATGCGTACTTCCAGATCCTCCTTTACCCGGCTCACAGACGTTACCTCCGGTTCGTCTGGCAGGGTCGGGTGTTCCGGTTCAAAGCTCTCCCCTTTGGTCTCTCCCTGGCACCCTTCCTCTTCACGAAGGTTGTCAAGGAGATGGCCGCCCTAGCCAGACAGGAGGACATGCGCCGCCTCCTGGTGTACCTCGACGACTGGCTTGTCCTGGCCTCCTCCCGGGCTCAGTGCAGTGCTGAGCCCACACCACGCGCCTCCTCAGGCTCTGTTCCACCCTGGGTTTTGTAACCAACCCCTCAAATGCGAACTCATCCCCAGTCAGAGGTTCTCTTTCCTGGGCATGAGTTTCGACACGATTGCCATGAAGGTCCCCCCCGACCCCAGAGAGGTCCGCTGGGATAGTGGACCTCTTCTTTCGCCTCTTAGGGATGATGAAGTCCCTTTCAGCCCTCATCCGCTAGGTCGGGTCCCCAAACCCCAGCTGCAGAGGGAGTTCCGTCGTCGGCGGTCCCAGACCTCGGACCGCTGGGCCCTGACCATTCCCCACGGCCACTGGTTCTCTGGCGCCACGGACTGGCGCCACGGACGAATGGCTCAATCCGTCCACTTTGACCACCGGCGTTCCAATCTCTCTCCCAACTCAGTCCCTCAAACTGTACACGGACGCCTCCAACTCGGGCTGGGGGGGCCCACTTGGGGGACAGTCATGCCTCGGGGGTGGGACGCACAGATGGCACGCCTCCACATCAAGATATTAGAATTGGAAGCGGTCAGGCTGGCCTTCCTCCCACTTCCAACACCTAATCTCGCCCAACTGGTTCTCCTCCTCACGGACAACACGTTGGGTAGCCCATTACATCAGGGGGGGGGGGGGGGGGGGGCTCACTCCATCCGGCCTCTCCTACGGACAGAGGCCCTCCTTCGCTGGTGCCACGCACGGGGAACCACCCTCCGTGCGAGACATACAGCAGGGACACGCAACATCCTGGCAGACTCTCTCAGCCGCTCAGGGATCCTTCTGCACACAGAGTGGACCCTGAACAAGCTGACGCTAACCACAGTATGGGAGCACTGGTTCAAGCCCATGGTCGACCTCTTGGCGACCCGCTTCAACCATCGCCTTCCCATGTATGTCTCTCCCGTCCTGGATCTCCGAGCGTACGCGTCGTCGATGCGCTCTCCCTCCCCTGGACGGGACTCATCGCGTACACCTTTCCCCCTTCCCAATACTTCACAAAGTGATCAGGAACAGGCTGGAGAGACCCAAACTCATCCTTATAACCCCGTGGTGGCCGCCCCCAGTTGTGGTTCCCAGACCTCAGGTCCCTAACTCTCACGTTCCCCCTCTCCAGCTAGCCCCTCGGTGGGACTTGCTCAGACAACCTCGCTCGGGCCTCCCTCACTCCACCCCCCAGATGCTTCGCCTACACGCTTGGCTGATATGCCACCAAATTGCGACCACCGGTCCCCCCGCCTCCCCCGCGGACAGACCCCGGTCTGTCCTAGATACCCTGACAGAAGCGGGGGCATCGCAGTGATTACGGGACTTGGCCTTGGCCTCGCGTAGGACCACCGAGTCCCTCTACAATTACCGATGGGAGAGATGGGTCACATGGTGCACGGCTAACTCGGTCCCCTACCTCCTCCCCTCCAACATCCAGATAGGCAATTTCCTATCCCATCTTTCGTCCTCTCGAAAGCCCTCTGCTAGTTCCATTTGGGGCTACAGATCGGCCGTATGCACCACCATCCATCCGTCAGTTGGGCGGCCCATCATTCGACAATGACTTCTCAGACAACTATCTCGGGGGGTGGCCCTACGGGAAGCTCAGTCCCCTAGGCGCGCTCCCATGTGGGACCTCTTTCTGGTTCTTGACTCCCTCAGAAAACCCCCTTTCGAGCCCCTCCGCGCTATTCCCTTTGACATTCTCTCCTTCAAGACCACCTTCCTTCTCCCTCCCTGGCCTCAGCCAGGAGAAGAAGTGGGATTCATGCCCTCAGTGGTGACCCTCGGGACATTGCCTTTCACAGAGACGGCTCGGTCTCGCTTAAGTTCCTGCCGGTTCTTAGCGAAGAACCAGGAACCAGGCACGTCCTCTCCTTCCCTGGTTATCCGCTCCCTAGCGGATATCTTAGGCAGCGAAGGCGGCGGGGACATGGACCTGTGTCCCTCTAGGTGCCTCAGATACTACTGGGAGCGTTCCCGCCCCAGGCGTTCCTCTCAGAGAAGCCTCCTTATTTTTCCATCTACCCCAACAGCAAGAAAACATCTCGGCGGGCTCGATTTCTAGGTGGCTATCCAATACTATCAAATCTGCCTATGCCCAGGCCCACAAAGACCTCCCAGCAGCCCTTTCCCCTCGAGCCCACGAGGTCAGAGCGCTGGCCACGTCCACAGCGTTCCAGCACTCTGTCCCCGTGCGCCATCTCCTGGAGGCAGCCTACTGGCGTTCGGAGAACCCTTTCATAAACTTTTATCTAAGGGACATCCGCATGACCAGGGCTGATGGTTCTAAGGGGTTTCATTTGTGGCGGCCAATGCAGCCATAACAGTTAACCCAGGAACCATTAGGGCGCTCAGCCCTCCTCCTATTCCTTTAAATTCTGCTATGGTCTGACATGGTATAGTATACGACGCCAAAATGGGGAGTTTTGTATTATACTCCCTGTTTGGCTAAGTATACTTACCATGTCAGACTCTAATGCCCCCCGCCCTACCTTCCCCGCTAGCGCCAAGGTTCCCTGGGGTTGCCTTGCGCGCAGGCCTCGTTGATGACGGGACAGTACACAATCTTCGGCATCTTCCGTAGGCGGGAGTAGGGTGGGCGTCACGTGACTATCTTATGACTGCATTTGCCACAAAACTTCGGCCTGACTGCATGCTCAGTCATGAAAGCCAGGCTCATTGTGTCTCCCCTGCTGGAGGGTGTGTCTATATCCATGTCCATCTTATGACGGTTCCCTCAAATTGCTGGCACTGCAGACTTTGACATGAAGTCCCCAGAGATGTGAACATGGAGAGGAGCAGGAAACTGAAGTCACCACAACAGCAGGGCGTGAAGGGCCTTTTTTTTCATATACGAGAAAGAGTGTTCCATTTTGGTCCAAGATTACATGAAAGGACGAAATTCCACTCTTCGTTTTACAGTATCCTGCTATCAACCAGGACTGTCAGATACTGACAACTGCAGTGCTGGTTAGGAAATTTGAGCAATGCTGTCAGGATGCGTGCATATCGCTCTCAGGATGCATCCATTTAAATGAATTAAACTCATCTGCTTGGTTCCAGTCCTTCCCACATGATAAGCACTATGGGGGGAATCGATTGTCACTGAAGAATCGAGCAAGTATGCCTCTCATGGAACAAGAGCCCATGACTTAAAAGCCCATAGCATGAATCATTACACCACAGCATCTAGATGTTACACCTCTACACACTCTGTAACACACACACACACACACACACACACACAAATGCTTGTGCACAAATATTTATTTCTCCATTTGATTGACACAGAAAAAAACCCAAACAAAACAAAGAAACAAACAAAAACGAAAAAAAAAAACACGCATCCTGAGAAGATAGAAAACAATATGGAACAAACGGAACAGCTCCATTTCTTCCACAGCAAGTGAATAACCAAAGCATACACTGCGGCTCAGAATCCTTGCAAGTCAGCAGGGGTGGTGGGTTTATTGAGGGCTATCTGCTGTTTTTTGTTTTAAAGGGTGCCTCTTCCTATTTCACATACCATGTCTTTCTTTTTCTTTGAAAACTAATGGTGCAAGGTCACCCTGTTTGTGCACGAGGATGGGACAAGAGGTGTTTATTTCTGCACTTCTCTGATGTCGGTCTTGGAAAATAGCCTCAATATAATTTCTAGTTGGCTATGGCAGAAACCCATTGAAATTTCACAACAAAGAAATGGGGGTGGGGGGGGGAAATACTGTGTAAATTTTGTGCAAGTGTCTGAGGGGAGGGGATACTGTAATTTTGTGCAAGTGTCGCAAATCAATCATTTGGGAGTGTCTCCAACTCAAAACCCACTCGAGAATGTCCCTGACCTGTGGAAGTCGGCTTCCTTCCATCAACCTTATTAAAATATATGCCAACTTTGCATGTGTACACCATTTACAAGTTTCAAAATATAACTGCTATTGTCTTTGATGGGGAGAGGTAAGCATGTGTTCAAGTGCAGGGCCCCTTCATTTGTTCCAAACAATATTTTCACCAACACCAACTCGTACAACATATCAGCTATTTCTGTGCTTCAGTTATGTCATCCAAGTATACATGCACAACAAGATGACCATTTTCTTTCACGAATGAAGCTTCCATGATCTGCAGAGATACTAGGCTAAATCCATTTTTAGCAATCCAGACAAGAACCACCTCCATCCCACTCCAACCCCCTTCTCCACAAAAAAAAATCTGACATAGATGAGTACGAGCAATAAAAAAAAAAAAAAAAAAAAAAAAAAACCAGAACAAAAGCCAACAGCTATTCATTATCTGAAATACACAGAATTATATTTTGATAGGAATGAAAAAAAAAAGTTCAACAAATATTTTTTGTAGTCATCCAGACAGTATCCAGTAAATGCAAGTCCAAGAATATAGCCAAGAAAAATGGTGGGATATTTCCATTCACTGCAAACATCACAGCTCTAACACCTTGAAAAGTACACTTTTATTATTACAAACTTGAAGGCATGTATACTGCGAATATTCTGACTGATGTTCTTATAAAATATCAAGTACAAAAATAGGATTTGTCATGCTTCACAACATCAAAGCAATATCCATGCATGGCATTTCATTCTTTTAGACGACTGCTTCCAGCAGTCCAATATGCAGCACTGGCTCTCAGGATTTATCAGGATTTTTTTTTTTAGATTAAAAAACATCAACCTTGATATGTTTGGAAAAATGGGAACAAAGAGGAACCTTAAAGAAAAGAAAAGATAAAAAACAAAAAACACCTTTGAAACCGAAACAAAATAACATGGTTTTGATGAAATAATAAAATACTAGGGGGGAAAATAAAATTCACCTTATATGAAGAGAGAGAGAACATTCTTGCAATGCAGTTTTGGGGTTTCTACCAAGATTTTGACACTTCATTTTTTTGTTAACTTGTCAATGTCCTTGTGATCTAAAGATCTTTTACTTGCACTTGCACTGCACCATGTGAATTATCCTATATTTTAAACTGCTATTCTTTTCACACACACTCACACGCATGCACATGCACGTGCAAAACAAAGAAAAACAACAAAAATTTAGGATTCTCTCTTTGAAAAAAAAAAATTCACATACTCTTTTCAAACTTTCCTCTATTACAATCAACAATCAATGGAAGCTCTTGTTTAGCACACTAATGGACACAAAAGCAACCCTGTGGGACGTGGGTTCTGTGATCTTTCATGCCCTGCTCATGAGGTGACTCCTCTCTTCTCCCCTGTCCATGGAAAGAGACTGTGTCAAAGGCTTCAGCACTGGCATGTTCACAGGGACTGGTGTTGGATGCATGTGCTGGCACCTCCCATAGAGAGATGAGGACAAAGTGGTGGAAAAAAAAATGAAAAAAAAAGTCTGTCAGCAAGGTAAAGAATTTGTTATGCAGCATCTTTGTCAAAAGAATCCAAAACATGAATCAAAGATTGTCCGGTAGAGATAAGACATTAGTTAAAACCACTCAACAATTTTAAACCTGATAAAACATTCGTACCTGGTCTCTCAAGACGGACGGGTGAAACCTCATCACAAAACAGTTCTACAGAAGAAAAAAGAACAATACCAGATGTGACACCCTAAACATCTGCTGCCAGTAATTTGACAATACTAGTATTTCTCTGTGTAGAGCACACTTACTGCAGACACTGAGAACTGAGCTGCACTTTAAAAAAAAATTTTTTTTTGAACATCACCGTATCCCACACATCAAAATGTTATTATGCAATTTTAAAAACCAGGACTACTAGCCCCAGTACCAGCCTTGCCTGAACGTTCAATCATGCAAGTATGATTCACAAATGCCTGTTTTACATAACGATAGCATGAAAATACCTAAGGGACAAAGCTAAATCTCAATGCAGTCAGCTATTGCTAATTTCACACCTGACCTAGTCTTCATACCTCGGCTGTAAACCCCAATCAAGACTTGAAAGTTCCTTCATTATGGCAGTCTGTGAATGACACTACTGTATGTTTCGAATCAAACAGAACTTGGAAACGTATCTCTATCACTGAACTAAATCTTAACAAGCTACAAACTTGTACATGAGAGCTTTAATCATAAGAACTAAAATTCTGAACATATGCATGTTCTTATACTTCATAATCTCTGCAACACCACCACTTCGAGCAACATCCCCAGACAAATAGAAAAGGTAAAAATGCGGATCTGTAGACCCTTTTACAAATGCCGGAGGACTCGCACATCTCCAGACTGTGAAACAAATAGAAGAAGCAAAATATACATTTCCCGACCCTAAAATACATGGAGGAAAATGAACATCAACAGACCTTTAAAACAAACGGGTGAGGAAAAATAACATCTTCAGGCCCTACAAAATACCTCCAGATCCTAAAACATTGGAGAACAAAGGAAATGACTATTTGTAGATCAAAACTCAAACTGGAGGAATACGACCATCTTCAGTCTATAACACAATTTGAGAGGAAAAGAGAAGGCAATAGCAATTCATTCTTTAAAAGAGTCACTATTACCAAGCTAGACACATCAAGAATTAATTCACCAAAGGAGGCACTTGATCGAAGTCCTCATAGATCTTCATGGCATTGGACAGTACTAAAACCCCAATATCTTTTTTCTTCCTTTTTTTTCTGCACATATACATTTTACAAGTTGTCCTTCCTTCCCTCCCTTTTCCCACCTGTCCCCTTTTCTCCCCCCATCCTTCTCTTAACCCCCCCCCCCCCCCCCCCCCCCCCCCCCCCTCCTCACATCCTGGCACCCTTATTTCCTCTTCTTCCCTCCAATGCATGTCCCTCTCCATACCCCAATTTTTTCACCCCCCCCCCCCCCCCCCCCCCCCCCCCCCCCCCATTCCCCCCCCTTTCCTTTGAACTTGCTTCTAATCTTTATACTGTTTCGCTTCATCAACCAGTCGTATGTTTTTGCTGTGTTGAAAATGCAACTATCTAGTATATAAGCGACTCCCTCTTGAAGCCCATATACCCTAACGAGTCACATGACCAATTTGGAGATCAGTAGGGAACTGTGGATTTGTATGTCCCCCTTCCCCTCCCCTCTGTTAGCTCCCATCCATTCTCTTCTCCCCCCCCCCCCCCCCCCCCCCCTTTCCCTCCAGTCTCTTTCTCCACTGTCTCCCTCCACCTTTCCCTGTGTGTGTTCTCCCCTCCCTTTGTTCCCTCAAACCCCTACCTCCTTTACTCCCCCCCCCCCCCCCCCCCCCCTTTACTGTACCCCATTCCCCTCCTGCTTCCCCTCCCCTCCCCTCCCTTTTCCTATAAGACCCACTTTGAATCTTGACATCACTTCGCTTCCCTACACAGGTGCATATTTTGTTGCAATGAAAAAAAATGCCAATATTACAAACTGTCTCACAGGAGTTATTCACTCTTGATCTGCCTAGTATGCTAATGAATCACCATGCCAAAGTAGGAAGATCAGATCAAAAACCTGTGGATTCATGTAAGTAATATCAAAGTCAAGAAAAACACACGCACACACACACATGCATACACCGAGAGCGCATGTCGGACATTGGATTTAAGAAAGTTTCATGATGGATTTCCTTCTCAAATAAACATCAATCATATACACATTTTTGCTCAGATCATGACTGATCATTCATGTAATGTAGCGAACATAGGTGTATGATAAGTCCAGCTTGGTGTATAAAAAAAAGAAAAAGTAATCATGATTCTAGCTTAAAAAACAAGACTTCAAGAACATAATGTGCATTCATGCAGATAGCATTAAGTTGATGCATGAAATGCAAAACTCCTGTCAGAAAAAAATTCGCAAAATTTAGACGGACACCTGTGCTTTTCAATAGGACACACGCATGCTATGGTGGGAATACAAAACTAAACTGTGCAGCGTGCAGTGTACTTTGTACAAATCTGGTGCAGTACTCCAAGCAAATATTCATACTGTGTCAAATCCCTGGTGCTTTAACAGACTGTTGTATTCACTTTTCTCAGCCTAGCGGATCCACTGTGTCTGGAAGACTTGGCCCAAGCAGCAACATGGATTAGTTTACACAGACTGGTGCAAAAAGACAGAACAGATCCACACAGTAGCTGTGCTGTGATGATACGGAATTCTTCATCAATGATACATATACAGAGACTGGGGGCAAGAAACACCACAGGAAATACTAACAAACCACATACTGATCCTGTAGATCACTGGGAAAGGTCTGCTAACTTGGATAGAACTGGCCGCTAATGCACAACTGAAATAATTTGTCCTATGCCGGACAAACTCCTCCTTTTTTTTTTTTTTTTTTTTTTAAAAGTGGTGTTTCATCCGAAGCACTGTTGTCTGATCAAATAGCATTTGAATATTCAGACTGATCTTTCCAAAAGGAAAACACTAAATGATACAGAGAGACGTAACATTAAGTCATTAGCAAGGAACGCGCTCCAGTGTAGCAAAGATGAGCCCAGCATTAGTGTAGAGTTATGACTTGCCAACATGTACTTCCTTGTATTACTATTGTAGCAATAATTCCATTGTGCAATTTAATACTTACCATTTTCTTGCACCTCTTTATATGACAATTCATATTTGCACATGAAGACACAACTGTGATACAGAACCTTTCAATACATGCAAATCTTTCAACAGGTATTTTGATCCAAAACCGGTTAAGACTGGTGGTGATGTTGAAAAGGAATGAATATTCAGTCCATGACACCTGACAAGCATACCAGTTATTTCAATGGTTTTTACATGTAAGCAGTGAAAGTGCAGGTTATTACACTCACCAAAAGTCTAAGGACAAATAGATACATGGGTATAAATAATTAATTTAAAGCTTTTTCATCACATGCGACAATGGAATGACCAAACCAATCTCCTTTCAGTCAGCTTTTGAACATGCTGTATCTGCCATAAATGACAACAAACTATTACTTCCATGAAATTACCTTATTTCTTCTTTGTTTCAAAGTTCTCACTGATTTGCTGCTCTATCCGATCTTTCTGATCTCCTCGAAATACACACAGCACCATGCAATTTTCGTTCCGATTAGGGCTCAGATTTTCTGAATTACTAACTTCTGCTACAAAACAGTCACACACTAATTTTGTATATGGAGGCAACTCTTTATGATATGACATCCAGCATCTTTGTCATCTTTCAAACATCTGCCCAAACTACTCTTTTGCTAGTTCCAGTATCCACACCATAGAACCACTAGCATTTCTTCCCTCTTTGCTCACTCCCTCTATGTTGTGTGTGTGTGTGTGTGTGTGTGTGTGTGTGTGTGCACATATGCGTGCATGATCATATGCGTGTGCATGTGTGTGTGTGTGTAGGTACTCATGCGAAAGTGTGTGTGTTATGTGCATGCATGTGTGCATGTGCGCATCTGTACATCTATGTTGTATTTGTGACAGCTTGCAAGCCTATTTCCTGTGAGTGCAAATGACTAAAGATTAAGCACAAGAAATGCACATTATTGATATCATCATTACAGCATGACAAAAATCAGACATTCTGTTAAGTTTCACATATGATCAAGACATACAAAAAGGATCAGCAACTATGCTTGTCTTTTTTAATGACAAGCCCCACAAAAGAAACATCAAAATCTATAATACTGCAAACAACATCTGCACATCATCTGCCATGCAAGTAAGAATTAATATGTAAGGCTTACTAACATTTTTCTTCTCATTAATTTCAGATGGTTTTCATGCTGTACACAGTTTCTGCTTGTCATACAAAAATAAAAACAGTAAGAGTCAGGGGCTGATAAAGAACAGTATGACAAAGAATGAGATGAAACATTTTGTTTCAAATGTACATTCTGACATAGCAAAAGATCAAACCGTGTCAAAAATTCTTGCAATCTCACAAAACAAAAACAAATGTGTGGTGGAGGTGGCAGTGAGTGGTGGGAGGGGAGAGAGGTTGGCCAAATCTTTCCATACTTTACATTCATAATGCAAAACTGTTCGACAGCACTCTCAATCCAAGGTTTTCTGGCTTTCACCATCATCAAGGCAACACAATGGGCAAAAACAAACTCATGACAAAATACAATCAAGCAGATACTTTTTTTGTTGTTGTTCGTATCTCCATCAGTCCACTATACAAAGAAAGAAAATCACATGTTCTTTATCCTTCACATTATCAGGGAACATTCCAGACGCAATCCAACGAAAGCACTGGCAAGTTAATGATAAAAAAAAAAGCAAGTTATGGATAGGAATTGTTCAAGATGACAGGAAAAATGAAAAAAGTAAAGATGGCATGCTGTATACTGGAACAAATGGAAACTTCAAACATGACAGGCGTGTGCTGCATTTCCTGTTGAATAAAACGCACATCTGAGAGTCTGCAATTCAATGGAAACTTCAAACATGACAAGTGTGTGCTGCATTTCCTGTTGAATAAAACGCACATCTAACAGTTTGCAATTCAACGGAAACTTACAAACATGACAGGTGTGTGCTGCATTTCCTGTTGAATAAAATGCACATCTGAGAGTTTGCAATGCAACGGAAACTTCAAACATGACAGGCGTGTGCAGCATTTCCTGTTGAATAAAATGCACATCTGAGAGTTTGCAATTCAGTTTAGCTTACTCTGTTTATAAAGGGAACCAAGTCCCCACTATTCACACACAAAAATATGATTTGTACAAAATTCACTACCCCTCCCCCCCCCATACCACCAATGAATAACTATATACAGTGACCCCTCTAACCCTTAAACTGGTAGTCCTATGCTCCATCTCTTTGCCCCCATCCTCCTTGACCTTCTCCCTATCTCCAAGGTACTCAGTATGGATAAGAATAAACACGGATTCCTCAGATCAGAGCAGCAGCCAAATGGTTAAGAGTGCTGGACTCTTAAGACTGTGGTTCAAACCCTAGCAGGACACCTTCAGTGCATACTGCAAGGGCATGAACTCCTTCAAGTCTTCTTTCCCTATTCCTATCAATCAATCAATCAATCTAGCTATCTATCCATAATTCTATACTGCTTGCATCTCGCTCGTTTACACTCTCATCTACTCACATGCAGTCGATAAGAACATACACACTGAACACACTATTATTTCCATGCTGGTATCCAATGCTATACTGCTCATGGAAACACAAAATGCCAGCAATACCAAGCGACCATTACAATGCCCAATCTCAGCATTAACCCTGTTCAGCTCCAGCAAAGGCAAGGTCTGCTGCAGCACCAATAATAGGTGGGGCACAGACTGAGTGCTGGACTGGCCTTATTTCTCAAGCCATGCGACAGAGCGAGAGCTAGACTTGTGGTAGTTCAAAGACCAGTGCTCAACCTAACTTCAAGGGCTGGATACGCTGACAGATGGGACAGCTCAAGCGCTGATTTACTATCTGTCCCTTGCATAGCTACAAATCTTCTGGAGTCAAAGTCTGAAAACCTGGGAATACAGAGGAAGGGGTGGTTGGCTGAAAAAGGGACAGGTCAGCTTTTGACTGAAATTGTTTCCAACTCTCTCAGTTTCACTGGACAAATGAAAGACTTAAAAAGAAAATGCATGCTCCATACATTTGACTATAAGAATTCACGTATCATTTGGGCTTTATGCTTCAAAACTTTATCATCCCTAAAAAAAATATATATATATATTCCCTAACCCCACATTGCAAAGAGAAAAAGAAAAGGAAAAAAAAATCAGTTTTTCTTCATTAAATTTGTGAATTTCAGGATGATTTCTAAATTAGGTACATTCCATTCAAATTTAGTAATGGTTGGCAGCTATGTTCAGGCCATGCTAAACGTTGTTCTCAGGACCAGATACACTGGCAGGTGCGACAGAGGGACAGACTTGTGCTATAGACTGATGTACCTGTTGATCTTCTTAGTGCACACTAACTTTCTTTAGGGGCTTCACAACACAACTAGCCAAGTCTAATGTCCGCGGGATACGATATGACTGTGATATGCAAGACATTCAAAATCAAGATCAATATGTCCATCAAATACCCCTTCTACCAATCAAATAATCTTAAAAAAAAAATCAAAATGTTTGGGCAAGAGGAATGGCAATCCAATCATGCATATTTGATACGAAACGAGTGTGCTTTCAAGTACAATGTGATCATATCGCCACTGCAGTCTGAAAGAAAAACTGGAGAGACCAAGCACATCACACTGACAAAACTAGATTATCAGCCATTTTACATTTTTCTTGAGAATCCATCAAATCGTTTTTCTATAAATCTTTTTTGACGTCATGTACATCATGTGAATTTAAAATACAACAACTAAAAACAATGCTACACACCCTTTCAATGAAATACAGTATGAAGCAGAGCAGTATAAATCCAAATATAAAACCAGAGAGAAATAACACAAACACCTCAAATTCTAAGTTCTGTAGCTTTAGCAGCCTCAACAAAAATGGCAAATGAGGAAAGCAGCTCAATTTCTAATTCTATCAACACCCAAGCCACCACATCTCACAGGACAGAAGAAAGGAAGAGAAACTGTCATCGTCTTTTAGTATGTGTAACCTCTAAATTAAACCACAATCGCACAGACTCACAGAAGAAAACTAGTCACTGTCATCTCTAGCTCATTCAATCTGCCGATAAAGTATATATCTCCATCTTTACATAGAGAGAGGCATAGCTGGGTCCTGTGTAGAGCAGGACCCTCACTCAAGAGTCTGGTCAGTGACTAAGCCACTGCTGTTGTGAAGACAAGGTTTAGTAGTGATGTTTCGACATGCACTGAAACTTTAACAGGTACCACTGATCACTGCCAAGTAGATTCAATGGTAGAGCTGGGCATAGTGTGGACAGACGGCTTCATGACGGCCTGAAATGTAAAGGTACCTTATGGACTGCAATCAATGGCAGCACAGCTGGATAAACCAATGTACGGCTCATACGTACAGGGTGAAGGAAACAGGGTGGGGGTAGATAGGGGTGGAAGGGTGGGAAGTGGGTGGGTGGGGGGGGGGGTATGACAGGGTGTGCTGGAGTGCTTGCGAGAGAACACAATGAGAACCACCAGAAACAAAGAAATAAGACCACCATTAAACAGAAGAAGAAAAATCTAGTCAAGATCAGACCTCCTGATTGGATCCTAAAAACAAAACACTTTCCCCACAAGCACGTGGCACCCTGCGATGATTCACAAATCAACGTCTGCTCCCTACAAACCAAACAAAGCAAGAGAAGGAAAAAAAAAGTTCCGCCTATTCGAAATTACAAGAAGCAAACAAGGGCTGAAAGAAAAGAGTTGGATGATGGCGGAACAGAACTTACATATCCCTCTAAAGAACGGTTCAGAATTTTTGATGCACAACGCCACTCTCCATGAAACTCTCCATGAAACTGTAGTACCACTGCCTTTGTACCCAATCCCTGACCAAGAAACACGCTGGCCAGCTTCAAAGAGACAGTGAAACGGAGTTAAACTGCAGAGTTGCTGCTTCCATCATAGTTTCTACTGTTTCCAGTTTCCTTCAGTTTCGCAGTGTGTCCAGCCAGACACACGAGCGGAGTTCATTTGCAACAACATGCAGAAGACAAAGTAAAGCAATCGTAAAATGGCTTGTACATACATATACAGACATACACATGTAAAACAAAACGAAACAAAAACAATATAAATGCACAGAGTGCAAACACATTCCAAAACTTAAATATGTTATCACAATGAAAGCACTTTGAAAAAAAGTAAAAATGCACAAAAGTGGAATATGTGATGGAGAAAACAAGGCAATCTCACTGAAATTAGATGACTGTTTAAAGAATATTATCACATTTTTACTGTTGTACAAATTAAAAAAAAAAGCCCAAAAGAATGTGACCTCACACAATATTGCAGTTCAAGAGCAACAAACAAAATGAAATACGCAGACTAAAGGACAACAACACACATCTCTCTTTTTAGCAGCTAAGCAACATAAACACTGCAAAAACTGCAGAGGCAACAACACATTACTTCTCCTACTGGTTGCCTGATAATCAGAACCAGATCTTCACAAATTCCTTTTTTATTTTTCAGGATAGCTGACAATGTAAAAGCTACGCAAAGCTGTGAAAATTTCAAGCTTCGCATTGTCATATAGCCAAAATAATTAAATAACAACAGACAGAAGAAGAAAAAAAAAAAACAAGATCTGAATTCTATCCAAACCAGTACTGCTTTTAACTTTGTGTCAGATGAAAAAGCTAAAGCCATTTCTGAAAAATTACAAAAATGAACACGAAGAGAATATGAAACCAAAAATGTTCTTCTGATGAAGAGCCATTGGTTTCTGGTTTATTTTTTTTCCCCCTTTGACATCAGCTAGACCCATCAGATGAAACTATTGTTTAGTCAGTTTTCCATCTTGTGATCCAGACGGGAAATTTCATATGATGATTCTTATCCACAGACAACAACACGCCTTTTGAGACATGCACATTGAAATTAAAGACAGAGATTGAGCAAAAATTATTTCTTAAATGCAAGCTGGCATCTATATGACTTATGAAATAAATCTAAACATATCCAACATCAAAGTTCAGTAAACTGCTTGTCCTCCTGCAGTCAGTAATACGTCTTCTAAGAATGACAAAATCCATCCCATTTTAATTTTCTTTACAGAGATACTTGACTTTTGAAGTCATGAATATATTTGTGTATATAACCTGAAATCTTAATCCTACTGAATCACTAACATTGATGCAAAAAGACTTAAAAAAGGCTAAAACAAAAAGTTTGCATAAACAAAATATACTCACGTGAAACACTACCAATGTTTAAATAACAACAAAAACACCACCTTACAAAAGTAACAGAGCAAAAAATAAAAATCACCAGTCAGCAAATATTGATATCATTCGTATGAAAGAAATACTTCACATTGTTTCATGTAAAATATGGATTACTATGAGTACAATATTTGACAGTGTATTACCAATTAACCTAAATTTGTATGTTTCTGGTGGGCAATTGTGACTAAGCATGATCAGGAAAACTATGTTTCAACAAAATGTTCTTCACACCCATTCTCACAGAAAATTTACATGAATATTCCCATTTCAAGTTTCTTATCTTTCCTAAAAAAGAAAACAATTCACACAGAAATCAAGCACACACACGATGGAAATTAAAACCCAGGTTAACAATCTCACCCTTTTCCTCCTGAAACAGAACTGCCAATTCAACAAATTCAGACAACACTTGCGTTCCCAAATGAACAAAACAGAAACAAGAGAGGACACAGACACACAAAGAGACAGAAGGAAAGACAGGAAGAAGTGAAAAACAGGCATGTGCACGAAAAATACCATTGCTGACAAACTTGAAGCACATTGCACATAAACAACCATTTTTCTAAAAATGCCCAGCACAGTGATACACTGGAAACATCCATTACCTATAGGTTCTGCTGCTCAACCACTTAAAATCCCACCAGAAGAGTTTGTTGACAGCTTCTGTCTGTCCCTTAACCCCCCCCCCCCCCCCCCCTCTTTTTGTGGGGAGGTAAAAAAAAAAAAAAAGTAAGCTATTTGTCTGACAGATGATGATAAAACAAGACTGGAGAGAAACTTCACAGCACTGTGCATTTGAGTCGGCGACGTTTCTTCCCTTCCTGCTTTGACAATGGTCGCTCTTCTGCTTGGAATTTCCTGCACAGGAAAACCAGAATCAAAGAACAGTGGTGAAATAAAGAACCAGGTTGTTAAACTCAGAAAGTGGACAACAATACCTTTTCAATTCTCTCTCCATCTGTCTGCCTTGAGCATTACAGTCCGATTCCTTGACAGGCTAGTTCCCTGTTTGCATTGTCAAAATGTAGAAGGACCAACACTCAATTTTGACAATATGCATGCAAATGTCCCCCTTTTCAGAGGATTCTATTGGTTTGTTTGTATTATGATCAATTTCTTGATTTCTTTTTCTCTGCAGACCAATAAATCAATATATAAATAAACAGGACTGTGATGAGTTATGAGTGGAAATTCTGGAGAAGTTGTCTTGTCAAGAATATCACACTGCAAGCAGCAGCCTTACCTCATGTGCATACTTGTTCCAGAAATCGAGACAAAAACTCCTATACAAAACAAAAAGTTTGGTTGGAAATTTGCGTCCTCCTTTCCCATCTCCTCTAACCCATCCTTCCCATTCCCTACACCTCATCAGTTTTTCTTTTTTTTTTTTTTTTACCTGCATTAATTAGATGGCATTTGGTTCTTTCAATCAAAATTTAATGAATTTTTCAAGACCTTACATTTTTTTTTCATGGATTATCAGAAACACAAAGGACAACATAGCACGCACTCAGGAAATTGTGACAAGTTATTGAATACAAACACAATTATCATGACAACATTAAATGCCAGCAAGCTTAATGCCTGAAACTTACAACACAGAAAGACAATGTCCAGACTTGCCTTCATGCCTACATTTTCTTTGTTACTTTCTGTACATTTTCAAGCTCCCCCACCCCTCCCCTTTAAATACAGGTTATACTATATAACATCTATCATATTATGTTATACTACATCAGATTATCTTCTACTGTATTTTACATTGTTTCATATTATATTACATTGTATCATATTACATGAAAATAAATGATCACATCAAGATTATGTCACATACATATAAAACACACTCGGCACATTCACATGCACAGATGTGTTTCAAAACACTGAAATGCGAGACCTGTCATACCCTGACAATGCGAACAAGTTCATAAAAGGCTGCATCAACATTGGTTCTGTTTTTGGCGCTGGCTTCAATGTAGCGGATCTTCAGACTTTTGGCCAGTTCCTGGCCCTCCAGAGACTGGACCTGGTCCACAGAAGAGTTAAAAAAAAAACCTTTATTCACTCAAGTAAAAGTCCTGTAATAAACAGACTTTTAACCTTTCAGCCTACGGCATGCACGGCTCCATGCATTGCTCGTAGCACTGCTGCCTATGGCACACACTGTGCCATATGCCAACTGAAGCTCTCTTGTCTACGGTGCGCACACGTCCGTGCGTTCTTATTTTGATAAATTCTAGTATTCAAACTTCAACGGTCTAAGAGAAATAACTCCCGCCAGAACTTAGCAGAGGGTTCCTGGTAGCCTGACATGCCCTAGTTCTTAAGTTCAAACAAAGTTCATGTTCACTATCAAGTATTGATAAATGTATTCAAGGCGGTTCTGATAACGAAGGAGTCGATCGACAGTGGAGATGATAGGGAAGATGAGGAACACCTATTTGAAGATGTTCTTGATTACAATGACAAATCAACCAATTCAATGATTCAGTCACACACAGACACACACACACACACACACACACACACACATACAGGCACTTGACTCGCAAAATATCTGTAGCCCAAATTCTGTGAAACTGTTTAAAAATGGATAATACCTGATAGTGAAAAACACCATAACCATAAGTATATTAGGTCAGTGCTTTGTTGCATCAATTTGTCTTCATGCCATTACTAAGCATTGATCGGCAAACTCTGCACTTGTTTTTATTTCTGTGTGATTTGGTTACTTTATATGTTCGTGCATTGTCCCAGTGCAGGATCTCCTGGAGTTCTGAAACTACATTCATCTAGAAGTCCTTGATTTCTTCTTTTCAGACAGCCAAACATGATGTTTAACACGGACCAAACATAACAAATAAAATAAATACCAAAAATACCAAAATCACTACATAGGCAGGGGTTTTAGTGTGAGTGCTTGTGTGCGGGGGGGGGGAAAACTCATACTGCATGCATAGGCAGGATAGTGTTAACCTTCCCATTTTCCTCTGCCCTCCACCCCCTCCCTCCTCTCTTGAGCACTTGTTATTCTGGAATGTTTGCATCTGCCTCTATCCTAAATTCTCCTCTAAATGAAGGATCCCACCTCCCTATGCAAGATTTGTTACAGAAAAAATCATTTCACAACTCCCACATGTTTCCCAAACTTTTACAATTCACGTTGATCTGCCAAATCCCAAAATATAACCAATACAAATAAAAAAACTATCTAATTTTTACGGTGCCTTTCTCATCTATGATTTGCATTTTTAAAAACCTCTGTAAATTAACACGTTCCAGGCACTGTGTTGTACAGATTGTAGTTGACCACCTGAAAACACCGCTGGCCCTTCCAAACACACATAACAAATTCAGAGCTATGGACATTTCCAATTGGCTCTGTTTTATGAGCCAGTGAACATTTCAAAACAGTTTTGCTTTATGCATAACGGGCATTTCAACCCCCCTTTGTTTTATGAGTAATGGCCATTTCAAACCCCTGTTGTTTTTAGGAGCTATGGGCATTTCAAAACGGCCTTTTTATGAGCTATGGACATATTCAAAACAACTTTGTTTTTATAAGCAAAAAGCATTTCATATCAGCTTTGTTTATGAGCGATGGGCATTTCCAAACGGTTTTGTTTTATGCAATACATATTCAACAATGGCTTTGCTTTAAAGCATGTTAGTACTATTACATGAAAAAACACCTTCTGCTCAGCTGGAATGCAAAATGAACTGGAGACAAAAACACAGTTAGTTCTGGTATGAGAAGATAACATCCGTAGAACTCAATGTTTGATGAAAACTGAGTGGGACCAAAAAAAAAATGTACAGCAGATCGAAAGGCTGATGAAACTTTTAGCCACAACATGCCTGATGGCTTGCCACTTCACCTGATCAACACTTGAGTATGCTGGGGGAAAATGGATAAGCTATGAGTGACACTGTATTATGTGCTGTATTCTCCTAAAGAATAGCAGCAAAAATGTCACAAAGACAAATCTGTTGTTATCTTCTTTCCCATGCTAGAAACCCAAAGATCACCACAAGCAAGATTTTTGCTCATGTGAGTCTTCTTAACTCTCTTCAGTTCTTTCCCTTGAATTTCGATCACCGGTGACCGACGGTTTTCTTCCCCGAATTATGGTATTCAAAACAACATTTTTGTTATCTGAAGCAATATATCGCCTAAAAAACCTGAAATAGACACATTTATCACTAAAATATTATTACTTTAGAAATAATGCACAGAATGTTACGAAAAAAGAAACATCCGTCTTGCAAAAATCTCAAAAACTGTTGAGAGTTAATAATCCTATAATTCATTTATGGTTGCCAAGTTCTGAACACAACATAAATCTATATAATTCACTAAAACATTGAAAACCTTGTCAATGTCCTTTATAGTGGCTGCAAAACAAAAATTTTAACAAATGTATTGTATAATTAGCGTCCGTTTTTCCCCGATCAAAAATTGACAAAACTTGGTGATGAAGTATGCCTTCACTGGCACTGGCACATATGCACATCAAATCTGGCAACAGAATAATTAGTCAGTCGCTCAGTGGGCAGGGGTATAGTTAAATTTGCAAACTCTAATTTACACTCACCACTCGCTGAGACTCCAAGTCTGATTTGTTAGCCACCAGAAGCATAGGGAATTCATCTCGATCCTTCACCCGCAAAATTTGCTTGTGGAATTTGAAGATCTCTTCAAAACTGCAATATACAACATAGATAAAGAGATTAACCTCAACAGGATGTTAACACACAGAAAAATGAAGTAGATATTTACTTTTTTTTCATCACATCTATTGTGTCTCAAAACAGCACATAAAGTCCACAGTCTATTAACAAGCTCATGTTCAAAGACAGCAAAGTTCATCAAACAAGAATCACTTCTTGTTCAATCTAATTAGGCTCCCACAAAAGATGACATGTGAATCAGTACTAGTTAGCAGCTGACATGAAACAAACTTTCTCAATTCAGTCTACACTGTTCAAGTTCTTTTCAAAGGATTCAGATTTTGGGACACAGTAATTCCCCGTCACATTGCATACTGTCT